>CM039673.1:536743373-537179083 GCA_022496015.1 Hordeum marinum
ATCCAGTTTTTGCCGTAACCCTCTCAACTTTTTAGCACATGCTGTGTTGGCAAAACGATGATACCATGCAACCTTTCAACATTTTCAGAGTTCATTTGTAGTGATTTTCAATTTCAGGGTCAAAAATCAGTAAATGCATTGAAAATAGCAAATAAAGCCAGAAAGGGTTGAAAATTGATGGCCTGCCTTGCAATGATGCATAGTGAATGCACAAAAAGTCTGGAGTTAAAATAAGTTTAGAAAAATGAAATGCCTTAGTAACAGACGAGTTTTCGTCTCAAACCTTGATACTTCGAAAGACATTGTTCATTTTGTACACGAAGTGCATCCAGTTTTTGCCGTAACCCTCTCAACTTTTTAGCACATGCTATGTGGGTGAAATGATGATACCATGCCAACTATCAACCTTTTCAGAGTTTATTTATAGTGCTTTTCAATTTCAGGGCATTTAGCTCAAAAAATCGGTAAATGCATGAAAAATAGCAAATGAAGTCAGAAAGGGTTAAAAATTGATGGCCTGCCTTCGAATGGTACACACTGAACGCACAAAAAGTCTGGAGTTGAAATAAGTTTAAAAAATGAAATGCCTTAGTAACAGACGAGTTTTCGTCTGAAAACCTGATACTTCGAAAGAGATTGTCCATTTTGTACACGAAGTGCATCCAGTTTTTACCGTAACCCTCTCAACCTTTTAGCACATGCTATGTGGGTGAAATGATGATACCATGCAAACTTTCAACCTTTTCAGAGTTCATTTATAGTGATTTTCAATTTCAGGGTCATTTAGCTCAAAAAAATCAGTAAATGCATGAAAAATAGAAACTTAAGTCAGAAAGGATTGAAAATTGATGGCCTGCCTTCGAATGGTGCATACTGAACGCACAAAAATTCTGGAGTTGAAATAAGTTTTAAAAAATGAAATGCCTTTGTAACACACGGGTTTTCGTGTGAAACCCTGATACTTCGAAAGAGATTGCCCATTTTGTACCGAAGTGCGTCCAGTTTTTGTCGTAATCCTCTCAACTTTTTAACACATGCTATGTGAGTGAAATGATGATATCATGCCAACTATCAACCTTTTCAGATTTTATTTGTAGAGCTTATGAATTTCAGGGTCATTTAGTTCAAAAAATCAGTAAATATATGAAAATAGCAAATCAAGTCAGAAAGGGTGGAAAATTGATGGTCTGTCTTCGAATGGTGCGTACCTGAACACACCAAAACACATAATTATACTACCTATTACAAAGATTCCCTTCGGTTTGTCCGAAGTGGGACTTTCCAGATATATAAGTCCGGAAACTAACTAGAGAAGCCGGTCTCACCCCAGAGTGGGATCTTTGGGTATAAAACTATTTCTTCGCGTATGTACCTTTGCGTCGTAACCATGGACAATCTTCATCGTCTAACTTGATGCTTGAGTCAACATTCATTGTGAAGGGAGCAATTTCAAGAACTTTTCATAATCTTCTGACATGTCTGTCTTGTCCTCCACTCCCATGATGTTTCTTTGCCCTCAAAGAACTATGTGGCGCTTTGGCTCATCGTTGATGTATTCGCTGCTTATATTTTCTTTTTCTCGGCTTGGTAGACATGTCCTTCACATAGAAAACATGTGCACATCATTGGCTAGGACGAATGGTTCGTTTGCGTACCCAAGATTGTTCAGATCCACTCTTGTCATTCCGTACTACGGGTCTTCCTTTACCCCGCTTCCTATCAGATTGACCCATTTTGCACCTAAACAAAGGGACCTTAAAACCAGCCATAGTCAAGTTCCCATATCTCCTCCATGTAACCATAATATGTGTCCTTTGGCCATTGCTGTTTGCTGCATCAAAGCAGACACCACTGTTTTGGTTGGCGCTCTTTTTATCTTGGGTGATCGTGTAAAATGTATTCCCATTTATCTCATACCCTTTGAAAGTCAATATAGTCGAAGATGGTAACTTGGACAGCAAGTACATGTCATCTTCAATAGTGTCGTCATGCATGAGACGTGTCTGCAACCAACCGGCGAAAATCACCGTTTGTTCATGTGTAATCCAGTCGTCGGACTTCTCCGGGTGTTTGGAGCGTAGAATATTCTTGTGTTGCTCGATATACGGAGCCACCAAGGTGTAACTTTGTAGAACTGTGTAGTCTGCTTGCGCCAAAGAATGCCCGTCCCGGCATATTAGTGAATTCTTTCCTGGCGTGCCTTTCCACCCAGTCTACCCTCATGCCGCGATTCAGGAACACCAATCGGCTTAATGTCAGGAATAAAGTCAACACAAAACTCAATGACCTCCTCTGTTTCATGGCCCTTGGAGATGCTTCCTTATAGCCTAGCACGATTATGAACATATTTATTTAAGACTCCCATGAACCTCTCAAAGGGGAACATATTGTGTAGAAACACAGGACCCAGAATGGCAATCTCCTCGACTAGGTGAACTAGGACGTGCGTCATGATATTGAAGAAGGATGGTGGGACCACCAAATCGAAACTGACAAGACATTGCACCAAATCATTCTCTAACCTTGCTAGGATTTTTGGATCGATTACCTTCTGAGAGATTGCATTCAGGAATGCACATAGCTTCACAATGGCTAATCGAACGTTTTCCGGTAGAAACCCCCTCAATGCAACCGGAAGTAGTTGCGTCATAATCACATGGCAGTCATGAGACTTTAGGTTCTGGAACTTTTTCTCTGCCATATTTATTATTCCCTTTATATTCGAAGAGAAGCCAGATGGGACCTTCATACTGAGCATGCATTCGAAGAAGATTTCCTTCTCTTCTTTGGTAAGAGCGTAGCTGGCATGACCCTGAAACTGCTTTGGATCCATGTCGTCTTCTCCGTGCATACGTTGCTGGTCCTCCCATGCCTCTGGCATATCTTTTGTCTTCTCATACACGCCCAAGAAGCCTAGCAGGTTCACGCAAAGATTCTTCATCACGTGCATCACATTGATTATAGAGCGGACCTCGAGGTCTTTCCAATAGGGTAGGTCCCAAAATATAGATTTATTCTTCCACATGGGTGTGTGTTTGTCAGCGTCATTCGGAATAGATTGTGCGCTAGGACCCTTGGCAAAGATTACTTTTAAATCCTTGACCATATCAAGTATATCATCACCCGTATGGTGGCGAGGCTTCTTCCGGTGATCTGCCTCACCTTTGAAATGCTTGCCTTTCTTTCTTACGGGATGTCTGCTATGAAGAAATCGACGATGCCCCAGATACACATTCTTCTTATATTTATCAAAATATATACTATCGGTCTCATCTAAACAGTGCGTGCATGCATGGTATCCCTTGTTTGTCTGTCCTGAAAGGTTACTAAGAGCAGGCCAATCATTGATGGTTACAAACAGCAACGCATGTAGGTCAAATTCCTCCTAATCTTTCTCATCCCACGAACGTACACCTTTTCCATTCCACAACTGTAAAAGTTCTTCAACCAATGGTCTTAGGTACACATCAATGTCGTTGTCGGGTTGCTTGGGGCCTTGGATGAGCACTGGCATCATAATGAACTTCCGCTTCATGCACAACCAAGGAGGAAGGTTATAGATACATAGAGTCATAGGCCATGTGCTATGATTGATGTTCTGCTCCCCAAAAGGATTAATGCCATCCGCACTTAAACCAAGCCATACATTCCTTGCGTCCTTTGCAAAGTCCTTCCACTTTCTCTCAATTTTTCTCCACTGCGATCCGTCAATGGGCACTCTCAACTTCCCGTCTTTCTTACGGTCTTTGTTGTGACATCGCATCAACTTGGCATGCTCTTTGTTTTGGAACAAACGTTTCAACCGTGGTATTATAGGACCATACCACATCACCTTGGCAGGGATCCTCTTCCTGGGGCGCTCGCCCTAAACATCACCAGGGTCATCATGGCCAATCTTATAACGCAATGCACAACATACCGGGCATGCATTCAAATCCTCGTACTTGCCGCGGTAGAGGATGCAGTCATTAGGGCATGCATGTATCTTCTCCACCTCTAATCCTAGAGGGAAGACATCCTTCTTTGCTTCGTATGTACTCTCTGGCAATTCATTGTCCTTTGGTAGCTTCTTATTTAACATTATCAGCAACTTTTGAAATGCCTTGTCAGATACACCATTCTCTGCCTTCCATTGCAGCAATTCCAATGTGGTACCCAGCTTTTTCTTGTCATCTTCGCAATTTGGGTACAACATTTTTTGTGATCCTCTAACATGTGCTGCAACTTCAGCTTCTCCTTTTCACTTGTGCAGTTTCTCTTTGCATCGGCAATGGCCCGACCAAGATCATCAGCGGGCT
The DNA here is from genome assembly GCA_022496015.1 of Hordeum marinum. NCBI lineage: Eukaryota > Viridiplantae > Streptophyta > Magnoliopsida > Poales > Poaceae > Hordeum > Hordeum marinum. Next base: position 536,747,672 of record CM039673.1, read on the forward strand.
CATCTGATGCCTCTTCTTCAGCTCCTTCCCGCATTGCCGGCTCAGCTTCTTCCCCCATTGTTGTACCATCGTATTCATGGAACCCATGGTCAGGATAGCTGTCGCCATCCTCTTCTTCTTCATTCTCTTCCATTAGGACCCCTCTTTCTCCATGCTTGGTCCAACAGTTATAGCCAGACATGAAACCAGACTTAAACAGGTGGACGTGAATGGTTCTTGAGTTAGAGTAATTTCAATCATTCTTACAGCCAGCACATGGACAATACATAAAACCATCTGACAGCTTGTTTGCCTCAACCGCAACCAGAAAAGTATGCACGCCATTAATGAACTGGGGAGAGCATCGATCGTCGTACATCCATTGCCGGCTCATCTTCATTACACAACACCGAAAAGAACAAACTAATATAAGTTCATACATAAAGTTCATACACACTTGTTCTCATAACACAACATACAAACTCTCTAGCTAAAGCATTTAAATGCAACAACAAATGCGATCAACATCGCAACTAAGGTAACAATTGATCCAACATCATAGTGATACCAAGCCTTACTATCAATGGCATATCTTTTAAATTTTCTAATCTTCAAGTGCATTGCACCCATCTTGATCTTGTGATCATCGACGACATTGGCAACATACAACTCCAGTTTCATCTTCTCTTCTTCAACTCTTTTCAATTTTTCTTTCAAATACTTGTTTTCTTTTTCAACTAAATTTAACTTCTTGACAAGAATATCTATGTCGGTTGGAATCTCCAGTTCACATACCTCCTAGATAAAAATATCTATGTCAACTTGATGGGCATAATTGTTAGAAACACGAAATGGAACAAAGAGTTATAAAAGAGAGTATATACCATATCCGAATCATAAACCAGACGAGGGCCGACGGGGACGGATTTCAAAACCATGCCACTATGTATAACAAACAACCATATAGGTAAGAAAATTATACAACTAACTAACTAAATCTTACAAACATGTTTTTTTATAAAAAGGATAAGAACAAGAGGCTCAACAATGTGGTGTCGGAGACGGGACGGTGCAGGCGATCGACGGTGGTTAGGACGGGGACTGGAAGGCACTAAGTAAACCACACCTACAAATGCAAAGTAAGAAGTTAATTTGAGATCAAATTGCATAAATCAAATAAAATACCACATACAATCTAAAACCCACAAATTACTATACTTATAGAGCATTGCAAGAGCTAGTCTAGTAATGAGAGATGAAAGGACAAAGTTGCTAACCTGTGTGAACACTTGGATGGATGGGGAGCCTCCAAATCTTGACAAATTTCGGCAAAAATGGAGGATGAGCTCGGGTAAGAAAGGAAGAACAGAGAGGCTAGGAGAGGAAAGGGGAAGAACAGAGTGTGCTCAGGCTAGCCGAAGGGTTTCATATAGGGGACCTTTAGTCCCGGTTGGTGGCTCCAACCGCGACTAAAGGTTAGCCTATAGTCACGGTTGGAGCCACCAACCAAGACAAAAGGTTTCCGTGTGGCCCCAGGCTGACGGCAGCCAACCACCACACCTTTAGTGCCGGTTCATGGCACGAACCGGGACTAAAGGTCCAGAACGAACCGGCACTAATGATGCCCGTCACGAACCAGGACTAATGAGCACATTAGTGCCGGTTCAAAACCGGACCGGGATAATGATGCGGGCGAAAGATCTGTTTTCTACTAGTGACTATGGCCGGCCGGTTTTGGTTGTAGTTCTATCTCTGTTAGTCTTGGATGTTGGAAATATGCCCTAGAGGTAATAATAAATTATTTATTATCATATTTCCTTGTTCATGATAATCGTTTATTATCCATGCTATAATTGTATTGATCGGAGACTTAGATGCATGTGTGGATACATAGACAAAACCATGTCCCTAGTATGCCTCTAATAGACTAGCTCATTGATCAAAGATGGTTAAGGTTTCCTAGCCATGGACATGAGATGTCATTTGATAATGGGATCACATCATTAGGAGAATGGTGTGATGGACAAGACCCAAACTACAAACGTAGCATATGATCATGTCGGTTTATTGCTACTGTTTTCTGCATGTCAAGTATTTGTTCCTATGACCATGAGATCATGCAACTCACTGACACCACAGGAGTACCTTGTGTGTATCGAACATCGCAACGTAACTGGGTGACTATAAAGGTGCTCTACAGGTATCTCCGAGGGTGTCTGTTGGGTTGGCATGGATCAAGACTGGGATTTGTTACTCCGTTTGACGGAGAGGTATCTCAGGGCCCTCTCGGTAATACAACATCACAATAAGCCTTGAAAGCAATGTGACTAAGTGCTAGTCATGGGATCTTGTATTACAGAACAAGTAAAGGGACTTGCCGGTAAAGAGGTTGAACTAGGTATGGAGATACCGACGATCGAATCTCGGGCAAGTAACATACCGAAGAACAAAAGGAACATCATACGGGATTAACTAAATCCTTGACATAGAGGATCGACCGATAAAGATCTTCGTAGAATATGTAGGAACCAATATGGGCATCCAGCTCCCGCTATTGGTTATTGACCATAGAGGTGTCTCGGTCATGTCTACATAGTTCTTGAACCCGCAGGGTCTACACACTTAAGGTTCGGTGACGTTTCGGTAGTATAGAGTTACGTACGATGGTGACCGAAGGTTGTTCGGAGTCCTAGATGAGATCCCAGATGTCACGAGGAGCTCCGGAATGGTATGGAGGTAAAGATTGATATATAGGAAGTCCTGTTTTGGTCGCCGGAAAACTTTCGGGCTCATCGATAGTGTACCGGGAGTGTCGGTAGTGTAACGGGGGACCATCGGGAGAGGTATTTCGACCCAAGAGGCTATATGAGATGTGGGAGGAGTTAAACCTGCCCCTGGTGGGCTGGCCGAAGCCTCCTCTAAGTGCCCATGTGGCTGGAGTGGTTTGAGAAGGAAAAAATCCAAAGGTGGAGAGGTGGAAAGAGTTTTCAAGTGGAAATGATGAATCCTACTCCTAATAGGATTGGAGTAGGACTCTCCACATCCAATTTCAACCAAACCTTGAGGGTTTGAGGCATCCTCCTCCCCTCCCTTCCTCCTATATATACTAGAGGATTTAGAGGAAGAAGCTAACCCTAATAGCCACGTGCTACCTCTCCTCTAGATCGTAGTTTCTCCTCTAGATCAGTTTTTAGCGGTGCTTAGGCGAAGCCCTACTGGAATAGATCCACCACCATCGCCGCAACGCCGTCGCGCTGCTGGAGAACTCATCTACCTCTCTGCTCCCTCTTGCTGGATCAAGAAGGCGGAGATCGTCATCGAGCTGTACGTGTGCTAAACGCGGAGGTGTCGTTCGTTCGGCGCTAGATCAGAAGGACTCTGATCAAGATCGCGAGATGGGTCGTGATGAGATCGCGGGAAGAATCGTGATGAGTTTGCAGGACAGATCGTGATTGGATCGCAGGACGGATCGTGATGAGATCGCGGGATGCTCGGTGATTTGGATCGCGAAGACGTTCCTCTACACCAACCGCGTTTCTTAACGCTTCCCGCTTAGCGATCTACAAGGGTATGTAGATCCACTCTCCCTCTCGTAGGTGCTCATCACCATGGATAGATCTTGCATGTGCGTAGGAATTTTTTTGTTTCCCATGCAAAGTTCCACAACAGTGGCATAATGAGCTAGGTCTATGTGTAGATGAGATCTCGAGTAGAACACAAAGAGTTTGTGGGCGTTGATTCTTAGAATGCTTCCTCCCTTGGTCGTGTTTTGGTTCAGCGGTATTGTGGGATGAAGCGGCCCGGACCAACCTTACTCGTACGCTTACGAGAGACCGGTTCCATCGCCTACGTGTAACCTCGTTGCACAAAGATGGCTGGCGGGTGTCTGTTTCTCCTACTTTAGTTGGATCGGATTCGACAAAGGCGGTCCTTGAGAAGGTAGAAAGGCAACTTATGTATCACCTTTGTGGTTTTTTGCGTAGGTGAGAATTGTTCTTGCTAGATACACGTAGTAGCCACGTAAAACATGCAACAACAATTAGAGGACGTCTAACTTGTTTTTGCAGGGTATGTTGTGATGTGATATGGCCAATTACATGATGAGATATATGTGATGTATGAGATGATCATGTTTTGTATAGAATATCACGACTTGCATGGTGATGAGTACGGCAACCGGCAAGAGCCATAGGGTTGTCTTTAATTATTGTATGACCTGCATGTCAATCATTAAGCGCTATGTAATGCTTTACTTTATTGCTAAACGGTAGCAATAGTAGTAGAAGCATGGTGGGCACGACAACCCCGATGGCGACACGTTGATGGAGATCAAGATGATGGAGATCATGGTGTCATGCCGGTGACGATGGAGATCATGTCGGTGCTTTCAAGATGGAGCTCAAAAGCACAAGTTCATGGCCATATCATGTCACTTATGATTTGCATGTGATGTTAATCCTTTTATGCACCTTGTTTTGCTTAGAACGACGGTAGCATTATAAGGTGATCCCTCACTTAATTTCAAGATAATTGTGTTATCCCCGAGTGTGCACCGTTACGAAAGTTCGTCGTGTCGAGACACCACGTGATGATCGGGTGTGATAGACTCTACGTTCACATACAATGGGTGCAAGCCAGTGTTGCACATGCAGAACACTCGGGTTAAACTTGACGAGCCTAGCATGTATAGACATGGCCTTGGAACACAAGAGACCGAAAGGTCGAACATGAGTCATATATTTGATATGATCAGCATGATGATATTCACCATTGAAACCACCTCAACTCACGTGATGATCGGACTTGAGTTGGTGAATTTGGATCATGTGACACTCAGATGACATGAGGGATGTCAATTTGAGTGGGAGTTCTTCAGTAATATGATTAATTGAACTCATTATCATCAACATAGTCAGTAGTATCTTTGCAAATTATGTTGTAGATTACTTGCTCGCGCTGTAGCTCCCTTGAATTTTTATATGTTCCTAGATAAATAGAGTTGAAAAATGATGGTAGTAATATTGCAGACTGGCTCCATGATCTGAGGATTGTCCTCATTGTTGCATAGAAGGCTTATCTCCTTAATGTGCCGCTCAGTGCGCCAACCCTTCTAGCGTCGTCTGTAGATGTTGTGAACATCTGACAGGCACGTTCTGATGACTACTTGATAGTTTAGTGTGTCATGCATTACGTCTTAGAATTGAGGCTCCGAAACGTTTTGAACGTCACGGAACATATGAGATGTTCTAAGAGCTGAAATTAGGATCTCAGGCTCGTGCCCGTGTTGCGAGATATGAGATCTCCAAAAGATTCTTTGCTTGCAAGATGAAAGAGAATAGCTCAATCGTTGAGCATGTGCTCAGATTGTCTGGGTGCTACAATCGCTTGAATCGAGTGGGAGTTGATCTTCCAGATAAGATAGTGATTGATATAGTTCTCCAAGTCACTATCACTAAGCTACTAGAACTTGGTGATGAACTATAAAATGCCAGGGATAGAATAATGATCCCTGAGCTGTTCGCGATGTTTGACACCGCGAAGGTAGAAATCAAGAAGGAGCATCAAGTGTTGATGGTTAGTAAAACCACTAGTTTCGAGAAGGGCAAGGGCAAGGAAGGAAACTTCATGGATGACAAGTCAGTTGCTGCTCCAGTGAAGCAACCCAAAGTTGAACCCAAACCCAAGACTAAGTGCTTCTATTATGAGGTGAGCGGTCGCTGAAGCAGAACAACCCTAGATACTTGGTAGATAAGAAGGCTAGCAACGTTGACACAAGTGTATTTGATATACGTGTTATTGACGTGTACCTTGCTAGTACTCCTAATAGCACCTGGGTATTGGATACCGGTTCAGTTGCTAAATGTTAGTAACTCGAAGTAAAAGCTACGGAATAAACGGAGACTAGCTAAGGGTGAGGTGACGATGTGTGTTGGAAATGTTTCCAAGGTTGATGTGATCAACATCGCACGCTCTCTCTACCTTCAGGATTAGTGACGAACCTAAATAAATGTTATTTGGAGTTTTGCATTGAGCATGAACGTGATTAGATCATGTTTATTGCAACACGGTTATTCATTTAAGTTAGAGAATAATGGTTATTCTGTTTACATGAATAATACCTTCAATGGTCATGCACTCAGTGAGAATGGTTTGTTGAATCTTGATCGTAGTAATACACATGTTCATAACATTGATGCCAAAAGATACAAAGTTAATAATAATAGTACCACATACTTGTGGCACTGCCGCTAAATGTCATATTGGCATAAAACGCATGAAGAAACTCCATGCTGATGGATCTTTGGACTCATTCAATTTCGAATCGGTTGAGACATGCGAACCTTGCATCTTGGTCAAGATGACTAAGGACCCCGTTTTCTGGTTTGATGGAGCGGGCAAGTGATTTATTGGAAAGGATACATATTGATGTATGCAATCCAATGAGTCTTATAGCGTGCGGTGGATATCGTTATTTTCTTACCTTCACTAGTGATTTGAGTAGATATAGTGTGTATTTACTTAATGAAACACAAGTCTGAATCATTTGAAAGGTTCAAGCAAATTCAGAGTGAAGTTTAAGATCATCGTGATAAGAAGAAATGTCTGCGATATGATCGTGGAGGTGAATATCCGAGTTACGAGTTTGGCATACAACTTTAGAAAATGTGAAAGTTGTTTCACAACACACGCCACCTGGAACACCATAGCATGATGGTGTGTCCGAATGTCATAGTCGTGCTCTATTGGATATGGTGCGTGCTATGATGTCTCTTATCATTTTGCTACTATAATTTTGGGGTTATGCATTAGAGACAACTACATTCACTTTAAATAGGGCACCATCTAAATCCATTGAGATGACACCATGTGAATTATGGTTTGATAGAAACCTAAGCTATCATTTCTTAATGTTTGGGGCTGCGACGCTTGTGTGGAAAAATGTTTTCATGTAATGAGCTCAAACCCAAAGCGGACAAATGCATCTTCATAGATTACCCTAAGAATAGTTGGGTGAACCTTCTATCTCAGATCCAACATTAAAGTGTTTGTTGCTAAAATGGGTCCTTTCCCGACAAAAAGTTTCTCTCAAAATAATTGAGTGGGAGGAAGATAGAACTTGATGAGGTTATTGAACCTTTGTTTCAACCAGAGAGTAGCGCTGCGTAAAAAGATGTTTCTGTGGAACCTACGTCAGTTGAAGAGGAAGTAAATGATGATGATCATGAAGCTTTGGATCAAGTTACTATCGAACCTCGTAGGTCGACAAGGATGCATACTGCTCCTGAGTGGCACGACAACCCTATCTTGGAGGTCATGTTGTTGGACAACGATGAACTTACGAGATATGGAGAATTGATGATGGGACCGGATTCCGACAAATGGTTAGAGGCCATGAAATCCGAGAAAGGATCCATGTATGAAAACCAAGTATAGACTTTGGTAGACTTGCTCGTTGGACGGCAGGTGGTTGAGTACAAATGGACCTTTAAGATGAACACAGACGCTGATGGTGAATGTCACCATTTATAAAGCTCGACTTGTCACAAAGAAGTTTCCGACAAATTCAAGGAGTTGACTGTGATGAGACTTTCTCACTCGTAGCGATGCTAAAGTCTGTTGGAATTATGTTAGCAATTGCTGCATTTTTCAATTATGAAATTTGGCAGATGGATGACAAAACATTGTTTCCTTAACAGTTTACTTGAGGAAAAGTTGTATGTGATACAACCAAAAGGTTTTGTCAGTCCTAAGGATGCTAAAAGGTGAGCAAGCTTCAGTGATCCTTCTATGGACTGAAGCAAGCAGCTCGGAGTTGGAATATGCACTTTGATGAGGTTATCAAAGTTTTTGAGTCTATACAAAGTTTATGAGAAACTTGTATTTACAATAAAGTGAGTGGGAGCACTAAAGAGTTTCTGGTAAGCATATGTGGTTGACATATTGTTGATTGGAAATGATGTAGAATTTCTAGAAATCATAAACAGTTGTTTGAAAAGAGTTTTTCAAAGGAAGACCTGGATAAAGCTACCTAATTGTTGAGCATCAAGATCTACAGAGATAGATCAAGATGCTTGATGAGACTTTCAATGAGTACATACCTTGACAAGATTTTGAAAGAGTTCAAAATGGATCAGTCGGAGAAAGAGTTCTCGCCTGATTTGTAAGGTGTGAAGTTGAGTGAGACTCAAAGCTCGACAATGGCAGAAGAAAGAGAAAGGACGAATGTCGTTCCCTATGCCTTAGCCATAGGCTCTATATTATGCCATGTTGTGTACCGCACCTGGTGTATGCCTTGCCATGAGTCTGTCAAGGGGTACAAAAGTGATCCAGCAATGGATCACTCGACAGCGGTCAAGATTATCTTTAGTAACTAAAAGACTAAGGATATGTTTCTCGATTATGGAGGTGATAAAGAGTTCATCGTAAAGAGTTACGTCGATGCAAGCTTTAACACCAATCCGGATGACTCGTAGTAGCAATCTGGATATGTATAGTGGAGCAGCCATTTGGAATAGTACCAAGTGGAGTGTGGTAGCAGTGTTTACGGTTTGACATAGATATTTGCAAAGTACACACGGATCTGAATGTCGCAGACCCATTGACTATAAGACCTCTCTCACATGCAAAGCATGATCGAGCCCCAGAACTCATTGGGTGTTAGATTCATAACAATGCGAATCACATGGTGATATGAACTAGATTATTGACTCTAGTGCAAGTGAGAGACTTTTGGAAATATGCCCTAGAGGCAATAATAAATTATTATTATCATATTTCCTTGTTCATGATAATCGTTTATTATCCATGCTATAATTGTATTGATCGGAGACTTAGATGCATATGTGGATACATAGACAAAACCATGTCCCTAGTATGCCTCTAATAGACTAGCTCATTGATCAAAGATGGTTAAGGTTTCCTAGCCATGGACATGAGATGTCATTTTATAATGGGATCACATCATTAGGAGAATGGTGTGATGGACAAGACCCAAACTAAAAACGTAGCATATGATCGTGTCAATTTATTGCTACTGTTTTCTGCATGTCAAGTATTTGTTCTTATGACCATGAGATCATGCAACTCACTGACACCGGAGGAGTACCTTGTGTGTATCAAACATCGCAATGTAACTGGGTGCCTATAAAGGTGCTCTACAGGTATCTCCGAGGGTGTCTGTTGGGTTGGCATGGATCAAGACTGGGATTTGTTACTCCGTGTGACGGAGAGGTATCTCAAGGCCCTCTCGATAATACAACATCACAATAAGCCTTGCAAGCAATGTGACTAAGTATTAGTCACGGGATCTTGTATTATGAAACGATTAAAGAGACTTGCCGGTAACGAGGGTGAACTAGGTGTGGAGATACCGACGATCGAATCTCGGGCAAGTAACATACCGAAGAACAAAGGGAACATCATACAGGATTAACTGAATCCTTAACATAGAGGTTTGACCGATAAAGATCTTCGTAGAATATGTAGGAACCAATATGGGCATCCAGATCCTGCTATTGGTTATTGACCGTAGAGGTGTCTCGATCATGTTTACATAGTTCTCGAACCCGCAGGGTCTGCACACTTAAGGTTCGGTGACGTTTTGGTAGTATAGAGTTACGTATGGTGGTGAACGAAGGTTGTTCGGAGTCCCGGAGTCACGAGGAGCTCCAAAATGGTCCGGAGGTAAAGAATGATATATAGGAAGTCCTATTTTGGTCGCCGGAAAAGTTTCGGGCTCATCGGTAGTGTACCGGGAGTGTCGGTAGTGTACCGGGGGACCATCGGGAGAGGTATTTCGACCCAAGAGGCTACATGGGCTGTGGGAGGAGGTAAACCAGCCCCTGGTGGGCTGGACGAAGCCTTCTCTAAGGGCCCATGCGGCTAGAGTGGTTTGAGAAGGAAAAAATCCAAAGGTGGAGAGGTGGAAAGAGTTTTCAAGTGGAAAGGAGGAATCCTACTCCTAATAGGATTGGAGTAGGAGTCCTCGACCTCCAATTTCGACCAAACCTTGAGGGTTTGAGGCATCCTCCTCCCCTCCCTTCCTCCTATATATACTATAGGATTTAGAGGAAGAAGCTAACCCTAATAGCCACGTGCTACCTCTCCTCTAGCTCGCAGTTTCTCCTCTAGATCGGTTTTCAGCGGTGCTTAGGCGAAGCCCTGCTGGAATAGCTCCACCACCATCGCCGCAATGCCATCGCGCTGCCGGAGAACTCATCTACCTCTCCGCTCCCTCTTGTTGGATCAAGAAGGCGGAGATCGTCATCGAGTTGTACGTGTGCTGAACGCGGAGGTGTCGTCCGTTCGGCACTAGATCGGAAGGACTATGATCAAGATCGCGAGACGGATCATGATGAGATCGCGGGACGAATCGTGATGAGTTCGCGAGACAGATCGTGATTGGATCGCGGGACGAATCGTGATGAGATCGCAGGATGCGTTGCGATTTGGATCGCGAAGACGTTCGACTACACCAACCGCGTTTCTTAACGCTTCCCGCTTAGCGATCTACAAGGGTATGTAGATCCACTATCCCTCTCGTAGGTGCTCATCACCATGGATAGATCTTGCATGTACGTAGGAAATTTTTTGTTTCCCATGCAACGTTCCCCAACATTGGAGTCCAAGTTTTGTAATCTATATAAACAACACTCTGAGGCCCCAATCAATACAACTATTATTCTCCAATTATCTGGATGTGCAAGAGACCTTAGTCCTGATGATGCACTAGTGCCATAGGTATGACTTGGTGTATGTTCTTCAAATGCATTCATCGAGTGTTCATTAAGAGGAAGTTTCTGAATGAAATCCTGAAGAAAAGTTTTTGATAAATTTCTTCCAACATAATACTTTGAAGCAGCTGCTCGTCGAGAGTGTTGTGAGTACTCATGGTGCCATAACTGACTCTTTATGAGTGGCATATGTCTCTTTTAGTCCACACTACATGCAAGACCTTGTCAGATTCAAATTGAGAGCTATTTCTGGCCTATTTGGATCTATTTTTTAATTATTTTTGCTAAACATCTCCTGATGAAATGCAATTGGGTTTAGGTAATATGCAAGAGAACTTAGTTAAGCTGACACACTAGTTTTATAGTAGAACAAGGTGAATAATCTTGACAGGGGACTGCTCATCATGAGCATTTTGAGTACTCGTGGAGTCAAAACCAACTCTGTGTCAGTGAGATATCTTTATTTTAGTTAAGAATGTGCAAAACTAATTCGGAATGTAATTTACAGACTAGTGTTTGTCTAGCTGGATCAGATTTTTCCAGTTCTTTTTTCCTAAAGATCTTTAGATGTAATTTACAGACTGCCATCCAAACCGGTTGAATATATCCCACGGTACCATCTCCCATCGGACACACCCAGTAACCAAAGGCTCCCTGGTCTCCGCAGGAGTGAGTAACGACCACGTACAGATCAACGCCAACGCCTTGTGTAGTACCTGCAAGAAATGTATATGTGGTGTCCTATTAAAAACCAAATCATTCCTGCAGTTTCATATAGCCCATAGTAGTGCACAAACTCCTATGCGAATGTGTCGAGCAATATTAGTGTCAACTCCATTTATCCATGAGCCAAATAGTGTATCAATACTATCCAGAGGGGCAATATTAAAGGTTACTCGAACAGTTTGCCATAATAGTTTTGCTAGCGGCCAGTGGAGAAAAAGGTGTTTGATGGTTTCCTGATGACTACAAAAGAAACATCTTGTATTGCCTGGCCAATTGCGCTTAACTAAATTGTCCTTAGTGAGAATCACCTTCTTGTGAACAACCACATGAAGACTTTGATTCTCAAAGGAACCTTGACCTTCCAAACGTGTTTGGACTTGGATATCTCCGTCGTGTCAATTAGGTCAAGGTACATGGATTTGACTATAAATATTCCTGAATTTGTGAGCTTCCACATAATCGTATCAGGCTCATCCGATAGTTGTACCTTCATAAGGCGTCTGACTAAGTTCAACCACTCTGCCCAACGATGTCCTATCAGAGTTCGCCGAAACTGGATGTTGAGTGGGATAGACTGAAATATTGTGGCAACATACACATCTTTGCATTGCACAATATTATATAGGGCAGGATATTGTAAAGCCAAGGGCGTCTCCTCAGCCATGTATCCTCCCAAAACCTCGTAGCACCTCCATTCCCAATTATTAACCGAGTTCTATGGAAGAATTGAGCCTTGACCTTCATCAAGCCCTTCCAGAAAGGAGAGTCAGTCGGTCGAACCGTAACTCAGGCTAATGTTTTATAATGGAGATATTTATTGCGTAAAATCTGTGCCCACATTCCTTTCGTCTCCATTGATAATCTGTATAGCCATTTACTAAGAAGACATCTATTCTTAACCTCTAAGTTTTCAATCCCCAAACCTCCCTGGTCTCTAGGTCTACAAATTATGTCCCATTTAGTAAGTCTATACTTTTTCTTTACTTCCTCACGCTACCAGAAGAACCTAGGTCGATAAAAGTCTAGTCTTTGATGTACCCCTACTGGTATCTCAAAGAAAGAAAGGAGAAACATGGGCATACTCGTAAGCACCGAGTTAATCAATATAAGTCTTCCTCCATAAGATAGAAGCTTCCCTTTCCAGAAGCTTAGCTTCTTCTCAAAACGATCCTCTATGCACTTCCACTCTTGGTTCGATAACTTTCGATGATGAATTGGTATTCCCATGTAACTAAATAGCAAGCTACCCAACTCACAACCGAATAACTGTTTATAATCGTCATGTGCTTCTTTGGCTCTTCCAAAGCAAAACAGTTCACTCTTGTGGAAGTTGACTTTTATCCTCGATAACTGTTCAAACAAGCAGAGGATAAGTTTCATGTTTCTTGCTTTCGATATGTCATGCTCCATAAAGAGGATAGTGTCATCAGCATATTGTAGAATGGACACACCATCATCCACTAGATGTGGCACTAACCCACCCACCAGGACTTCCTGTTTCGCCCTACCTATTAGTATTGCAAGCATATCCGCAACGACATTGAATAGGATTGGGGACATTGGATCACCCTGCCGGAGAACCTTATGAGTTTGGAAAATGACCGATGTCATCATTAACTTTAATTCCAACACTCCCTTGTTGTACAAAGGATTAAACTTGCTTCCTCCATAGCTCGTCAAAACCTTTCATAAGCAATGCTTGTTGTAGGAATGGCCATTTAACTTTATCACATGCTTTCTCGAAATCCACTTTGAAGATAACCCTGTCTAGTTTCTTCAAATGAATTTCATGTAGGGTCTCATGGAGTACAACCACACCCTCTAAAATGTTTCTACCAAGCATAAATGCCGATCGACTAGGTTGCACCACTGCATGTGCAATCTGCGTCAGTCTATTAGTCCCAACCTTGGTAAGAAAATTGAATGACACAGAGTAGACATAGCAGTCTGAACTGTTCAATACGCACCGCCCCTTCCTTTTTTGGCAACAACGTAATTGTCCCAAAATTTAGGTGGTACAACTGCAAGTGCCCATTGAACAGGTCCTGAAACATTGGTATTAAGTCTCCTTTAATGATATGCCATCATCGCTTATAAAATTCAGCCGGGAACCCATCTGGCCCTGGTGCCTTATTGTTTTTCATCTACGATATTGCATCAAACACATCTTTCTCCGTGAGTGGTGCAGTTAATATCTCATTCTCATCCCTCCCGAGTTGAGGTATATCACTAACCAAGTGCTCATCCATAGACACAGTAGTACCATCAGGAGCACCGAAAAGTTTCTTATAATATTCCGAGATGTACAACTTTAGGTTCTCATGCTCAATGATAGTACCCTCATCCTGCTCGAGTTGATGAATTTTCTTCTTTCTATGTTTTCCATTAGCAATCAAATGAAAGAATTGTGTGCTATCATCTCCTTCAATCACCTGGCGCACTTTTGCTCTAAGTGCCCATTTCAACTCCTCTTCTCTGAGAAGTTGTTTGAGATTTCGTTCTGCCTCCGCTTTGGATGCCCTCTCATGAGCATCCAACAGCACGAATTCAGCTTTAATGTCGATCTCATTAATGAAGTCAATAAGGTTTTGTTTCTTGAGCTTATAGACGCCCTTCTCATGCTTCGCCCAACCCCAAAGATACTGTCTCAAGTGTCTAATTTTATTTTGCCATCTATCGACATTAGATCGTCCCCCTATAGCCTTATTCCATTCTCTTGCTACAAGGTCAATGAATCCTTCTCTTTCAAACCAAGCCACCTCAAAAGAGAAAGCATTCTTATTATCCACATGGGTTGCCTCCCCCGACTCAACAAACAATGGGGTATGGTCTGATATAATCCTAGGCAGCGCTCATACTGTCACACGTGGGAATTTCTGCTCCCATTCCAAACTGGTCAGTACCCGATCCAATTTCTCATACGTTGGATTCGGTAACGTATTAACCCACGTGAACTTTCTGCCTGTGAATTCAATCTCTCGTAAATCTAGGCTTCCGATGATTGTATTAAACATAAATGACCATCTGCCATCAAAGTTATCATTATTTTTCTCATCCCTTCACCTAATAATATTGAAGTCCCCTCCCACTAAGATGGGTAATCTCTCATTTCTGCAAACCCGAACAAGGTCCGGCAAAAAGTCCATCTTGAATTCTGGTTGGGCCGCACCATACACCGCCACGAGTGCCCATTGGAACCCACCTTCCTTGAAGCGTACTCTGAATTTGACGGAGAAATCCCCCAACACTACATTTCCGACCTCTAGCGTCTCACACCTCACCCCAAGTAAGATCCCTCCAGACCCTCCTCTTGGGGGCAAACAGTGTCAATCGAAGTCAATTCCACCAGATATGGTGTTTAGGAACTGAGAGGTAAAGTTGTCCCTCCCAGTTTCCATTAAAGCAATAAAATCGAGCCTGTGCTCAATAGTTGCTTCTGCTAGGAATCTCCTTTAGCCAAGTCACCAAGACCTCTGCTATTCCAGAATATTCCTTTCATCATTCATCATGGAATTCTTTTCAGTCTTAAATCAGGCACTCCGACGTACTGCCGACACCGGATATACTTTCATTTTCCAAGATTGTTTTGGTTCCTCCTCATCAGCAACATGGTCCACATAACCGGTTTCGAGGTGCGAACTTTCTTTCATTGCGCTGGGTTTGCATGTCCCATATTACCACAAGTATCCTCTTCCTCATTAAATAGGGATGATAGCACAAGATCCTCACATAGACGTGTTGGAAATATGCCCTAGAGGCAATAAATAAAGTGTTTATTATTATAATTCCTCGTTCATGATAATCGTTTATTATCCATGCTATAATTGTATTGATTGGAAACACATTACATGTGTGGGCAAATAGACAACACTTTGCCCTAGTATGCCTCTAGTGAACTAGCTTGTTGGTCAAAGATGGTCAAGGTTTCCTAGCCATTGACATGTGATGTCATTTGATAACGGGATCACATCATTAGGAGAATGATGTGATGGACAAGACCCAAACTACAAACGTAGCATATGATCGTGTCAGTTTATTACTACTGTTTTCTGCATGTCAATTATATGTTTCTACGACCATGAGATCATGCAACTCACGGACACCGGAAGAGTGCCTTGTGTGTATCAAACATCGCCACGTAACTGGGTGACTATAAAGGTGCTCTATAGGTATATCCAAGGGTGTCTGTTGGGTTGGCATGGATCAAAACTCGGATTTGTTACTCCGTGTGACGGAGAGGTATATCAGGGCCCACTCGATAATAAAACATCACAATAAGCCTCGCAAGCAATGTGACTAAGTGTTAGTCACGGGATCTTGTATTACAGAACGAGTAAAGAGACTTGCCAGTAACGAGGTTGAACTAGGTATGGAGATACCGACGATCGAATCTTGGGCAAGTAACATACCGAAGAACAAAGGGAGCATCATACGGGATTAACTGAATCCTTGACATAGAGGTTCGACCGATAAAGATCTTCATAGAATATGTAGGAACCGATATGGACATCCAGGTCCCGCTATTGGTTATTGACCGTATAGGTGTCTCGGTCATGTCTACATAGTTCTCGAACCCGCAGGGTCTGTACACTTAAGGTTTGGTGACGTTTTGATAGTATAGAGTTATGTATGTGGTGAACAAAGGTTGTTCAGAGTGCCAGATGAGATCCCGGATGTCACGAGGAGATCCGAAATGGTCAGGAGGTAAAGATTGATATATAGGAAGTCCTATTTTGGTCACCGGAAAAGTTCCGGGCTCATCGGTAGTGTACCGGGAGTGCCGGTAGTGTACCGGGAGACCATCGGGAGGGGTATTTCGACCCAAGAGGCTACATGGGCTGTGGGAGAGTGAATACCAGCCCTTAGTGGGCTGGTGGAAGTCCCACACAAGGCCCATGCGGCTGGGAGAGAAAACCCAAAGAGAAAAGGTGGAAAAAAAGGCAAAATAGGGAGGAATCCTAGTCCTACTAGGATTGGAGGAGGAGTCCTCCTCTCCTCCTTCATTCGGTCAAACCAAGGGCTGGTACCTTGAGGTCCAAGCCTCCTCCTCTCTTCCTCCTATATATAGTGGAGGTTTTAGGGGTTTTGGCACTAGATTTTCACGCACGTGCTACCCGTTCCTCTAGTGCATAGTTTCTTCTCTAGATCGGTTTTCTGCAGTGCTTAGGTGAAGCCCTACCAGAATTGCTCCACCACCATCGCCGCGGCGCCGTCATGCTGCTAGAGAACTCGTCTACCTCTCTGCTCCCTCTTGCTGGATCAAGAAGGCGGAGATCGTCACCAAGCTGTATGTGTGCTGAACGCGGAGGTGCCGTCCGTTCGGTGCTCGATCGGGACGGATCGTGATTGGATCGCGGGACGCTCGGCGATTTGGATCGCGAAGACGTTCGACTACAGCAACCGCATTTCTTAACGCTTCCTGCTTAGCGATCTACAAGGGTATGTATATCCACTCTCCCTCTCGTAGATGCTCATCCCCATGGATAGGTCTTGCGTGAACGTAGGAAATTTTTTGTTTCCCATGCGACGTTCCCCAACAAGACGTTCTATAGCTCCCATCCCCAGTTCATTAATCTCATCATCATTCATCGGTTTAACAGCGGCAACATTACGCAACATAGTCATAGCTCTCTCGGCCTCTAAGTCAAGAAGGTTATTAATGGATGTGGAAACTTCCTTAGCATTACTACCCATAGACACACCTGATATGTTTGCATTCGAAATAATTTCATCCTCTAAAAAATGCAAAATTGAATGACTCGTGTTTACGGCCATACCTGTCATGGTCTGAATGTCCCGAAGCTTGGCAGCTCTCATGGCACGACCCATCATCAGGTCAACTGCATCCGACTGCTCCTGTAGCCTATGGCTCATCCGCCACTCCACGGTCGCCGGGTCTGGAATGCTGTCAAACGCGACCACCTCCTCGATGGATAGCATCAGCAGAGAGGGGCCACCTGCCCCCTGCCCGCTGTGGCATCCGGTCCACTAGCTGGAACCTAATGAACTCCGGAGGCCAAATCGTCGCCCCGGCAAGGCGGGCTAGCAGCAGCCCAAAGACCTCCTGTCTCCGATGCCACCATGCTACCAGCCGACCTGCCTGCACCGGCCGGGATGCTTGTGGTCGGGACCTCCTACTAGCCCCAACGTGTGGCCATGATGCCGCCCGGACTTCCCGGGGTACGTCCTGACACCGGCGGGGAGGCACAGTGGGCCAGGACAACAGCAGCCATCGGGCTACCTGCCAGACCCGATGCGTCACCATCTGCAGCCTCGCCCATCTCTGCCGACGCGGGATGACCTCCTGTCGCCGGGTCACAATCTCCAAGGACGTCATCGCACCAAAAGTGGCTGAAGAAATGCCTTCCGCCACAAGTCCATCCACGCCCACCATCCCCTGCCTGATCGGGGAGGCGGCAGGTAAACAAACAGAGCCTCTAGTCATGGCTTCCCCTCTCCATGGAGAAGTCTGAGTGACCTGCGGTGACATAGGCGGTGACAACGGAGGAATTTGATGTTCCTACGGGTCCTCACACTCCACTCTAACTCCCCAAAGTTTACTCGGTGACGAAGAGGATCCGAACGATCCAAACTGCAGCTGCTATGAGGAAGAAGAATTAATAACCCGCTCGCTGCTAGTATTAGACTCAGTAGTTCTGGCTAGAGGAGCAACCCCTTTATCAGTCTCCTGACATGTAGGAACATCAGGTGTTGGATGTCCATCTCTGTCCTTCCCCTCGTCCGTGTCCATATCTACATGCTTTGCTAAGTCCTGGAACTCGGCATTTTCCTCTATCTCAATATCCAACATATAGCTTTTGCCATCATACGTCCATCGCACCGTGTTCGGTATGTGCTCAATGCTAATGACACTGACGAAAAGGTGAGCCACCCCATTAGATCGGGTAAAAGACATATCAACCATCTCTGTCTTACCAATGAGCGACCCAAGACTCCAAGTCACTCTAACATCATCAAGAGTTGTCTGAGGGGCACCGGTGATCTGTACCCAAAGCTAGGGTAATGGAGTCCCTTCCGGTTCTTGTCGTGCCCATGGTTCAAATTTAAGTACACAAGTGCTATTCGGAACCTTACTCATCCCGAATGTCAGGAGTCTACCTAGATCCTCCTTGGTAGGAAAATCCACTCTAAACACCTGATCCTCTAGAGTCACCAGATGCCCCTGAAAGGTCCTAGGCACTAACTCTCGAAGTCGCTGCAGTAATTGATCAGTGGTCATTCTCCCACGAGCCACACGCACAACCCCAGTCCTGGAGCTCTCTAAAATAGGTACAGTATAAGACGAGCATGGGGACTCAAAAAACATCAGCTCTGAATAGTAGACTCCATATATAGTAACCACATGTTTTGGTCCCAAGAGAAACGGGCACTCCCCCGTGTCATGCTTTGGTGTCTGATAAAGGTCACAAAGCTCCACCATACACTCTGCTGCGAAGTGTCCCGGGCCTCCGCACCAGTAACATGACATCTTCTCCTTCTTACGAGCCCACTTAGTCAATTTTGTTGGGGAACGTTGCATGGGAAACAAAAAAATTCCTACGCACACGCAAGATCTATCCATGGTGATGAGCATCTACGAGAGGGAGAGTGGATCTACATACCCTTGTAGATCGCTAAGTGGGAAGCGTTAAGAAACGCGGTTGGTATAGTCGAACGTCTTCGCGATCCAAATCGCTGAGCATCCCGTGATCTCATCATGATCCGTCCCACGATCCAATCATGATCCGTCCTGCGAACTCATCACGATCCGTCCTGTGATCTCATCATGATCCGTCTCACGATCTTGATCACGGTCCTTCCGATCTAGCGCAGAACGAACGACACCTCCGTGTTCAACACACGTATAGCTCGATGACGATCTCAGACTTCTTGATCCAGCAAGAGGGAGCGGATAGGTAGATGAGTTCTCCGGCAGCGCGACGACGTTGCGGCGATGGTGGTGGAGCTATTCCAGCAGGGCTTCGCCTAAGCACCACTAAAACCGATCTAGAGGAGAAACTGCGATCTAGAGCAGAGGTAGCACGTGGCTATTAGGGTTAGCTTTTTCCTCTAAATCCTCTAGTATATATAGGAGGGAGGGAGGGGAGGAGGCAGCCTCAAACCCTCAAGGTTTTGTCGAAATTGGAGGTGGAGGAGTCCTACTCCAATCCTATTAGGAGTAGGATTCCTCCTTTCCACTTGGAAACTCTTTCCACCTCTCCACCTTTGGATTTTTTCCTTCTCAAACCACTCTAGCCGCATGGGCCCTTAGAGGAGGCTTCAGCCAGCCCACCAGGGGCTGGTTTAACTCCTCCCACAGCCCATGTAGCCTCTTGGGTCGAAATACCTCTCCCGATGGTCCCCGATACACTACCGGCACTCCCGGTACACTACCGATGAGCCCGAAACTTTTCTGGCGACCAAAACAGGACTTCCTATATATCAATCTTTACCTCCGGACCATTCCGGAGCTCCTCGTGATGTATGCGTTCTCATCTGGGACTCTGAACAACCTTCAGTCACCACCATACATAACTCTATACTACCGAAACGTCACCGAACCTTAAGTGTGCAGACCCTGCGGGTTCGAGAAGTATGTAGACATGACCGAGACACCTCTATGGTCAATAAGCAATAGCGGGACCTAGATGCCCATATTGGTTCCTACATATTCTACGAAGATCTTTATCGGTCGAACCTCTGTGTCAAGGATTCAGTTAATCCCATATGATGTTCCCTTTGTTCTTCGGTATGTTACTTGCCCGAGATTCGATCGTCGGTATCTCCATACCTAGTTCAACCTTGTTAATGGAAAGTCTCTTTACTCGTTCCATAATACAAGATCCCATGACTAACACTTAGTCACATTGCTTGCAAGGCTTATTGTGATGTTGTATTACCGAGTGGGCCCTGAGATACCACTCCGTCACACGGAGTAACAAATCCCAGTCTTAATCCATGCCAACCCAATAGATACCCTCGAAGATACCTGTAGAGCACCTTTATAGTCACCCAGTTACGTTGAGACGTTTGATACACACAAGGTACTCCTCTAGTGTTAGTGAATTGCATGATCTCATGGACATAGGAACAAATACTTGACATGCAGAAAACAGTAGCAATAAACTGACACGATCATATGCTACGTTTGTAGTTTGGGTCTTGTCCATCACGTCATTCTCCTAATGACGTGATCCCGTTATCAAATGACATATCATGTCCATGACTAGGAAACCATAGCCATCTTTGATCAACGAGCTAGTCTATTAGAGGCATACTAGGGACATGTTGTTGTCTATGTATCCACACATGTATCTGAGTTTCCGATCAACACAATTATAGCATGGATAATAAACGATTATCATGAACAAGGAAATATTATAATAACCAATTTATTATTGCCTCAAGGGCATATTTCCAATAGTATCCCACTTGCACTAGAGTCAATAATCTAGTTCACATCACCATGTGATTCGCATTGTTATGAATCTAACACCCAATGAGTTTTGGGGCTCGATCATGCTTTGCATGTGAGAGAGGTCTTATAGTCAACGGGTCTACAACATTTAGATCCGTGTGTACTTTGCAAATCTCTATGTCAAACTGTAAACACTGCTACTCCATTCCACTTGGTACTATTCCAAATGGCTGCTCCACTATACATATCCAGATTGCTACTCCGAGTCATCCAAATTGGTGTTAAAGTTTGCATCGACGTAACTCTTTACGATGAACTCTTTATCACCTCCATAATCGAGAAACATCTCCTTAGTCCTATGGTTACTAAGGATAATTTTGACCGCTGTCCAGTGATCCACTCCTGGATCACTCTTGTACCCCTTGATAGACTCATGGCAAGACACACACCAGGTGCGGTACACAACATGGCATAATATAGAACCTATGGCTAAGCCATAGGAGACGACATTCGTCCTTTCTCTTTCTTCTTTCGTGGTCGAGCTTTGAGTCTTACTCAACTTCACACCTTACAAATAAGACAAGAACTCTTTCTCTGACTGATCCATTTTGAACTCTTTCAAAAACTTGTCAAGGTATGTACTCATTGAAAGTCTCCACTAGTAGAATGTCGATCAGTAGTCCCGGTCGGTATGTGTCTTTAGTACCGGTTCCCCGACCGGTACTAAAGGGTCGGGACTAAAGGTCCAGACCTTTAGTACCGATTGGACCACGGACCGGTACTAAAGGTCCACCACGTGGCTGCCTGCGTGGGCTGGTGGTGGAGGACCTTTAGTACCGGTTGGTGATACCAACCGGTACTAAATGTTCTGTTTTTTTGGTTTAGATTTTAATTAGGTTTTAGTTTTCCTCTCTATTTATTGTGTTTCCCATTCATTTCAAATTTATTTTATGGTGCTACATACTGTAAACATTCCTGATCCTCACTACTTGAGCATTTAATCTCTAATCTCCAATCAGCACTCATTCCAAATCATCTAATTTCTCGGTCGGTATGTGCCTTTAGTACCAGTTCCCCAACCGGTACTAAAGGATCGGGACTAAAGGTCCAGACCTTTAGTACCGATTGGACCATGGACCGGTACTAAAGGTCCACCACGTGGCTGCCTGCGTGGGCTGGTGGTGGAGGACCTTTAGTACCGGTTGGTGATACCAACCAGTACTAAATGTTCTGTTCTTTTTTGTTTTAGATTTTAATTAGGTTTTAGTTTTCCTCTCTATTTATTGTGTTTTCCATTCATTTCAAATTTATTTTATGATGCTACATACTGTAAACATTCCTGATCCTCACTACTTCAGAATTTAATCTCTAATCTCTAATCAGCACTCATTCCAAATCATCTAACTTCCCGGCCGGTCACCCGTCCTCTCACTACTCCAGCCCCAGCACGCTTAACTTTTAGGTTCTATCATCCCTAGTTTCCAAGTCTGCACTTGTTGTTATCCTGACAATAATAAGCTATCAATCCTATTAACCCTTAGGTCTTGATGTCACACGATTTAATTTTTTGAACTCCAAACAATTATTAAAATAAACAACAATAAATGATTAATAATAATATTTAATTTCAATGAAAATAAAATAAGTAATAATATTATTTTATTCATTTTTTGCCATTTATTCATTTAATATGGCATAATTAATATCTTTAAATCCATAAATCGGACGAAAACTCATCTATTACAAAAGGGATTTCATTTATTTTATGAGGATTTCGGACGAAAACTCATCTATTACAAATGGGATTTCATTTTTAATAACTTATTTTAACTCCATACTTTTGGTGTGTTCAATATGCACCATTCAAAGGCACATCATCAATTTTCAACCATTTCTGACTTCATTTGATATTTTTCATGCATTTAATGATTTATTTTGAGCTAAACGACCCTAAATTTGAAAAGCAGTACAAATGAACTCTGAAAAGGTTGTAACTTGGCATGACATCATAATTTCACCCACATAGCAACTTGTAAAGAGTTGAGAGAGTTACGGCAAAAACTGGATGCACTTCGTGTACAAATTGGACCATCTCTTTCGAAGTATGAGGGTTTCGGACGAAAACTCATTTATTACAAGGGGATTTCATTTTTAATAACTTATTTTAACTCCATAATTTTGTATGTGTTCAATATGCACCATTAAAAGGCACATCATCAATTTTCAACCATTTCTGACTTCATTTGATATTTTTCATGCATTTAATGATTTATTTTGAGCTAAATGACCCTGAATTTGAAAAGCAGTACAAATGAACTCTGAAAAGGTTGTAACTTGGCATGACATCATAATTTCACCCACATAGCAACTTGTAAAGAGTTGAGAGGGTTACGGGAAAAACTGGATGCACTTCGTGTACAAATTGGACAATCTCTTTCGAAGTATGAGAGTTTCGCACGAAAACTCATCTATTACAAAAGGGATTTCATTTTTAATAACTTATTTTAACTCCATACTTTTTGTGTGTTCAATATGCACCCTTCAAAGGCACATCATAAATTTTCAACCATTTCTGACTTCATTTGATATTTTTCATGCATTTAATGATTTATTTTGAGCTAAATGACCCTGAATTTGAAAAGCAGTACAAATGAACTCTGAAAATGTTGTAACTTGGCATGACATCATAATTTCACCCACATAGCAACTTGTAAAGAGTTGAGAGGGTTACGGGAAAAACTAGATGCACTTCGTGTACAAATTGGACAATCTCTTTCGAAGTATGAGGGTTTCGCACGAAAACTCATCTATCACAAAAGGGATTTCATTTTCAATAACTTATTTTAACTCCATACTTTTTGTGTGTTCAATATGCACCCTTCAAAGGCACATCATAAATTTTCAACCATTTCTGACTTCATTTGATATTTTTCATGCATTTAATGATTTATTTTGAGCTAAATGACCCTGAATTTGAAAAGCAGTACAAATGAACTCTGAAAATGTTGTAACTTGGCATGACATCATAATTTCACCCACATAGCAACTTGTAAAGAGTTGAGAGTGTTACGAAAAAAACTGGATGCACTTCGTGTACAAATTGGACAATCTCTTTCGAAGTATGAGGGTTTCAGACGAAAACTCATCTATTACAAAAGGATTTCATTTTTAATAACTTATTTTAACTCCATACTTTTTGTGTGTTCAATATGCACCATTCAAAGGCACATCATTAATTTTCAACCATTTCTGACTTCATTTGATATTAGCAAAAAGAATTTTTTGTGTGAAACTTTAATAGCAAACTAAAATAAAAAAATTTGTTTTTGATTTAAACAACCATTTAAAGTAACCTAAAAATTACCAAATTGAATATAATGTTAAAATGAAGTAATACTAAATAGCAGGAAAAGTAGTAAATAAATAACATAAAAAATAGCAAAAGTGAAAATAGATGTCCTTATACATGAAATTCAACCTAAATTCAAAGTGCTAGTTAGGCACCTAACTAACACTTTGAATTTAGGTTGACTTTCAGTGTAAAGGCATCTATTTTCACTATGAGCGGAGCTCGACATGTCAAGCACATCGGGGCTTATAAACAGGTGTGATCTTGCCTCGACTAGCGATGTGGGACTAAACATTTGACACCTGCTGCGTGGAAGTCTTTAGTACCGGCTGGTGACACCAGCCGGTACTAAAGGTTGCCCTTTAGTACCGGTTGGTGTCACTAGCCGGTACTAAAGGTGCACGCGGGGCCCAAGTCTGACCAAAAGCCTGCCACGCCCCTTTAGTACCGGCTCGTGACACGAACCGGTACTAAAGATTGCTCACAAGCCGGTACTAAAGGTTGCCCTACTCCTAGCCGTTGGAGCCGGCATGAACCGGGACTAATACCGTCTTTAGTACCGGATCATAACTAGACCGTGACTAATGCTTGGGACGAAAAGTCTGTTTTCTACTACTGCTCATCAAACATCTTGATCTATCTCTATAGATCTTGATTCTCAACAAGTAGGTAGCTTTATCCAGGTCCTCCTTTGAAAAACTCCTTTCAAACAACCCTTTATGCTTTCTAGAAATTCTACATCATTTCCGATTAACAATATGTCAACCACATATGCTTATCAGAAACTCTATAGTGCTCCCACTCACTTTATTGTAAATACAAGTTTCTCATAAACTTTGTATAGACTCAAAAACTTTGATCACCTCATCAAAGTGTATATTCCAACTCCGAGATGCTTGCTTCAGTCCATAGAAGGATCACTGAAGCTTGCTCGCCTTTTAGCATCCTTAGGACTAACAAAACCTTCTGGTTGTATCACATCCAACCTTTCCTCAAGTAAACCGTTAAGAAAATGATGTTTTGACATCCATCTGCCAGATTTCATAATTGAAAAATGCAGCAACTGCTAACATAATTCCAACAAACTTTAGCATCGCTACGAGTGAGAAAGTCTCATCATAGTCAACTCCTTGAACTTGCCAGAAACTTCTTTGCGACAAGTCGAGCTTTATAAATGGTGACATTCACCATCAGCGTCTGTTTTCATTTTAAAGATCCATTTGTACTTAATGACCTGCCGTCCAATGAGCAAGTCCACCAAAGTCTATACTTGGTTTTCATACATGGATCCTTTCTCGGATTTCATGGTCTCTAACCATTTGTCAGATTCCGGGCCCATCATCGCTTCTCCATAGCTTGTAGGTTCATCGTTATCCAACAACATGACCTCTAAGACAGGGTTGTCGTACCACTCAGGAGCAATACACGTCCTTGTCGACCTACGAGGTTTGATAGTAACTTGATACGAAGCTTCATGATCATCATCATTAACTTCCTCTTCAACTAACGTAGGCTTCACAGAAACATCTTCCTGCGCTGCGCTACTCTCTCGTTGAAACAAAGCTTCAATAACCTCATCAAGTTCTATCTTCCTCCCACTCAATTCTTTCGAGAGAAACTTTTTCTCGAGAAAGGACCCAGTTTTAGCAACAAACATTTTATGCTTGGATCTAAGATAGAAGGTTCACCCAACTATTCTTAGGGTATTCTATGAAGATGCATTTGTCCGCTTTGGGTTCGAGCTCATTAGGAGAAAACATTTTCCACACAAGCGTCGCAGCCCCAAACATTAATAAAATGACAACTTAGGTTTCTATCAAACCCTAATTCACACGGTGTCATCCCAACGGATTTAGATGGTGCCCTATTTAAAGTGAATGTAGTTGTCTCTAATGCATAACCCCAAAATTATAGTAGCAAAACGATAAGAGACATCATAGCATGCACCATATCCAATAGAGTACGACTATGACATTCGGACACACCATCACACTATGGTGTTCCAGGTTGCGTGAGTTGTGAAAGAACTTTCACATTGTCTAAAGTTGTATGCCAAACTCGTAACTCAGATATTCACCTCCATGATCATATCGCAGACATTTTTATCTTCTTGTCACGATGATCTTAAACTTCACTATGAATTTGCTTGAACCTTTCAAACGATTCAGACTTGTGTTTCATTAAGTAAATATACACTATATCTACTCAAATCATCAGTGAAGGTAAGAAAATAACGATATCCACCACACGCTACAAGACTCATTGGATTGCATACATCAACATGTATCATTTCCAATAAATCACTTGCCCGCTCCATCCATCCGGAAAACGGGTCCTTAGTCATCTTGCCCAAGAGGCATGGTTCGCATGTCTCAACCGATTTGAAATCGAATGAGTCCAAATATCCATCAACATGGAGTCTCTTCATGCGCTTTATACCAATATGACATTTAGCGACAGTGCCACAAGTATGTGGTACTATCATTATTAACTTTGTATCTTTTGGCATCAATGTTATGAACATGTGTATTACTGCAATCAAGATTCAACAAACCATTCTCACTGGATGCATGACCATTGAAGGTATTATTCATGTAAACAGAATAACCATTATTCTCTAACTTAAATGAATAACCGTGTTGCAATAAACACGATCTAATCACGTTCATGCTCAACCCAAAACACCAAATAACATTTATTTAGGTTTGTCACTAATCCCGAAGGTAGAGAGAGTGTGCAATGTTGATCACATCAACCTTGGAAACATTTCCAACACACATCGTCACCTCACCCTTAGCTAGTTCTCCGTTTATTCCGTAGCTTTTATTTCGAGCTACTAACATTTAGCAACCGAACCGGTATCCAATACCCAAGTGCTACTAGCAAGGTACACATTAATAACATGTATATCAAATATACTTCTGTCGACGTTGCCAGCCTTCTTATCTACCAAGTATCTAGGGTTGTTTCGCTCCAGTGACCGCTCTCCTCATAATCGAAGAACTTAGTCTCGGGTTTGGGTTCAACTTTGGGTTGCTTCACTGGAGCAACAACTGACTTGCCATCTATGAAGTTTCCCTCTTTGCCCTTGACATTCTTGAAACTAGTGGTTTTACTAACCATCAACACTTGACGCTCCTTCTTGATTTCTACCTTCGCGGTGTCAAACATCGCGAACAGCTCAGGGATCATTATTTCTATCCCTGGCATTTTATAGTTCATCACCAAGTTCTAGTAGCTTAGTGACAGTGACTTGGAAAACTATATCAATGACTTTCTTATCTAGAAGATCAACTCCCACTCAATTCAAGCGATTGTAGCACCCAGACAATCTGAGTACATGCTCAACGATTGAGCTATTCTCCTTTATATTGCAGGCAAAGAATCTTGTTGGAGATCTCATATCTCACAACACGGGCACGAGCCTGAGATCCCAATTTCAGCTCTTAGAACATCTCATATGTTCCATGACGTTCAAAATGTTTTGTAGCCTCAATTCTAAGCCGTAATGCAAGATGCACTAAACTATCAAGTAGTCATCGAAACGCGCCTGTCAGATGTTCACAACATCTACAGACGACGCTAGAGCAGGTGGCGCACCGAGCGATGCATTAAGGACATAAGCCTTCTGTGAAGCAATGAGGACAATCCTCAGATCACGAACCCAAGTCCGCAATATTTCTACCATCATCTTTCAAATTTATTTCTCTAGGAACATATAAAAAACTCAAGGGAGCTACAACGCGAGCAAGTAATCTACAACATAATTTGCAAAGACACTACTGACTATGTTCATGATAATGAGTTCAATTAATCATATTACTAAAGAACTCCCACTCAAATTGACATCCCTCTGGTCATTCGAGTGATACATGATCCAAATTCACCAAATCAACTGCAATCATCACGTGAGTTGAGGTGGTTTCAATGGTGAACATCATCATGTTGATTATATCTACTATATGACTCATGTTTGACCTTTCGGTCTCTTGTGTTCCAAGGCCATGTCTGTACATGATAGGCTCGTCAAATTTAACCCGAGTGTTCTGCATGTGCAACACTGGCTTGCACCTGTTGTATGTGAACGTAAAATCTATCACACACGATCATCACGTGGTGTCTCGACATAACGAACTTTCGCAACGGTGCACACTCGGGGAAAACACAATTTATCTTGAAATTAAGTGAGGATCACCTCATAATGCTACCGTCGTCCTAAGCAACACAAGCTGCATAAAAGGATTAACATCACATGTAAATCATAAATGACATGATATGGCCATGTACTTGTGCTTTTGATCTCCATCTTCAAAGCACCAACATGATCTCCATCGTCACTGGCATGACATCATGATCTCCATCAACATGTCGCCATCGGGGTTATCGCGCCCACCATGCTTCTACTACTATTGCTACCGTTTAGCGATAAAGTAAAGCATTACATAACGCTTAATGATTGACACACAGGTCATACAATAATTAAAGCCAACCCTATGGCTCCTGTCCATTGCCGTACTCATTGACATGCAAGTCGTGATATTCTATACAACACATGATCATCTCATACATCACATATATCTCATCATGTAATTGGCCATATCACATCACAACATACCCTACAAAAACAAGTTAGACGTCCTCTAATTGTTGTTGCATGTTTTACGTGGCTGCTACAGGTATCTAGCAAGAATATCAGGAATATCTAATTGTTGGAGGTGGAGGAGTCCTACTCCAATCTTATTAGGAGTAGGATTCCTCCTTTCCACTTGGAAACTCTTTTCACCTCTCCACCTTTGGATTTTTTTCCTTCTCAAACCACTCCAGCCGCATGGGCCCTTAGAGGAGGCTTCGGCCAGCCGACCAGGGGCTGGTTTACCTCCTCCCACAGCCCATGTAGCCTCTTGGGTCGAAATACCTCTCCCGATGGTCCCCAGTACACTACCGGCACTCTCGGTACACTACCGATGAGCCCGAAACTTTTCCGGCGACCAAAACAGGACTTCCTATATATAAATCTTTACCTCCGGACCATTCCGGAGCTCCTCGTGACGTCACCGAACCTTAAGTGTGTAGAGCGTGCGGGTTTGAGAACTATGTAGACATGACCGAGACACATCTACGGTCAATAACCAATAGCGGGACCTGGATGCCCATATTGGTTCCTACATATTCTACGAAGATCTTTATTGGTCGAACCTCTATGTCAAGGATTCAGTTAATCCCGTATGATGTTCCCTTTGTTCTTCGGTATGTTACTTGCCCGAGATTTGATCGTTGGTATCTCCATACCTAGTTCAACCTCGTTACCGGCAAGTCTCTTTACTCATTCCGTAATACTAGATCCCGTGACTAACACTTAGTCACATTGCTTGCAAGGCTTATTGTGATGTTGTATTACCGAGTGGGCCCTGAGATACCTCTCCGTCACACGGAGTAACAAATCCCAGTCTTGATCCATGTCAACCCAATAGACACCCTCGGAGATACCTGTAGAGCACCTTTATAGTTACTCAGTTACGTTGAGATGTTTGATACACATAAGGTACTCCTCCAGTGTTAGTGAGTTGCATGATCTCATGGTCATAGGAACAAATACTTGACATGCAGAAAACAGTAGCAATAAACTGACACGATCATATGCTACGTTTGTAGTTTGGGTCTTGTCCATCACATCATTCTCCTAATGACGTGATCCCATTATCAAATGACATCTCATGTCCATGACTAGGAAACCATAGCCACCTTTGATCAACGAGCTAATCTATTAGAGGAATACTAGGGACATGGTGTTGTCTATGTATCCACACATGTATGTGAGTTTTGTTTTCGATCAACACAATTATAGCATGGATAATAAACGATTATCATGAACAAGGAAATATGATAATAACCAATTTATTATTGCCTCTAGGGCATATTTCCAATAATTTTTTCGCCGTCAGACTTTTCGGACTTAATCGAAGCAACATCTTTAGACGGCGCACTCTTGGGGTTAGGTACCTTGACCGCCGCCAAAGCATTGACCACCTCCATAGCCGCGCCCGCAAGAGCCGACCCAGTAGCACCTGCTGCCGCGGTCGGTACTGCTTGCGCCTCCCGAGACCCTATCTCGTCCTTCTGTGCGATTGCATCCGCCGGCGGGGGAGGCGGAGGAGGCCATCTGCCTCTTCCTCGGCTACCCCGGTATGGACGATACTAGTTGCGCTGCCGGTTCAGGGATCTCGCGGCACAGTGCACAAAGGGACCTGGAGGTCCATCAAAGCCTCTTCCTCCGCCGTTGACCTGGCCACTGCCGGTAGACGACGAGCCCCGATGAATGCCCTCGTCTTAAGCGTCATAGCCATCATCACCCCAATAGCCGGTAGCATTCCGGTTTTTGTTATACAGAGCGGCGCCGCGGCCACCGTAAAGGGTCCTCAACCTCGACCAGCCCCATGGTTGTCGTCGTGGCCACCCGCGCCTACAGGTCTAGCCACCTCGCCGGGGGCTGCTGTTGCTCCGCCCCTGCAGCGTTCGCACGGGTGGATTTCCGCGCCCGGTCATAGGAGCAGCTGGCGGCTTCACCAACGTCGATGGCGATGAGGCTGAAACCCTTGCCGCCCTGCCCGATCCAAGCATTGGGAAGCCAGGACGTGTCGCCGTTCTGGAAAACCTAGCGACGACCGGTCCCAGGCGTGATGAGTTAGCGATCAACAAAGGCGAACCTTCTGTTGCCTCGTCGTAAGTCACCCGGGCTATCGGCTGGGCCACATACCCAGCCATCGGACAACCCAAGTCCGAGTCGATCACATCCAACCCACCCGATCCCAATAACACATTCAAACGAGCCCCCCTGAGATCACGGATCACGGCAGTGCTCCCCGTCGACGACGATGCCGCCGGCACTGCCACTGTCGGACCTCTTCGGTTGTTCCTCTTTTGCACAATATTCCAAGAGGAATCATCAATGAAATCTGCTAGGGTTAGTTTCGGGAGACGTACCTTAGGTAGTGGTCCTTTCCAAGGCCGAATCGCCGTCGCTGATGTCCGTCGATGCACTACCCGTTGTACAATCTCCGCCTTGTCGGTCTCCGGCAAGCCTTCCCTCGCCGGATCATTCGAAGGCACGATCGCGTCAACCAGACCTACAACATCATCATCAGAGTGATCTACCTAAAACGCCTCGCAAATCAAATCCGAGGGAGTCGGCGACGCCGCGTCGTTGTCGTCCAGATCGCCGTCAGACTCCTCCGCGAGAGCCCAGAAACAGCCTCCGACTTGCCGGACGAACCTTGGGTCCGGGCTGAACAGCGGCGCCAGCTTGTGTCGCCGTGGTCTCCAGCCCTCGTCGGTAGACGCCCGTCGCCAATCGCCGTGGTCTCCAGCCCTCCACCTCTCCACCTTCACCTCATGTTCGATTGATGGAGCATGATATAACAATAGTGTATGTCGAGTGCGGGGTCGGTCCTGAGATTTTGGTCACCCAGGGCAAAACTCAAACTTGGGACCCTTAGCAAAAGCATTATAGCAATAATATTTAATCTGTGTATGTATATAATATTACCAATAAGCCCTTAGGATCAGTGTCACTATGATCTCGAGAGTAGAGGAAGGTATATATAATGGTTTCGCAATAAAAGTACATACAATGGCCTAGAAAGTAAACAAGTGCGTCTGTCTATCTTAGAAAGGCCATGTTTAATGGCAGGCTGTGTTAGAATTACACGTATATACTATAGTCATAAAAGAATTTTTCATCCCAAATGTAGTGTGATTTTTGACTAACTAATGGTAAGATTATTATTCTAAATACTAGTTTCTGAAAAATTATAATAGATGAGATACAGTAAAGCTTTTTTTTGTATCTTCAAAAATCAAATCAAGCATATTTGAACAGTGCAAAATCACGCTTATCTAGTTGTGGAATTGAGTAAATCAAGAGTTAATTATCCTATTTATATCCTCATTGTACAGTTGGTCTGAAAACTACTATTCCGCCAAGATCAGCGTCCAGACCACCACTCTCTATTCCTAATCTCCTTTAAAATATACTGCATGAGAAGATCATCATAAAACAGAAGAAACATGATGGTCAATAATACATACTGTAGACGCACGTGGATCGGCCACCGATGCTCAGATCCACGACACGCACCGCCGGTCCGCCGCGGTGTGCAGTCGGCGTGCAGCCGTGTACGATCCCTTGCAATCTAGTCCTCTCATCGAGTAAATTTCCATAGTTCGTCTGCCGCGATCTGTCCGCGAGGCGCTAAGGCAGAGTGCGTTTAGGTGCGTGATGAAGATCATGGTCAACGCGTTTATTGCGCCGATGCATTAGACTTTGGACACGTCTAGCAGCCGCTGGCTGCTCTTCAGAAAAGGAAAATTTTGATCCCTGATTCATAAAAGATAATGATTTGTTCCTTCTAATCCATATATAAATAAAAGTTTAATGCACATTAGGAAAAATACCTATGCAGGCAAAAAATAATAATTAAAAAAACATTCACGTGAATAGGTGTCAAAGCAATTAATTTGGGTTTTCAAATTTTTAAAAAGTCATAACTTTTAAACCGCACGTTGAAATTAAGATCCGCTTTCACCGTTAAAACTGATACGACGTGCTCTTCGAAACTAGACCCGTATGGGTATGCTTTGACAAAAAAAAATTATATGCAATTTAATCTCCGTTTTGTGCAACTGTCTAGCAGTAGATGTACAACTACTTGACAGTGGATGTGCAACTTTCCGCCTAACCGCACTCCCAAACTACCTTCTTCTAGGGAGATGTTCATCCAATTGCCTAGTAGTTCACGTGCAACTTTTCTTCTGTCTGTGGTTGTGCTTTCACTATTTGCTACATCGGTCAACTGTCTAGCAGTGGATGTGCAACTTCGGATATTGTCATCATCAACTATCTACTAGTGATATGCAACTATCCCTTATTCCTCATGGATGTGTAATTTTCCTACTAGCACTCCGAACCACCCCTCTAGTGGGATGCACAACTTTAGCGTCCCGTTTATATGCATCTTTTACTACCCTCATGAATATGCAACTTTTCACTACCCTCATGAATGTGAAATTTTCACCATCCAACTATCCCTACCTGTGAGATGTGCAACTTTATATATTGTTTCGGCCAACCGACTAACCGACTTTGTGCAACTCCGTTGTTTGTCCCCGCCAACCGAAATTACATATCCCCGCCAACCGAAATTACTTGTTGCACATCAAGTAACAGAAAGTTGCCTGGAACAACAAACTAAGTTGCACAAATCACTAGTAGAAAAGGTGAGACAGGGTGTGTCAATTGTAAAAAAATTTACACATCCACGAGTAGGGACAATGGTGCACATCGACTACTACATAGTTGGTCGGGATAGTAGACTAGTTGCACATCAAGTTTTCATGGTTGGTCGGTTGCAGCCTCATATGAAGTTAGATCATGCAACTCCAAAAACTGGTTTTAAAAAAAAATTGTACAATGTAGCACTAAAGTTGCACAACGCAGTAATAGAGTTGCACAATATGGCTCCAAAGTTGGCTTCAAAAAAATTCGTCGAAACATACTCATACGGGATCTAGTTTTAAAGATCTCGTCACGAGAATTCCAAAAGTGAAAACGGATATGAATTTCAACACCCAGTTCAAAAGTTATGGCTTTAAAAGAAATTAAAACCTAAAATAAATGCACATGAATATTTTTCCAGCCTTCCGACCAAAGAACACTTGATGCTTGTGGGAGTTCGATCTATGCTAATCGAGCGTCCGATTCGTCCAAATAATGCTTATGCACTTTCTAGATTTTAGGTTAGACTATTACATATACTCGTGCGTTGCAACGGATAATAAAACTATGAATTGCAGCCTTGAAATCAAGTCATTGATAGCATAACATAATGATTGCAAACAGTGTACAACCAACATTATTAACTGACATCAAATAAAATTGCTCGTAAGCTGCACTTAAAATCAGAAATAGTGAAGCTAGTGATCATCCATTTCTCCTTTATGCGCATGGATTTGGGTGTTCTTATGGAACTGAAAGTGATACGAACCGATGATGATATGTGCAGGAGATCTGGTAATCACCACTTGGGGCCTATTTGGTTGTACTCAACCTTGGCTCCACCGTTGCAACCTCAAGCTCGTCCTCTCTGATTTCTTCCACTTGGCATCATTATTCCGAGTCAATTTCTAACACTCAGTCCCACATCAACCGTAAGACCAAAACCAGCATGTTAAACTCGCACCAATAGCAAGCAAAGTCAATGGTGCAAGTCTTGCTCTTTGCTTAACCAGCCATTCTGCACAATTTTGGTTCATTTGTAGTGGTAGCTTCAAGGCTTTGGCATTTGCTAATGATGTGATTGAAGAAATCCTGAAAGATTCTTTTTCCCGTCAGAGCTAATGTTCCAACAAAGCAAAGCATATTGCCAACATTTTTCTTGAAGCAAGATTTGTATTTTATTATTTTCCCTCCTTTTCTTGCAGGTTCACACCTCAACCGGCTTAAGTGCAACATTGACTTTCAGTGTTGAATGACCATGTGCAGGCCTATAGTCTTTAGTACAGAACTTCAAGAGGATATTTAAGAAGAAATGTCAGTCTATCATTTGTATTTTTACTGAAATCACTCAAGTGACCGTTCCTGACAAATAATCACTCAACTGAAATACCTTAGCCTTTTTTTTGAGACCCAGGTGCATGTAAATACACTCAAGGAAATGTTTCCTGATGTGGTTGAAGTTGGTTAAGCACTTGTTTGAGTATTTTTTTTTCTTTTGCGATGAAATATCGAGAACAAATGTAGCATAAACAGTTAGTGCAGAGGAGTTCAAAAGTAAGACATATATGACAGTATTTTTTTTACCTGAATGAAAAAAACTCAATGTACTTGTCTGAACCTGAATGCCTTAGTCGTGCGCAGACTTTAGCATAATCACTGTCTCTGCAAGAGAATATATCTAATGTTCACTCAAAATGCAAACATGCAATGCTAGAATATAAACGTTGTTAAGGTGAAATAGTGGATTTCCTGATGAGGGACATATTTAAAATACTTGGCTAAATCCATGTCGAGGTGGTAGCCAACACCAAACCTGGCCAAACAGGCCGGGCTTAACGGGCCGGCCCAGTGGCATTGCCACGCCGGCACGGCATGCGGCCCGGTCCGGCACGAGCTAAACGGGCCGTGTCTGGGCCGCCACCACCAGCACGCGGGCCAGCACGGCACGGCCCGATTAGCTCGCGCCGGCCCGAGGCACGCCACGCCACGGCCTCGCTCGCGTGGCACGGCACGCGGCACGGCCCGTTAGGCACGCACGACACGACCGGCCGGCACGGCACACGGGGCGCGGGCGGGGCAGCTGCCTGCCAGCTGGCGCCTGGCGGGGGCCAGGGCGACAGGCTCGCTCGCCGCGAGGGAGCCGTTGGCTCGCCTCGATCGATGGGGGAGCGGGGCCGAGGGGAGCAGGAGGATGGGGGAGAGCAGGGTTTAGGGAGGGTTAGGGGAGGTTAGGGGGGTTTAATAGGGATTAGGGTGATTTTTTTAATATAATGTATAAATTTAAAATTTTGATCGTTAGAGGGTCAAATTAGTCCAAAAATTTGATAATTTTTGCTATAAATAAGGCCACCCAACCCACATATTTCTCACACTCAAACATGGATGATCATGCCAATACTAGCTTCCCACTCTTAGCCCACATATTTCTCACACTCAAACATGGATGATCATGCCAATACTAGCTTTCCACTCTCTGATTTCGGTCTTGGGGTTGGGGATATGGATTATAGCCTCCTCCCTCCGAGCGTCGAT
Organism: Hordeum marinum; assembly: GCA_022496015.1. Taxonomy (NCBI): domain Eukaryota; kingdom Viridiplantae; phylum Streptophyta; class Magnoliopsida; order Poales; family Poaceae; genus Hordeum; species Hordeum marinum. The sequence continues at coordinate 536,783,680 of CM039673.1, forward strand.
CCCACTACCATGCCCCCACCCATGCAACATGCCTATACCGAAAATCCCACTCTCGACCCCCCTCATGAACCCGAATAGATTAGTAGTGTAGTTGTTTTCTATTTTTTTTGTAATATTCTTTCCTTTTTTTAATTCTAGAGCGTGGCTTTGTACTCTTTTACTTCCCAGGGATGGAAGGTTTTAATGAGGCAGCCACTAATAAAGCTCAAGATTTATCCCACATGATGACACTTCATCTCCATTTATTTTTTTATACCTAACGTGTCATTTTTCTACATTTTTTACATTTTTTTGATTTTTTTGCTGTTTTTCCGCAAAAAACATATATAATTGAATAATCGGGCCTAGCGTGCCTAAACGTGCCTGGCGGGCCGCGGGCCGGCCCACTTAGCCACCGTGTCGCCTGGGCCGGCACCCCGGGCATGCGGGCCGGCACGCCACGACCCGGTTAATAATCGTGCCGCGACGGGCCGGGCCGTGCCAGGCACGATTACCAGCGGGCCGTGCCGGGCCGGCCCGTTTGGCCAGGTATGGCCAACACTGTCTGGCCTGAAAAAGACAAATTCATTTGACAACATCAAAACTGTCAACACTGTCGGACCTGGTAGACAACACTGTCAAAAGGAAAATAACTAAAATCAACACAACAAAAGGCAGATCTAGACCATACCATATTATAGCATGGACACGTCCCGTGCTGACGTCAGCATCGAAACATATCTCCTCATCAAAAAAATTACGCCTCAACATCCTACCCAATATCCGAACCTTCATATAAACAGAAACATGCTTCATGACAAAGTTCAGAAATTCAGAAACATCTACTCCATTGTGTAGCAAGCTGAGCAGTAGTGGTTGAAAAAAATTCAGAAAACTACCCCTAGTTTTGCAAGCCCACCACACTTCTAACAAAATCTTTAAAGACTGGTCGAGGGTAAGTAAGAACAGCTATCAAGACACATATTCAACACAGCAGAAGAGAAAGAAAAATTGTACATGTTGTTGCTAGCAAAAAGAAGCGTGTTCAGGGTCCGACTAAATCACTACTTCCAGGGCAATTTATTCCAGAAAAACAAGCAAGCTTAAAACAAGTGAATAACTGAAAGAAGGTCGACGATTCTTGGTATAACTTCAGATTGTCATGGTAGAATGCAGGCTACAGTTACGAAACTGAAGACTGCCTAAAAGTTCAGGCAGTCATCGTGAAGCTAGCCAGCAGCAAACAGAACAGCTTTGACATGTCAAATTTAGGTCCCAGATAAATCCTTTGCTCCCTCGCCGTCCGGCCATACGCGTCCAACACATCAGATTAGCAGAAGCAAAATAAATCAACAAACAACAGAAAAGTAGCAGCATTATATGCAGCTAACAGCACTACAACAGCCCCCATTCTAATTAAGATCTCCAGCTAATGGCTGATTCAATCGATTCAAGTTTTGTGTATTGTATAAACTGCAAGTTAATGTGTGAGCGAAGGTTGTCACTAATCCAAATATGTGTCCTTATGTAAATAAATCCTTGTAAATGTGTGAACAAACTGATGAGAGGTAAAAAGGAACAATGGCTAAAAAAGATTGAAACCAAGTTCTTTGCCCCATATTCCCCTTTATCTTGTTTTTACCTTTCTTCTGCTAATAAAAAGACACTTTACTTACTCCCAAATGGTTGTTTTGATACAAACAGTTCAACTGTGCACTCTGCTCTTTTCCTAAACCATCTCGTAATAGCAAAAGAATTGCATTAAGAGAAGTCACATTTACCTCAGCAAATCACCCTGATCAAACAGTCATCTCCATCAATGTATACCAACCATCATGCAAGGCACCTATAATTTACTCGGTTATCATCACAACACAGAAATCTGCTCGTGCAAAGGACATTATACTTGCATAATCTAATCACCATAAGTGAGAACAATATTTTTCCGCGTTCTCAGCACAAATTCAATTGCAACAGAATCAGAACCGACACATCACAGGCCAGATCAAACAATTCCATGGTAAAGTTATTTGGAGCAAGTGTTTTTTTCATAAAAATAATGAGAGAAGTTAAAAAGTTTGGGCGTCATCAAAAATACCAGTATAAATGGGGCCGATTGCCTTTTGTTAGCTTATTAACTCAAAAGGAATGCATTGCAGTATTCCTTTATTAGAGAACTACTATACAATACCAACATAATTTGGAATCAGGCTTTGATCTGTCGACCGTCTATCCTTATTCCCAAGCAGAGATCACACCAAATATACCTAGTATATACGAAAATTATGATAAATATCCCATGAAGGTCATGGTTATTATGGTGAGGAAGAACAACAAAGTTTCATAGATATCGACATTATTGGCACATATGTACAACTAAAGCCTCTACGCAACCTAAGGAGATCAAAGACATGGACATGGAGGCTGAACATACAGTCTGCTCCATATAATTCATGGTTAGAACAATACAACACAACATAAGAATGCAATGCCTGGAGTTAAATCTATCACATAGTTTTTACTTGTTTTTCTCTAATCGTCTATTATTACTACACCTTGTGTTTGCACAAACAATCAGTTTCTACTAAAGTTGACTGTACAAAAGTAGAACGATGGCTTAGGCCAGATGGGTGCTCAGAGAATTCAGTGTGCCAGAGTTGCAGCTGTTACTCAAAAATGCTCTCAGCCAGCTTTTCCAGCACAATCCACCATGGTTCTGACGTGAGGGGGAATTAGGGTTACCGTTTTGCTTCAAATCAGTGTGCCTGAGAGAGAAATAAGTCATGCGTGCAAAACAATCAAGTGCTCTGCTCTAGCTTGCCTGCCCAACCATGGCCCGTAGCTCTGCCACTGATTACCTTACTCGTCATCAAGACGTTGTCGGCAACGGAGGTGTAGGCGACATCTGGCCCCACCCAACACCACCGCCCCCCTGCAGCGATGCCGGAGGGAGCACGCCTTTGGCTAACAGGTACTTGGCAGCGAGGCGGTCGACCAGTACCTCGTACCTGTGACGCGCCCGCGTGCCTGCTGGGTGGTGGCGGGTAGAAGTGCTTCTGGCCATGGTCGCCGTGCGCGAACAATGGCACGCGGATGCGGCCACCGCCGTGCTGCTGGTACTACATCTCGGGGTGGTCAAATCGGTGCGGTTGCAGATGACGCCCTGCTGCTGCCCCCGGTCCATCTGCGACAGCAAGCAGATGCAGCAAGAAATCGAAATCAAAGCGGGACGAATTGGCGGAGGGAGGCAGGCAGGCGTAGCTCTCGCGGCCCGGCAGCTCACCTTGTCCTGGGCGCTGGCCTTCGCCTCGTCCTCCGCCGTCGCCGCCTCGTCGTGCTCGTCGTCCTTGGGGAAGGTGAGCGGGTGTCCGGGTTGGCGACGCCCTCGCTCCTATTGTCATGGGCCGCTAGCTTCTCGGGCGGCGTCGGCCACACGAGGGATCTCCGGCCGTGCCTGCTGCTACTGCTGGCGGCGGCGGCGGTTGCTGGCCCGCACGATGGACGGCAGGTCCTCCCGCGCGCGTCCGCTTCCAGGGGCGGGGGGTGGCGGTGGGTGGGGGAGCCGCCAACGGTGTCCATGGAGGCGTGCGATGCCGGGGGTGGGGGTGGCGGTCGGCAGGTGGTGGCGGCGCGCTGGAGCCCGGAGGTCAAGAGGGGATCGAGAGGTAGTTTTTCTTTATCTAGTACATACCGCTTCGGTTGACTTATTACATGGACTGCGGGTTGAATACCCTAAACTATAAGGACTTTTCTAAAAAAGCCGACGACATGCAACCATAATTTGTCAATGCATTATTATTTACTAGCAAATGTGTCTGTGCGTTACAACGAAAGAAAAAACATCCTACATACTTATAACATCGGCAAATCTCTTGAGATATTTCATGATGTCTCATGAGAAACAACATAATAAGTGATATTTAATGAAGACAAAAATGTGAAACATCTTTTTAGTGTACTAAAATGTGTTCAATTTATTAGAAAATAGAAATATCTACTAGGTTCATGCATCAATTCACGTTTTTGTTGGTGTTTCTCCTCAATGACGTCTCAAAAATAATATGTAGGCTAAAAGTAGCAAAGTATATTTCGATACTCCATAGAAAATAATCAATCTGTAAGGACATGCATAACGAATGTTCAAGTTTGTATATAACATTGATATTCTTAAAAATAATCTTTATATGCACAATTTCAACTATTATGAAAATTAACATTAAGACACTGATTTATATAAAGCTCATATCATTAGAATTGTGTACATCATCGTATATGGGTATTGTGCGATGGGCGAAATAGAGAGGATGATTATGTGTCTATTATAGCCTTTAGGTTATACATTTCTTATGATACCAATAATAGATTTTTCGAGAGCATCAAACTATCCTTTCTAGTCAATTTAAATGGATAGAAAACATATATAATAGGATTTTTTTTAAATACATCATATAAAAAATTAATTAAGGGTGCATCCTAAACATAATTTTAGAAATAATTAACATACATGATAGTACCATATTTGTAACGTACACATTTTTCTAAAGAATTTTCATAAATCAAATGCTTAATTTAATGTTAAGGTTTGAAAGATCTGATATTTTTTAAAGCCTTTGAATCGTCAAAAAAGAAAATGGAAAACGTTACATAACTGAGTAGATGGGACGAAATTGGGCGAGTGAACAGTATTCTATGCTGACGAAAATTAAAAAGAAAATGCAAAACTATGAGAGAAGTGGGATTCGAACACGGCTCGGGCCGCTAGGCTATGCGAACGCTCGTTCAGTATTAACTAAAACCGGCGCGGATTTTACAAGAAAAACGTTTTTTTCACTTACCCGTGGCATGGTGGATAATTTGTGTCAACATCGAGGGTAAATTTAATGGCATACGGGCAAAAGCGATCCATACTTTAATAGTAGGTATAGATTATTAGGTAATCCATATCTATATCTATACCTAATATTAAAGCAAGGATTGTTTCTCCACTTTATTTCGTCAATCAAGTCCTTCAGTACGTCGTCCTTTTGTGTTTTTCGTACGTCACCCATTCATGAAACGGAAAAAAGGGAAAAATTGCACTCGAAAGGACTCGAACCGTGATGGCTAGGAATAGCACATAGCGGTGGTACCAACTCATCCAACAGGTGGCTTTGCATACAAAAAAAGAAACAATGATATTATAGGTGAAGCAGGTTTTTGTTGAAAATAAGCCCTAGAGGCAATAATAAATTAGTATTATCATATTTTCTTGTTCATGATAATCGTTTATTATCCATGCTATAATTGTGTTGATTGGAAACTCAGATACATGTGTGAATACATAGACACCACCATGTCCCTAGTATGCCTCTAATAGACTAGCTCGTTGATCAAAGATGGCTATGGTTTCCTAGTCATGGACATGAGATGTCATTTGGTAACGGGATCAAATCATTAGGAGAATGATGTGATGGACAAGAACCAAACTACAAACGTAGCATATGACCGTGTCAGTTTATTGCTACTGCTTTCTACATGTCAAGTATATGTTCCTATGACCATGAGATCATGCAACTCACTGACACCAGAGGAGTACCTTGTGTGTATCAAACGTCGCAACGTAACTGGGTGACTATAAAGGTGCTCTACAGGTATCTCCGAGGGTGTCTGTTGGGTTGGCATGGATCAAGAGTGGGATTTGTTACTCCGTGTGACGGAGAGGTATCTCAGGGCCCACTCGGTAATACAACATCATAACAAGCCTTGCAAGCAATGTGACTAAGTGTTAGTCACGGGATCTTGTATTATGAAACGAGTAAAGAGACTTGCCAGTAACGAGGTTGAACTAGGTATGGAGATACCGACGATTGAATCTTGGGCAAGTAACATACCGAAGAACAAAAGAAACATCATACGGGATTAACTGAATCCTTGACATAGAGGTTCGACCGATAAAGATCTTCGTAGAATATGCAGGAACCAATATGGAAATCTAGGTCCCGGTATTGGTAATTGACCGTTGAGGTGTCTCGGTCAAGTCTACATAGTTCTCGAACCCGCATGGTCTGCACACTTAAGGTTTGGTGACGTTTCGGTAGTATAGAGTTATGTATGGTGGTGATCGAAGGTTGTTCGGGGTCTCGTATGAGATCCTGGACATCACGAGGAGCTCCGGAATGGTCCAGAGGTAAAGATTGATATATAGGAAGTCCTATTTTTGTCGCCGGAAAGGTTTCGGGCTCATCGGTAGTGTACCGGGAGTGCCGGTAGTGTACCGGGAGACCATCGGGAGGGGTATTTCGACCCAAGAGGCTACATGGGCTATGGAAGGATGAGTACCAGCCCTTAGTGGGCTGGAGGAAGTCCCACAAAGGGCCCATGCGGTTGGGAAGAAAAAGCCCAAAAGGAAAAAGGTGGAAAAAGGCAAAAGGGCTAAATTAGGAAGGAGTCCTAATCCTACTAGGAGTGGAGGAGTAGGACTCCTCCCTCCTGGTTCGGCCGACCCAAGGGCTGGCTCCTTGGGAGCAAAGCCTCCTCCTCCTCTCCTCCTATATATACTAGCGAGTTTTAGGGTTTTAGCACAAGATTTTCAGCCACGTGCTACCCTATTCTCTAGTGCATAGTTTCTTCTCTAGATCGGTTTTCTGCAGTGCTTAGACGAAGCCCTGCCGGAATTACTCCACCACCATCGCCGGGGCGCCGTCATGCTTCCGGAGAAATCTTCTACCTCTCCGCTCCCTTTTGCTGGATCAAGAAGGCAGAGATCGTCATCAAGTTGTACGTGTGCTGAACGCGGAGGTGTCGTCTGTTCGGCGCTAGACCGGAAGTACCGTAATCAAGATTGCGAGACGGATCGTGATGAGATCGTGGGATGGATCGTGATGAGTTTGCGGGATGGGTCGTGATTGGATTGCAGGGTGGATTGTGATGAGATCGCGGGATGCTCGGCGATTTGGACCGCGAAGACGTTCGACTACACCAACCACGTTTCTTAAGGCTTCTCGCTTAGCGATCTACAAGGGTATGTAGATCCACTCTCCCTCTCGTAGATGCTCATCACCATGGATAGATCTTGCGTGTGCATAGGAATATTTTTGTTGCCCATGCAACGTTCCCCAACAGTGGCATCATGAGCTAGGTCTATGTGTAGATGAGATCTCGAGTAGAACACAAAGTGTTTGTGGGCATTGATGCTTAGATTGCTTCCTCCCTTGGTTGTGTTTTGGTTCAGCGGTATTGTGGGATGAAGCAGCCTGGACCAACCTTACTCGTACGCTTACGAGAGACTGGTTCCATCGACTGACGTATAACCTCGTTGCACAAAGATGGCTGGCGGGTGTCTGTTTCTCCTACTTTAGTTGGATCGGATTCGACAAAGGCGGTCCTTGAGAAGGTTAAAAAGCAACTTATGTATCACCGTTGTGGTTTTTGCGTAGGTGAGAATTGTTCTTGCTAGATACCCGTAGCATCCACGTAAAACATGCAACAACAATTAGAGGACGTCTAACTTGTTTTTGCAGGGTATGTTGTGATGTGATATGGCCAATTACATGATGAGATATATGTGATGTATGAGATGATCATGTTTTGTATAGAATATCACGACTTGCATGTTGATGAGTACGGCAACAGGCAGGAGCCATAGGTTTGTCTTTAATTATTGTATGACCTGCGTGTCAATCATTTAGCTCTACGTAATGCTTTACTTTATCGCTAAACGGTAGCAATAGTAGTAGAAGCATGGTGGGCACGACAACCCCCATGGCGACACGTTGATGGAGATTAAGATTATGGAGATCATGGTGTCATGCCGGTGACGATGGAGATCATGTCGGTGCTTTCAAGATGGAGATCAAAATCACAAGTTCATGGCCATATCATGTCACTTATGATTTGCATGTGATGTTAATCCTTTTATGCACCTTGTTTTGCTTAGGACGACGGTAGCATTGTAAGGTGATCCCTCACTTAATTTCAAGATAAATTGTGTTCTCCCCGAGTATGCACCGTTGCGAAAGTTTGTCATGTCGAGACACCACGTGATGATCGGGTGTGATAGACTCTACGTTCACATACAACGGGTGCAAGCCAGTGTTGCACATGCAGAACACTCGGGTTAAACTTGACGAGCCTAGCATGTACAGACATGGCCTCAGAACACAAGAGACCGAAAGGTCGAACATGAGTCATATAGTAGATATGATCAACATGATGATGTTCACCATTGAAACCACCTCAACTCACGTGATGATCGGACCTGAGTTGGTGAATTTGGATCATGTATCACTCGAATGACTGGAGGGATGTCAATTTGAGTGGGAGTTCTTCAGTAATATGATTAATTGAACTCATTATCATGGACATAGTCAGTAGTGTCTTTGCAAATTATGTTGTAGATTATTTGCTCGCGCTGTAGCTCCCTTGAATTTTTATATGTTCCTAGAGAAATAGAATTGAAAGATGATGGTAGCAATATTGCGGACTGGGTCCGTGATCTGAGGATTGTCCTTAGTGCTGCACAGAAGGCTTATGTCCTTAATGCACTGCTCGGTGCGCCAACCCCTCTAGCGTCGTCTGTAGATGTTGTGAACATCTGACAGGCACGTTCTGATGACTACTTGATAGTTTAATGCGTCATGCATTACGGCTTAGAATTGAGGCTCAGAAACGTTTTGAACGTCACGGAACACATGAGATGTTCTAAGAGCTGAAATTAGGATCTCAGGCCCGTGCCCGTGTTGCGAGATATGAGATCTCCAACAAGTTTCTTTGCCTGCAAGATGAAAGAGAATAGCTCAATCGTTGAGCATGTGCTCAGATTGTCTGGGTGCTACAATCGCTTGAATCGAGTGGGAGTTGATCTTCCAGATAAAATAGTGATTGATATAGTTCTCCAAGTCACTGTCACTAAGCTACTAGAACTTGGTGATAAACTATAAAATGCCAGGGATAGAAATAATGATCCCTGAGCTGTTCGCGATGTTTGACACCACGAAGATAGAAATCAAGAAGGAGCATCAAGTGTTGATGGTTAGTAAAACCACTAGTTTCGAGAAGGTCAAGGGCAAGGAGGGAAACTTCATGGATGGCAAGTCAGTTGCTGCTCCAGTGAAGCAACCCAAAGTTGAACCCAAACCCGAGACTAAGTGCTTCGATTATGAGGACAACGGACGCTGAAGCGGAACAACCCTAGATACTTGGTAGATAACAAGGCTGTCAACGTCAACAGAAGTATATTTGATATACGTGTTATTGATGTGTACCTTGCTAGTACTCCTAGTAGCACTTGGGTTTGGATACTGGTTCGGTTGCTTAATGTTAGTAACTCGAAATAAAAGCTACGAAATAAACGAAGAACTAGCTAAGTGTGAGGCGACGATGTGTGTTGGAAATGTTTCCAAAGTTGATGTGATCAACATCGCACGCTCTCTCTACCTTCGGGATTAGTGACAAACGTAAATAAATATAATTTGGTGTTTGCGTTAAGCATGAACATGATTAGATCATGTTTATTGCAACACGGTTATTCATTTAAGTTAGAGAATAATGGTTATTCTGTTTACATGAATAATACCTTCAATGATCATGCACCCAGTGAGAATGGTTTGTTGAATCTTGATCGTAGTAATACACATGTTCATAACATTGATGCCAAAAGATACAAAGTTAATAATGATAGTACCACATACTTGTGGCACTGCCGCTAAATGTCATATTGGTATAAAGCGCATGAAGAAACTCCATGTTGATGGATCTTTGGACTCATCCGATTTCGAATCGGTTGAGACATGCGAACCATGCCTCTTAGGCAAGATGACTAAGGACCCCATTTTCTGAATTGATGGAGCGGGCAAGTGATTTTATTGGAAATGATACAAGTTGATGTATGCAATCCGATGAGTCTTGTAGCGTGCGGTGGATATCGTTATTTTCTTACCTTCACTGATGATTTGAGTAGATATAGTGTATATTTACTTAATGAAACACAAGTCTGAATCATTTGAAAGGTTCAAGCAAATTTAGAGTGAAGTTTAAAGATCATCGTGACAAAAAGATAAAAATGTCTGTGATATGATCGTGGAGGTGAATATCTGAGTGACGAGTTTGGCATACAACTTTAGACAATATGAAAGTTGTTTCACAACACACGCCACCGGGAACACCATAGCGTGATGGTGTGTCCAAACGTCATAGTCATGCTCTATTTGATATGGTGTGTGCTATGATGTCTCTTATCATTTTGCTACTATAATTTTGGGGTTATGCATTAGAGACAACTACATTCACTTTACATAGGGCACCATCTAAATCGGTTGAGATGACACCGTGTGAATTATGGTTTGATAGAAACCTAAGCTGTCATTTCTTAATGTTTGGGGCTGCGACGCTTGTGTCGAAAAATGTTTTCACCTAATGAGCTCGAACCCAAAGCAGACAAATGCATCTTCATAGAATACCCTAAGAACAGTTGGGTGAACCTTCTATCTCAGATCCAAGCATAAAGTGTTTTTTTCTAAAACGGGTCCTTTCCCGAGAAAAAGTTTCTCTCGAAAGAATTGAGTGGGAGGAAGATAGAACTTGATGAGGTTATTGAACCTTTGTTTCAACCAGAGAGTAGCGCAACGCAGAAAGATGTTTCTGTGGAACCTACGTCAGTTGAAGAGGAAGTAAATGATGATGATCATGAAGCTTCGGATCAAGTTACTATCGAACCTCGTAGGTCGACAAGGATGTGTACTGCTCCTGAGCGGTACAACAACACTGTCTTGGAGGTCATGTTGTTGGACAACGATGAACCTACGAGCTGTGGAGAAGCGATGATGGGCCCGGATTCCGACAAATGGTTAGAGGCCATGAAATCCAAGAAAGGATCCATGTATGAGAACCAAGTATAGACTTTGGTAGACTTGCTCGTTGGACGGAAGGTCGTTAAGTACAAATGGACCTTTAAGATGAAGGCAGACGCTGATGTTGAATGTCACCATTTATAAAGCTCGACTTGTCACAAAGAAGTTTCCGCCAAGTTCAAGGAGTTGACTGCGATGAGACTTTCTCACTCGTAGCGATGCTAAAGTCTGTTGGAATTATGTTAGCAGTTGCTGCATTTTTCAATTATGAAATTTGGAAGATGGATGTCAAAACATCGTTTCCTTAATGGTTTACTTGAGGAAAGGTTGTATGTGATACAACCAGAAGATTTTGTTAGTCCTAAGGATGCTAAAAGGTGAGCAAGCTTCAGTGATCCTTCTATGAACTAAAGCAAGCATCTCGGAGTTGGAATATACACTTTGATGAGGTGATCAAAGTTTTTGAGTCTATACAAAGTTTATGAGAAACTAGTATTTACAATAAAGTGAGTGGGAGCACTATAGAGTTTCTGGTAAGCATATGTTGTTGACATATTGTTGATCGGAAATGATGTAGAATTTCTGGAAAGCATAAACGGTTGTTTGAAAAGAGGTTTTCAAAGTAAGACCTGGATAAAGCTACCTAATTGTTGAGCATCAAGATCTATAGAGATAGATCAAGATGCTTGATGAGACTTTCAATGAGTACATACCTTGACAAGATTTTGAAAGAGTTCAAAATGGATCAGTCAGAGAAAGAGTTCTCGCCTGATTTGTAAGGTGTGAAGTTGAGTGAGACTCAAAGCTCGACAACGGTAGAAGAAAGAGAAAGGACGAACGTCGTCCACTATGCCTTAGCCATAGGCTCGATATTATGCCATGCTGTGTACCGCACCTGTGTGTGCCTTGCCATGAGTCCATCAAGGGCTACAAGAGTGATCCAGGAGTGGATCACTAGGCAGTGGTCAAGATTATCCTTAGTAACTAAAAGACTAAGGAGATGTTTCTCGATTATGGAGGTGATAAAGAGTTCGTGGTAAAGAGTTACGTCGATGCAAGCTTTAACACCAATCCGGATGACTCGTAGTAGCAATCTAGATACGTATAGTGGAGCAGCCATTTGGAATAGTACCAAGTGGAGTGTGGTAGCAGTATTTACGGTTTGACATAGATATTTGCAAAGTACACATGGATCTGAATGTCGCAGACCCGTTGACTATAAGACCTCTCTCACCTGCAAAGCATGATCGAGCCCCAAAACTCATTGGGTGTTAGATTCATTATAATGCGAATCACATGGTGATGTGAACTAGATTATTGACTCTAGTGCAAGTGAGAGACTGTTGGAAATATGCCCTAGAGGCAATAATAAATTAGTTATTATCATATTTCCTTTTTCATGATAATCGTTTATTATCCATGCTATAATTGTGTTGATCGGAAACTCAGATACATGTGTGGATACATAGACAAGACCATATCCCTAGTATGCCTCTAGACTAGCTCGTTGATCAAAGATGGCTATGGTTTCCTAGTCATGGACATGAGATGTCATTTGGTAACGGGATCACATCATTAGGAGAATGATGTGATGGACAAGACTCAAACTACAAACATAGCATATGATCGTGTCAGTTTATTGCTACTGTTTTCTGCATGTCAAGGATATGTTCCTATGACCATGAGATCATGCAACTCACTGACACTGGAGGAGTACCTTGTGTGTATCAAACGTCGCAACGTAACTGGGTGACTATAAAGGTGCTCTACAGGTATCTCCGAGAGTGTCCGTTGGGTTGGCATGGATCAAGACTGGGATTTGTTACTCCGTGTGATGGAGAGGTATCTCAGGTCCCACTCGGTAATACAACATCACAACAAGCCTTGGAAGCAATGTGACTAAGTGTTAGTCACGGGATCTTGTATTACGAAACGAGTAAAGAGACTTGCCAATAACGAGGTTGAACTAGGTATGGAGATACCAACAATCGAATCTCGGGCAAGTAACATACCGAAGAACAAAGGGAACATCATACGGGATTAACTGAATCCTTGACATAGAGGTTTGACCAATAAAGATATTCATAGAATATGTAGGAACCAATATGGACATCCAGGTCCCGCTATTGGTTATTGACCATAGAGGTGTCTCGGTCATGTCTACATAGTTCTCGAACCCGCAGGGTCTGCACACTTCAGGTTTGGTGACGTTTCGGTAGTATAGAGTTATGTATGGTGGTGGTTGAAGGTTGTTCGGAGTCCCGGATGAGATCCTGGACATTCCGAGGAGCTCTGGAATGGTCCGGAGGTAAAGATTGATATATAGGAAGTCCTATTTTGGTCGTCGGAAAGGTTTCGGGCTCATCGGTAGTGTACCAGGAGTGTCGGTAGTGTACCGGGAGACCATCGGGAGGGGTATTTCGACCCAAGAGGCTACATGGGCTGTGGGAGGATGAGTATCGGCCCTTAGTGGGCTGGAGGAAGTCCCACAAAGGGCCCATGCGGCTGGGAAGAAAAAGCCCAAAAGGAAAAAGGTGGAAAAAGGAAAAAGGGCTAAATTAGGAAGGAGACCTAATCCTACTAGGAGTGGAGGATGAGGACTCCTCCCTCCTGGTTCGGCCGACCCAAGGGCTGGATCCTTGGGAGCCAAGCCTCCTCCTCATCTCCTCCTATATATACTAGAGGGTTTTAGGGTTTTAGCACAATATTTTCAGCCACGTGCTATCCTATTCTCTAGTGCATAGTTTCTCCTCTAGATCGGTTTTGTGCAGTGCTTAGGCGAAGCCCTGCCGGAATTACTCCACCACCTTCGCCGCGGCGCCGTCACGCTGCCGGAGAACTCTTCTACCTCTCTGCTCCCTCTTGCTGGATCAAGAAGGCGGAGATCGTCATCAAGCTGTACATGTGCTGAACGCGGAGGTGCCGTCCGTTCAGCGCTAGATCGGAAGGACCGTGATCAAGATCGCGAGACGGATCATGATGAGATCGCGGGACGGATCGTGATGAGTTCGCGGGACGGATCGTGATGAGTTCGCGGGATGGATCGTGATGAGATCGCGGGACGCTCGTGTTGGAAATATGCCCTAGAGGCAATAATAAATTAGTTATTATCATATTTCCTTGTTCATGATAATCGTTTATTATCCATGCTATAATTGTATTGATCGGAGACTTAAATGCATGTGTGGATACATAGACAAAACCATGTCCCTAGTATGCCTCTAATGGACTAGCTCGTTGATCAAAGGATGGTTAAGGTTTCCTAGCCATGGACATGAGATGTCATTTGATAACGGGATCACATCATTAGGAGAATGATGTGATGGATAAGACCCAAACTACAAACATAGCATATGATCGTGTCAGTTTATTGCTACTGTTTTCTGCATGTCAAGTATATGTTCCTATGACCATGAGATCATGCAACTCACGGATATCGGAGGAGTGCCTTGTGTGTATCAAACGTCGCAACGTAACTGGGTGACTATAAAGGTGCTCTACAGGTATCTCCGATGGTGTCTGTTGAGTTGGCATGGATCGAGACTGGGATTTGTTACTCCGTGTAACGGAGAGGTATCTCGGGGCCCACTCGGTAATGCAACATCACAATAAGCCTTGCAAGCAATGTGACTAATTGTTAGTTGCGGGACCTTGTATTACGGAACGAGTAAAGAGACTTGCCGGTAACGAGGTTGAACTAGGTATGGAGATACCGACGATCGAATCTCGGGCAAGTAACATACCGAAGAACAAAGGGAACGTTATACGGGATTAACTGAATCCTTGACATAGAGGTTCGACCGATAAAGATCTTCGTAGAATATGTAGGAACCAATGTGGACATCCAGGTCCCGCCATTGGTTATTGACTGTAGAGGTGTCTCGGTCATGTCTACATAGTTCTCGAACCCGCAGGGTCTGCACACTTAAGGTTTGGTGACGTTTTGGTAGTGTAGAGTTATGTATGGTGGTGACCTAAGGTTGTTCGGAGTCCCGGATGAGATCCCGGACGTCACGAGGAGCTCCGGAATGGTCCGGAGGTAAAGATTCATATATAGGATGTCCCAGTTTGGTCGCCGGAAAAGTTTCGGGCTCATCGGTAGTGTACCGGGAGTATCGGTAGTGTACCGGGAGTGCCGGTAGTGTACCGGGAGACCTCCGGGAGGGGTACTTCGACCCCAAGAGGTCCATGGGCTGTGGGAGAGTATTAACCAGCCCTTAGTGGGCTGGGAAACCAGTCACAAAGGCCCATGGCGCAGGAGAGAAAGTCCTAAAGCAAAAAGTGGAAAATCAGCCAATAGGAGGCAATCCTACTCCAACTAGGATTGGAGGTGAAGTAGGATTGCTCACACCTCCTATTTCGGCCGACCCAAAATCCTTGGCTGCCTCTCCTCTCCTCTCCTCCTATATATACTAGTGGATTGGGTGGTTTTTGGACAGAATTTCCGGCCACGTGCTACCCGTTTCACCGGTGCACAGTTTCTCCTCTAGATCGGTTTTCCACAGCGCTTAGGCGAAGCCCTGCCGGAATCACTCCACCACCATCACCGGAGCGCCGTCACGCTGCCGGTGAACTCTCTCTCCTATCCACCTCCTCTTGCTGGATCGAGACGGTGGAGATCGTCATCAAGCTGCACGTGTGCTGAACGCGGAGGTGCCGTCCGTTCGGCGCTAGATCGGAAGGACCGTGATCGAGATCGCGAGACAGTTCGTGATGAGATCGCGAAACGGATCGTGATGAGTTCGCGGGACAGATCGTGATCAAGATCATGAGACGGATCGTGATGAGATTGCGGGACGGATCGTGATGAGTTCACGGGACGGATCGTGATTGCATCGCGGGACGGATCGTGATGAGATCGCGGGACGCTCGGTGATTTGGATCGCGAAGATGTTCGACTACACCAACCGCGTTTCTTAACGCTTCCCGCTTAGCGATCTACAAGGGTATGTAGATCCACTCTCCCTCTCGTAGATGCTCATCACCATGGATAGGTTTGCGTGTGCGTAGGAAAATTTTTGTTTCCCATGCGACGTTCCCCAACAGCTCGGCGATTTGGATCGTGAAGACATTTGACTACACCAATCGCGTTTCTCAACGCTTCCCGTTTAGCGATCTATAAGGGTATGTAGATCCACTCTCCCTCTCGTAGATGCTCATCTCCATGGATAGATATTGCGTGTGCGTAGGAATTTTTTTGTTTCCCATGCAACGTTCCTCAACAGTTTTCTTGGAAAAAAATTGGAAGGAGGAAACATGCACGCGCGCATCAGTCTGAATTGGTGGCTTTGTATGTCTAAAAATTAAGTGCGATTGGCATGCATGCATTGATGATTGTCACATCAAAGAGAAGAAAGTGAGGGAGGCCCGAGCTTTACATGGCTGGTAATCAAGAGGGATTTATTTGATGAGAGATGAGAGAAGAAAGCGGAGGCTAAGAGGGATTTATTCAGTAAGAGATGGGATTTACCTAGTATTAAAGGAAGGATTGTTTCTCCATTTTATTTCGTCAATCAAGTCCTTCAGTACGTCGTCTTATTGTGTTTTTCGTACGTCACCCGTTCATGAAAACGGAAAAAGGGAAAAAATTGTACTCGGAAGGACTCGAACCGTGATGCCCAGGAATAGTGCACAGCGGTGGTACCAACTCATCCAACAAGTGGCTTTGCATACAAAAAAGAAACAACGATATTATAAGCGAAGCAGGTTTTCTTGGGAAAAAATTGGAAGAAGGAAACATACACGCGCGCATCAGTCCGAATTGGTGGCTTTGTATGGTTGAAAATTAAGTGTGATTGGCATGCATGCATTGATGATTGTCACATCAAAGAGAAGAAAGTGGGGGAGGCCCGAGCTTTACATGGCTGGTAATCAAAAGGATTTATTTGATGAGAGATGAGAGAAGAAAGCGGAGGCTAAGAGGGATTTATTCACTAAGAGATGGGATTTATTCGCCTCAGCTTGCATGGCTCTGGGTAATTAACGCATGCATCAAGAGAGAAGGGCAATTAAGCGGGATTTGTACTCCCCCGTTCCTTAATATTTGTTTTTTTAGAGATTTCACTATGGACTATCTACGGATATATATAGACATAGTTTAGAGTGCAGATTCATTCGTTTTGCTTTGTATGTAGTCCATAGTTGAATCTCTAAAAAGACAAATATTTGGAAACGGAGGGAGTAGGAGGCATCCATGCATTGATGACACAAGGATTTGATGCGAAAAGAAAGCGGAGGCGCTCATGTGGATACATGGATGCTATTTTTGTGACCAATTAAATTTTGTTCCGTGAGATATATACCTGACGGATCTGCTGTAGCTTTGATCGAGCATCGTTGCTAGAATCGAAATAAGCGAGACTGCAAGCATAGTCAATATTGCAAGTCAGATGCAACGCTGCAAGGCCGAGCACCCTCTGACTATAGCAAAAGCACGCCAATGCAATACCAGTTGCTGCAATTTTTTTATTTGAAAAATCGCATAGCCGTGTTGCAAAGCCCACTATGCATATGCTACAATGACATTCAATGGTATTTCAAGTCAGAAGGACGACGTACCAAAGCCGACCACATGAACACTACAAGGGATGACCAACGTTGATGTAAAGTCAGACGCATATCATTGCGAGGTCAATCGATGTTGCGACAAATTGGATCCGTGAATTTATAAAGCTAACTAAGTGTAGATTTTAATTTTTGGAGAAGTAAGTTTCCGTACTATCAGTGTGAAGGCTCGCTTCGTGGTAAATGCATTGATGATATACATTTCTTCTATACCTCTAGGTGTGTCTCACGGAGTCACGGCCTTGGCATCGTTCGATGTTATCATTGTTGCGTTGATGGGTGTTTTCTTAAACACGTTAATTTTTTCTTCCGTTACAACGCACGGGCTTTTTTACTAGTAAAAATAAAGAGTAAAGATAAGGACTTTCTACCCTATATCCGTTTTCGTACAACTATATTATGCAGACTGAGTGCGGACATTCACATTGGGCCACTAGCGATTGCAAAAAAGAGAACTGCGCGACGTTTGGCTACGTGCATCGGCAAAACCTATTTAGTGCTGCAGCGCCGGTTAGCTGCTGTTTCTGTAAACCGGCGCTTGCAGGCACGTGAGCTGGGCCGAACCCATCTAGGCTTTTTTTTTCTCTATTTTTAATCCGACAAAAACAAATTTAGCTGAACATGATTCGAACAAGCGACCAAGCTGAGCAATTACACGGTGCAACCACCACGCAACCCACACGGGATATTTCAAAAAGAACTTCTGCTTTCTTTTATCACTTCCTTTCTCTTTTTCTTTTTTTCTTTTTTTTCTTTTTTGCGTTTTTCTTTTTCTGTTTTTTCTTTCTTTCATCCTGGTTCCTTTAATTGTTTGCAATACATGAATTTTTCGTTTTAAATCGATGAGTTTATTTAATTTGATGAAATTTTCCTGAAACTCGATGAACTTATTTTCAAATTTATGATATACTTTTTCAAATTTATGAACTTTTTTTCAATTTTGATGAAACCTTTTTCAAATTCGATGAACCTTTTTTAATTTTGATTAAATTTTTTCTATATCTATGAACTTTTTTTCAAAATCAGTGCAGTAACTTTAAAATTTGACAGACTTCTTTGAAAATCAGTGAACTAAGTTTGAAGGTTGACGAATTGTTTTCAAATTCGATGAATGTTTTTCAAATTTGATGAATTTTTTTCAAGACCAATGAACTTTTTTTGGAATTCGATGAACTTTCCTCAAATTCATTGTACTTTCCTCAAAACCGATGATTTTTTTTAATTCAATGAACTTTTTCAAAATTGATGAACCATTTTCAGTTTTATGAACTTTTCTTAAAAGTTGATGATCCTTTTTTCGTATTTACGTTTTCTTTTTCCAGATAATTTATATTTGGTATATGTTAACGTTTGTTGTAGTAGTCAGCAAGGTTAGTTGTCTTATTTTTGTGAGGGTAGCAACAAAATTAGTTTGGTCTACTGGTTAGTGCGGTGGGCTAGCAACAATTTGATCATGAGTACGAAACCCAGTGATTCCCTTTATTATTCATTTAGTATTGCTAAGTTTTTGTCTTCTTCTCTCAGTGCCTGACTGATTGCTGCCTACCGGTGCCTACGAGATTTTTAGGGAACTCCCATACGTCGCATTTTGCGGCAAGTAGGCGCGGTTTCGCATAAGGCAGCTTGCCAGGGCCGGCCCATTTGCTGTGGCTCCTCCGTCGCGAGGTGAAAAATCATAAAAAGAAAAGCACGCTAGCAATAGGAGTCAACCACGTGACCTCTCCGTAATGAGCGCCTTGTGCTAGCCACCTCGACGTGCTACCTCAAGTGCAAGGTCTCCAGCGCGAGAATTATTGAACATAACGATAGATGTAAAACGTAAATCAAATTTAAAATACAAATCAGTTTTTGAAATTCTATGATTTTAAGAAATTTTAAACATTTTTTCAAAAGAAGTGAAGAAAAATTGAAATACTAACCTCTTTCAAATTTTAAAAATGGAAAAGGAGAACAATTTTCGAAGTTAAGAATTTTTGAAATGCAAACATTTTTTGAAACTGCGAACACATTATAAAATCATGAACATTTTTTTGAATAGTGAAGGAATTTTGAAACCGGGAACATTTTTCGAATTGTGAAAATATTTAAAATTCCTGAACAAAATTATAAAATGGTGAACCTTTTTTTTCAATTGTGAACATATTTTGAAACTGCGAACATTTTAGGAATTGTGAACAAACTTTGAAACATGAGTAAACTTCAAATTCGTGAACAACATTATAAAATCGTGAACATTTTAAAAATGTGAACCAATTTTGAAACCAAAAACATTTTTCGAATTGTGAACAAATTTTGAAACATGATCAAATTTCAAATGCATTAACAAAATTATAAAATTTTCAACATTTCTCGAATTGTGTGCAAATTTTGAAACCGTAAACATTGTTGAATTGTGAATTTTTTTGAATCGTGAACAAATTTCAAATTCATGAACAAAATTATAAAATTTTGAACATTTTTGAATTTTGAGCAAATTTTGAAACCGCAAACATTTTGCAAATTAGGAACAAATCTTGAAACACGAACAAATTTCAAATTCGTGAGAAAAATTATAAAATTGTGAACAAAATTTGAAACAGTAAACATTTTTTGAATTGTGAACAAATTTTGAAATCGTGAACAATTTTCAAATCGTGAACAAATTTTAAATTAAAACAGATGAACAAATTTTAAGACTGTGAACATTTCTTAAAAAAACCTTGACAAAAATAAAAGATACAAAAGGAAAAAGGAAAAAAGAAAGAAAAAAGAATACAAAACAGGAGAGAAAAGGAAAAAAAAAGAAAAACAGAAAAAAACAAATGGAAACCAGAAAATTGGTCCTGGGAACCTTCTAGAAGGCCCAAAACCAGAAAAAAACAGCTGGGAAACTCTAGAAGGTCCCCTAAACCGGGATCATTGAAACGCACTAACGGGCCAACCCATTTAAATTGCTCGCCTCGCAATGCCTGTGTGTTTGCCCGATACTTTGACGCAGCGAGCGTCAAATAGGATATTCCGGATTTTTAACCAAACTTACAGGTGCCTACGTACCTCCTGGGAGGCCCCCCTGGATTTGGGGGGGTGGGGGGCGGGGCGGCCGCCCCCTCTGCCCCTCCCAAGGGCCGGCCCTGGTCGAGTGTTCATTAGAAAAAAATTGTAGAAGCTTCTGAACGAAGACTTTAAGATTTTTCATAAATTCACACGAAATATTCCTGTGATACTGCCGGTGATGAGCATTTTGATTACTTGTAGAGCTAAAACCGACTCCAAATGAGTCACGTACCTCTGTTTTAGTTAGCACCACGTAAAACTGGTCCAGAACAAAATTTATAGACTACTGTTTGTTAAGGAATTTATGTAGAAATTTATAAACAAACTCCTTAATAAATGGTTTTCATATCGTTCTTCCGAAATTTGTTTTAAGCGCCTGCTCGTCGTGAGCGTTTTGAGTACTCATGGAGACAAAACCGACTCTCTATGACTTGGATATATCTTGTTTAGTTAATAATGCACTAAACTTATTCTTAACAAAATTTAGTTCTCACCAGTTGGATATATTTTTGCTTTTCTTTTCTCTAAACATCTCCTAATTAGATGCAATAGGCTCGAGGTAATATACAAGAGATCTTAATTGTAATGTTGCACACCAGGGCAATATCACAGACTTGGTGTATGTTCTTGAAAGGCGGTTGTCGAGTGTTTATTAAGAAAGTTTTTGTAAAAGTTTTCGAATGAATCCTCAAAAAAGTTTTTCAGAACTTCCGTACAGAAGATTCATATAAAGCGGCTCATTGTCATGAGCAATTTGGATACCCTTGAAACCAAAACTGACTCGGTATAAGTCAGATATCTCTGTTTTAGTTAACACTGCACAAAATTGATTCAGAGTGGAATTTGCAAACTAGTTCTTTTCTAATTGGATATTTTTTTTTTCCTGTTCTTTCTCCCTAAACATCTTCATATGAGAAGCAACTGGGTCTATGGATATGCAAGAGATCATAGTTATGATGATGCACTAGGGCCATAGCCGATACTTGTTTTATGTTCTCATAAGGCGTTCGTCGCGTGTTCATTAATAATTTTTCTGTAGAATTTCTTGAACGAATTCCTGAGGTTTTTCATAAGTCACTTGCCAAAGAATACTTTGAAGTGAATGCTCATCGTGATTCTTTTGACTACTCGTGGAGTTATAAATAAGATGTCTCTGTTTTAGTTAACCTTACGCAAAACTGAGTGGGAACAGAATTGAGAACACATTTCTTCTTCGTCTGAAAAGGAGGTTAAACCTTCGGTCTTTGCATCGCTTGCAAGCATCTTTATTAATTATTTTATAAAGTTCTAACAAGAACATACATCAATCCATCTGAAGCCACCACTCACACCTACATATTCGATAATTGGAGTGCTCTGACTCCCCATATCTAAAACCGGTGTCGTCGTCAATCCATCCACATAACGTATCGGGACCAATAGCCGATGCAACAAACCTAAAGCACACACTACATGCACACGTTTTAGAAGCCATCATCATCATCGAACCACTGACTCGTCTTCAGGAGAGAGATCTGCATCATCCTTGCCAGTCCGGACATCCGTCGACGCCACCACGGCACCCAACGGCACCACCGCCATATGCTCGTTTGTCCAGATGCGAAGACTTTGAAAGATCTGTCGCCAGGCATGGCTCAGTGTAGCACCTGTCGGCCAGGCATGACTTTGACAACTACACCGAATCTCCGTGCAAGACGAAGCCGCTCCACCTCCTGCCGCTGTCTTCCAGCGCTGCTCCACAAACGATGCTCCGAAGAGACCAACAACAATGCAATACCGTCATCGTCCGATCTGGAAGACCAGATACTAGGGTTTCCCCCGAAGCAACACTACTTTTTTATATTTTATTCTTTAGAAAAGGAGGATGTACCTGTTGGAAATAAGCCCTAGAGGCAATAAATAAAGTGTTTATTATTATATTTCCTTGTTCATGATAATTTTTTATTTTCCATGCTATAATTGTTTTGATTGGAAACACATTACATGTGTGCATAAATAGACAACACTTTGTCCCTAGTATGCCTCTAGTGAACTAGCTCGTTGATCAAAGATGGTCAAGGTTTCCTAGCAATTGACATGTGATGTCATTTGATAACGGGATCACATCATTAGGAGAATGATGTGATGGACAAGACCCAAACTACAAACGTAGCATATGATCGTGTCAGTTTATTGCTACTGTTTTCTGCATGTCAAGTATATGTTTCTATGACCATGAGATCATGCAACTCACACACACCGAAGGAGTGCCTTGTGTGTATCAAACGTCGTAACGTAACTGGATGACTATAAAGGTGCTCTACAGGTATCTTCGAGGGTGTCTGTTGGGTTGGCATGGATCAAGATTGAGATTTGTTACTCCGTGTGACAGGGAGGTCACTCAGGGCCCACTCGGTAATACAACATCACAATAAGCGTTGCAAGCAATGTGACTAAGTGTTAGTCACGGGATCTTGTATTACGGAACGAGTAAAGAGACTTGCCGGTAACGTGCTTGAACTAGGTATGGAGATACCGACGATCGAAACTCGGGCAAGTAACATACCAAAGAACAAAAGGAACATCATACGGGTTTAACTGAATCCTTGACATAGAGGTTCGACCGATAAAGATCTTCGTAGAATATATAGGAACCAATATGAGCATCCAGGTCCCGCTATTGGTTATTGACCATAGAGGTGTCTCGGTCATGTCTACATAGTTCTCGAACCCGCAGGGTCTGCACACTTAAGGTTTGGTGACGTTTCGGTAGTATAGAGTTATGCATGGTGGTGACCTAAGGTTGTTTGGAGTCCCGGATGAGATCCCGGACGTCATGACGAGCTCCAGAATGGTCCGTAGGTAAAGATTGATATATAGGAAGTCCTATTTTGATCACCAGAAAAGTTTCGGGCTCATCGGTAGTGTACCGGGAGTACCGGTCGTGCACCGGGAGACCATCGGGAGGGGTATTTCGACCCAAGAGGCTACATGGGCTGTGGGAGAGTGAATACCAGTACTTAGTGGGCTGGTGGAAGTCCCACATAAGGCCCATATGGCTGTGAAGAAAAGCCCAAATAGAAAAAGGTGGAAAAAGGCAAAAAGACCAAAATAAGGAGGAGTCCTAGTCCTACTAGGATTGGAGGAGGATTCCTCCTCTCCTCCCACTTCGTCCGAAGCCTAGAGGGCTTGGCCCTTGCACCAAGCCTCCTCCTCTCTTCCTCTTATATATACTAGAGGTTTTAGGGTTTCTGCACTTGATTTTCAGCCACGTGCTGCCCTCTCCTCTAGTGCATAGTTTCTCCTCTAGATCGGTTTTCTGCAGTGCTTAGGCGAAGCCCTGCCGGAATTGCTCCACCACCATCGCCGCGGTGCCGTCTTGCTGCCGGAGAACTCGTCTACCTCTCTGCTACCTCTTGCTGGATTAAGAAGGCGGAGATCGTCATCAAGCTGCACGTGTGCTGAACGCGAAGGTGTCGTCCGTTCGGTGCTTGATCGGGACGGATCGTGATTGGATCGCTGGACGCTTGGCGATTTGGATCACGAAAACGTTCAACTATACCAACCGCGTTTCTTAACGCTTCCTGCTTAGCGATCTACAAGGCTACGTAGATCCACTCTCCCTCTCGTAGATGCTCATCACCATGGATAGATCTTGCGTGTGCGTAGGAATTTTTTTTGTTTCCCATGCAACGTTCCCCAACAGTGGCATCATGAGCTAGGTCTATGTGTAGATGAGATCTCGAGTAGAACACAAAGAGTTTGTGGACGTTGATGCTTAGATTGCTTCCTCACTTGGTCGTGTTTTGGTTCAACGGTATTGTGGGATGAAGCGGCCCGGACCAACCTTACTCGTACGCTTACGAGAGACCGGTTCCATCAACTGACGCGTAACCTCGTTGCACAAAGATGGCTGGCGCGTGCCTGTTTCTCCTATTTTAGTTGGATCGGATTCGACAAAGGCGGTCCTTGAGAAGGTTGAAAACCAACTTATGTATCACCGTTATGGTTTATGCATAGGTGAGAATTGTTCTTGCTAGATACCCGTAGCATCCACGTAAAACATGCAACAACAATTAGAGGACGTCTAACTTGTTTTTGCAGGGTATGTTGTGATGTGATATGGCCAATTACATGATGTGATATATGTGATGTATGATATGATCATGTGTTGTATAGAATATCACGACTTGCATGTCGATGAGTACGGCAACCGGCAGGAGCCATAGGGTTGTCTTTAATTATTGTATGACCTGTGTGTCAATCATTAAGCGCTATGTAATGCTTTACTTTATCGACAAATGGTAGCAATAGTAGTAGAAGCATGATGGGCGCGACAACCCCGATTGCGACACGTTGATGGAGATCAAGATGATGGAGATCATGGTGTCGTGCCGGTGACGATGGAGATCATGTCGGTGCTTTCAAGATGGAGATCAAAAGCACAAGTTCATGGCCATATCATGTCACTTATGATTTGCATGTGATGTTAGTCCTTTTATGCACCTTGTTTAGCTTAGGACGATGGTAGCATTATAAGGTGATCTCTCACTTAAATTTCAAGATGAATTGTGTTCTCCCCGAGTGTGCACCATTGCAAAAGTTTGTCGTGTCGAGACACCACGTGATGATCGGGTGTGATAGACTCTATGTTCACATACAACGGGTGCAAGCCAGTGTTGCACATGCAGAACACTCGGGTTAAACTTGACGAGCCTAGCATGTACAGACATGGCCTCGGAACACAAGAGACTGAAAGGTCGAACATGAGTCATATAGTAGATATGATCAACATGATGATGTTCACCATTGAAACCTCCTCAACTCACGTGATGATCGGACTTGAGTTGGTGAATTTGGATCATGTGACACTCAGATGACCTGAGGGATGTCAATTTGAGTGGGAGCTTTAGTAATTTGATTAACTAAACTCATTATCTTTAACAATAGTCTAAGTAACCTTTGCATATTTATGTTTTAGATCAATGGCTCGCGCAGTAGCACCCCTGAATTTTAATGCATTCCTAGAGAAAGCTAAGTTAAAATATGATGGAAGTAACTTTGTTGACTGAGCCCGTAATCTGAGGATTATCCTCATGGCTTCCTAGAAATCATATGTCCTTGATGCACCGCTTATTGACCAACCAGAAGACATGTCATCCGAAGATGTTAAGAACACTTGGGAGGCACATTCTGGAGATTACTCAATAGTTTAGTTGTATGGCTTAGAACCGGGACTTCACAGACGTTTTGAACATCATGGAGCATATGAGATGTTCCAGGAGTTGAAGTTTATCTTTCAAAAGAATGCCCGGATCGAGAGGTATGATACCTCCGATAAGTTCTATGCTTGCAAAATGGAGGAGAACGGATCTATCAGTGAACATATACTCAGAATGTCTGGGTATTTGACTCGTCTAGCGGAGTTGGGCATTGCCCTTCCGCCATAGGCGATCACTGACAGAGTTCTTCAATCACTGCCACCTAGTTACAAGAGCTTTGTGATGAACTATAACATGCACGGATGAACAAGTCAGTTGCCGAGCTGTTTGCGATGCTAAAAGTCGCTGAGTGTGAAATCTAGAAAAAACATCAAGTGTTGATGGTCAATAAAACCACTAGTTTCAAGAAGAATGTCAAGGGCAAGGGCAAGAAGGGTAAAACCAAGAAGGATGGCAAAGCAGTTGCTACTCCTGTAAAGAAGCCCAAGACTGGACCCAAGCCAGAAACTGAGTGCTTTCATTGCAAGGGAACTGGTCACTGGAAGCGGAACTATCCTAAGTACCTGGGTGACAAGAAGGCGGCCAACGACAAACAAGGTATATATGATATACATGTTATTGATGTGTACCTTACTAGCTCTCGTTGTAGTGCCTTGGTATTTGATACCGGTTCGGTTGCTCACATTTGCATCTCAAAACAGGAACTACGGAATAGACGAAGGCTGGCAAAGGATGAAGTGACGATGCGCGTGGGAAATTGTTCCAAGTTTGATGTGATCGCCGTCGGCACGCTCTCTCTTCGATTACCATCGGGATTAGTGATGAACCTGAATAATTGTTATTTAGTGCCTGTGTTAAGCATGAACATTATATCTGGATTTGTTTATTGCGAGTCAGCTACTCATTTAAATCAAAGAATAATGGTTGTTCTATTTATATGAGTAATATCTTTTATGGCCATGCACCCAATGTGAGGGGTTTATTCATATTGAATCTTGATAGTGATGATACACATGTTCATAACATTGCTGCCAAAAGATGTAGAGTTGATAATGATAGTACCACTTTCTTGTGGCACTGCCGTTTGGGTCATATTGGTGTAAAACGCATGAGGAAGCTCCATGCTGATGAACTTTTGGAGTCACTTGATTTTGAATCAGTTGACACATGTGAACCATGCCTCATGGGAAAGATGACTAAAACTCCGTTCTCTAGAACAATGGAACGGGCAAGTGACTTATTGGAAATCATACATACTGATGTGTGCGGTCCAATGAATGTTACAGCACCCGGTGGATATCGTTATTTTCTCACCTTCACTGATGACTTAAGTAGATATGGGTATATTTACTTAATGAAACACAAGTCTGAAACGTTTGAAAAGTTCAAGCAATTTGAGCGTGAAGTTGAGAATCATCATAACAAGAAGACTAAATTCCTGCGATCTGATCGAGGAGGTGAATATCTGAATTATGAGTTTGGTAGTCACTTAAGACAGTGTGGAATTGTTTCACAGTTGACACCGCCCGGAACACCACAATGTAATGGTGTGTCTGAACGTCGTAATCGAACCTTATTAGATATGGTGCGTTCTATGATGTCTCTTGCTGATTTGCCACTATCGTTTTGGGGTTATGCATTAGAGACAACTGCATTCACTTTAAATAGGGCACCATCAAAATCCGTTGAGATGGCACCATATGAACTATGGTTTGGCAAGAGGCCAAAGTTGTCGTTTCTTAAAGTTTGGGGATGTGATGCTTATGTCAAAAAGCTTCAGCCTGAAAAGCTGGAACCCAAAGCGGAAAAATGCATCTTCATAGGATACCCGAAAGAGACAGTCGGGTATACCTTCTATCTCAGATCTGAAGGCAAAGTGATTGTCGCTAAGAACGGAACATTTCTTGAGAAAGAGTTTCTCTCGAAAGAATTGAGTGGGAGGAAAATAGAGCTTGATGAGGTTATTGAACCTTTACTTCAACCAGAAAGTAGCGCAACACAGAAAGATGTTTCAGTGGAACCTACGACGATAGAAGAGAAAGTTAATGATGATGATCATGAAGCTTCGGATCAAGCTACTATTGAACCTCGTAGGTTGACAAGGCCGCATACTACTCCTGAGTGGTACGACAACTCTGTCTTGGAGGTCATGTTGTTGGACAACAATGAACCTACGAGCTATGGAGGAGCAGTGATGGGCCCGGATTCCAAGAAATGGTTAGAGGCCATGAAATCCGAGATGGGATCCATGTATGAAAACAAAGTATGGACTTTGGAAGTATTACCTCAAGGGCGAAAGGTCATTCAGAACAAATGGATCTTTAAGGAGAAGACAGACGTGAACGGTAATGTCATCGTCTATAAAGCTCGACTTGTGGCAAAGGTTTTTTTCACAAGTTCAAGGAGTTGGCTACGATGAGACCTTCTCACCTGTAGCGATGCTTAAGTCTGTCAGAATCATGTTGGCAATAGCTGCTTATTTCGACTATGAAATTTGGCAGATGGATGTCAAAACAGCGTTCCTCAACGGTTTCCTTGAGGAAGAGTTGTATATGATGCAACCAGAAGGTTTGTCGATCCAGAGAATGCTGAAATTTTTTGCAAACTCCAGCGATCCATTTATGGGCTCGTGCAAGCATCTCGGAGTTGGAATAAACATTTTGACGAGGTGATCAAAGCGTTTGAGTTTATACAAGTTTATGGAGAAGCTTGTATTTACAAGAAAGTGAGTGAGAGCTCTATAGTGTTTCTAATATTATATGTGGATGACATATTGCTGATTGGAAACAATATAGAAATGCTGGAAAGTGTGAAGGAATATTTGAACAAGAGTTTTTCAAAGAAGGACCTAGGAGAAGTTGCTTTCATATTAGGCATTAAGATCTATAGAGATAGATTGAGACGCTTAATAGAACTTTCATAGAGCACATACCTTGATAAAGTTTTGGAGAAGTTCAAAATGGATCAGTCCAAGAAGGGGTTCTTGCCTGTGTTACAAGGTGCGAAGTTGAGTAAGACTCAATGCCCAGTGACTGCAGAAGATAGAGAAAAGATGAGTGGCATCCCCTATGCTTCATCCATAGGCTCAATCATGTATGCAATGTTGTGCACAAGCCCCAATGTCAACCTTGCCATAAGTATGGCCAGAAGGTTTCAAAGTGATCGTAGAATGGACCACTGGGAGGCGGTCAAGAATATCCTTAAGTACTTGAAAAGGACTAAGGAAATGTTTCTCGTTTATGGAGGTGATGAAGAGCTCGTTATAAATGGTTACGTCGATGCAAGCTTTGACACTGATCTGGATGACTCTAAGTCACAAACCGGATACGTATTTATTCTCAGCGGGGGAGCTGTAAGCTGGTGCAGTTCCAAGCAAAGTGTGGTAGCCGATTCTACATGCGAAGCGGAGTACATTGCAGCCTCGGAGGCGGCGAAGGAAGGTGTCTGGATGAAGCAGTTCATGACAGATCTTAGAGTAGTGCCCAATGCACTGAATCCAATGACTCTGTTCTGTGACAACACTGGTACCATTGCTCTCGCCAAGGAAACAAGGTTTCACAAGAGGACCAGACACATAAAGCGACACTTCAACTCCATCCGCGATTACATCAAGGAGAAGGACATAAATATTTGCAAAGTGCACACGGATCTGAATATTGTACACCCGTTAACTAAACCTTTTCCAAGGGCTAAACATGATCAACACCAGAACTCCATGGGTGTTCGATTCATTACAATGTAAATCACCTAGTGATGTGAACTAGATTATTGACTCTAGTGCAAGTGAGAGACTGTTGGAAATATGCCCTAGAGGCAATAAATAAAGTGTTTATTATTATATTTCCTTGTTCATGATAATTGTTTATTTTCCATGCTATAATTGTATTGATTGGAAACACATTACATGTGTGGATAAATAGACAACACTTTGTCCCTAGTATGCCTCTAGTGAACTAGCTTGTTGATCAAAGATGGTCAAGGTTTCCTAGCCATTGACATGTGATGTCATTTGATAACGGGATCACATCATTAGGAGAATGATGTGATGGACAAGACCCAAACTACAAACGTAGCATATGATCATGTCAGTTTATTGCTACTGTTTTCTGCACGTCAAATATATGTTCCTATGACCATGAGATCATGCAACTCACGGACACCGCAGGAGTGCCTTGTGTGTATCAAACGTCGCAACGTAACTGGGTGACTATAAAGGTGCTCTACAGGTATCTCCGAGGGTGTTTATTGGGTTGGCATGGATCAAGACTGGGATTTGTTACTCCGTGTGACGAAGAGGTAACTCACGGCCCACTCGGTAATACAACTCACAATAAGCCTTGCAAGAAATGTGAATAAGTGTTAGTCACGGGATCTTGTATTACGGAACGAGTACAGAGACTTGCCGGTAACGAGGTTGAACTAGATATGGAGATACCGACGATTGAATCTCGGGCAAGTAACATAACAAAGAACAAAAGGAACATCATATGGGATTAACTAAATCCTTGACATAGAGGTTCGACCGATAAAGATCTTCGTAGAATATGTAGGAACCAATATGGGCATCCAGGTCTCGCTATTAGTTATTGACCGTAGAGGTCTCTCGGTTATGTCTACGTAGTTCTCGAACCCGCAGGGTCTGCACACTTAAGGTTTGGTTATAGGGGAACATTGCATGAGAAACTATAAGTTTCCTACGCACACGTAGATCTATCCATGGTGATGAGCATCTACGAGAGGGAGAGTGGATCTACGTACCCTTGTAGATCGCTAAGCGGGAAGCGTTAAGAAACGCGGTTGGTGTAGTCGAACGTCTTCGCGATCCAAATCGCCGAGCGTCCCGCAATCCAATCACGATCCATCTCGCAAACTTGATCACGATCCGTCCCACGAACTTGATCACGATCCTTCCGATCTAGCGTCGAACGAACGACACCTCCGCGTTCAACACACATACAGCTTGATAACGATCTCCGCTGTCTTGATCCAGCAAGAAGGACAGGAGAGGAAGAAGAGTTCTCTGGCATCATGATGGCGCTCCGGCGATGGTGGTGGAGCTATTCTGGCAGGGCTTCGCCTAAGCACTGCAGAAATCCGATCTAGAGGAGAAACTATGCACTGGAGGAACGGGCAGCACGTGGCTAAAAATTATGTGCAAAAATCCTAAAACTACTAGTATATATAGGAGGAAGAGAGGAGGAGGCTTGGACCAAGGGCCAAGCCACAAGGAGTCGGCCGAACCAGGTTGTGGAGGTGGAATCCACCTCCAATCTTAGTAGGACTAGGATTCACCAAATTTTTGCTTTTCCACCTTTTCTCTTTGGATTTTCTTCTCTAGTCGCATGGGCCTTGTGTGGGAGTTTCCACCAGCCCACAAAGGGCTGGTATTAACTCTCCCACAGCCCATGAAGCCTCTTGGGTCAAAATACCCCTCCCGGAGGTCTCCCGGTACACTATCGGCACTCTCGTACACTACCGATGAGCCCGAAACTTTTCCGGCAACCAAAATAGGACTTCCTATATATGAATCTTTACCTCCGGACCATTATGGAGCTCCTTGTGATGCCCGGGATCTCATCCGGGACTCCGAATAACCTTTGTTCACCACCATACATAACTCTATACTACCAAAACGTCACCAAACCTTAAGTGTGCACACCCTGCGGGTTCGAGAACTATGTAGACATGACCGAGACACCTCATAACCAATAGCGGTACCTGGATGCCCATATTGGTTCCTACATATTCTATGAAGATCTTTATCGGTCGAACCTCTATGTCAAGGATTCAGTTAATCCTGTATGATGTTCCCTTTGTTCTTCGGTATGTTACTTGCCCGAGATTCAATCGTTGGTATCTCCATACCTAGTTCAACCTCGTTATCGGCAAGTCTCTTTACTCGTTCCGTAATACAAGATCCCATGACTAATACTTAGAAACGTTGCTCGCAAGGCTCATTGTGATGTTGTATTACCGAGTGGGACCTAAGATACCTCTCCGTCACACGGAGTAACAAATCCCAGTCTTGATCCATGCCAACTCAACAGACACCCTCGGAGATACCTGTAGAGCACCTTTATAGTCACCCAGTTATGTTGCGATGTTTGATACACACAAGGCACTCCTCCGGTATCCATGAGTTGCATGATCTCATGGTCATAGGAACATATACTTGACATGCGGAAAACAATAGCAATAAACTGACACGATCATATGCTACGTTTGTAGTTTGGGTCTTGTCCATCACATCATTCTCCTAATGATGTGATCCCGTTATCAAATGACATCACATGTCAATGGCCAAGAAACCTTGACCATCTTTGATCAACGAGCTAGTTCACTAGAGGCATATTATGGACAAAGTGTTGTCTATTTACCCACACATGTAATGTGTTTCCAATTAATACAATTATAGCATGGATAATAAACCATTATCGTGAACAAGGAAATATAATAATAATCACTTTATTTATTGCCTCTAGGGCATATTTCCAACAGTCTCCCACTTGCACTAGTGTCAATAATCTAGCTCACATCACTATGTGATTTACATTGTAATGAATCGAACACCCATGCAATTCTGGTGTTGATCATGTTTAGCCCTTGGAAGAGGTTTAGTCAATGGGTCTGTAACATTCAGATCCATGTGCACTTTGCAAATATTTATGTCCTTATCCTCGATGTAATCGCGGATGGAGTTGAAGCGTCACTTTATGTGTCTGGTCCTCTTGTGAAACCTTGGTTCCTTGGCCAGAGCAATGGCACTAGTGTTGTCACAGAACAGGTTCATTGGATTTAGTGCACTGAGCACTACTCCAAGATCTGTCATGAACTGCTTCATCCAGACACCTTCCTTCGCCGCCTCGGAGGCTGTGATGTACTCTGCTTCACATGTAGAATCGGCTACCACGCTTTGCTTGGAACTACACCAGCTTACCGCTCCCTCGTTGAGAATCAATACGTATCCGGTTTGTGACTTAGAGTCATCCGGATCAGTGTCAAAGCTTGCATCAACGTAACCCTTTACGATGAGCTCTTCATCACCTCCATAAACGAGAAACATTTCCTTAGTCCTTTTCAAGTACTTAAGGATATTCTTGACCGCTGCCCAGTGTTCCATTCCAGGATCACTTTGAAACCTTCCGGCCATACTTATGGCAAGGCTGACATCGGGTCTTGTGCACAGCATTGCATACATGCTAGAGCCTATGGCTGAAGCATAGGGGATGACACTCATCTTTTCTCTATCCTCTGCAGTCACTGGGCATTGAGTCTTACTCAACTTCACACCTTGTAACACAGGCAAGATCCCCTTCTTGGACTGATCCATTTTGAACTTCTTCAAAACTTTATCAAGGTATGTGCTCTGTGAAAGTGCTATCAAGCGTTTCGATCTATCTCTATAGATCTTAATGCCTAATATGAAAGCAACTTCTCCTAGGTCCTTCTTTGAAAAACTCTTGTTCAAATATTCCTTCACACTTTCCAGCATTTCTATATTGTTTCCAATCAGCAATATGTCATCCACATATAATATTAGAAACGCTATAGATCTCCCACTCACTTTCTTGTAAATACAAGCTTCTCCATAAACTTGTATAAACTTAAATGCTTTGATCACCTCGTCAAAACGCTTATTCCAACTCCGAGATGCTTGCACCAGCCCATAAATGGATCACTGGAGTTTGCAAAATTTGTCAGCATTCTCTGGATCGACAAACCTTCTGGTTGCATCATATACAACTCTTCCTCAAGGAAACCATTCAGGAACACTGTTTTGACATCCATCTACCAAATTTTATAGTCGAAATAAGCAGCTATTGCCAAGATGATTCTGACAGACTTAAGCATCGCTATGGGTGAGAAGGTCTCATCGTAGTCAACTCCTTGAACTTGTGAAAAACCCTTTGCCACAAGTCGAGCTTTGTAGACGATGACATTACCGTTCACGTCTGTCTTCTTGTTAAAGATCATTTGTTCTGAATGGCCTTTCGCCCTTCAGGTAATACTTCCAAAGTCCATACTTTGTTTTCATACATGGATCCCATCTCGGATTTCATGGCCTCTAACCATTTCTTGGAATCCGGGCCCATCACTGCTCCTCCATAGCTCGTAGGTTCATTGTTGTCCAACAACATGACCTCCAAGACAGGGTTGCCGTACCACTCAGGAGTAGTATGCGACCTTGTCGACCTACGAGGTTCAATAGTAGCTTGATCTGAAGCTTCATGATTATCATCATTAACTTCTTCTTCTACCGTCGTAGGTTCCACAGAAACATCTTTTTGTGCTGTGCTACTTTCTGGTTGAAGTAAAGGTTCAATAACCTCATCAAGCTCTATTTTCGTCCCACTCAATTCTTTCGAGAGAAACTCTTTCTCAAGAAATGTTCCGTTCTTAGCGACAAACACTTTGCCTTCGGATCTGAGATAGAAGGTATACCCGACTGTCTCTTTCGGGTATCCTATGAAGACGCATTTTTCCGCTTTGGGTTCCAGCTTTTCAGGCTGAAGCTTTTTGACATAAGCATCACATCCCCAAACTTTAAGAAACGACAACTTTGGCCTCTTGCCAAACCACAATTCATATGGAGTCATCTCAACAGATTTCGATGGTGCCCTATTTAAAGTGAATGCAGCTGTCTCTAATGCATAACCCCAAAACGATAGTGGCAAATCAGCAAGAGACATCATAGAACGCACCATATCTAATAAGGTTCGATTACGACGTTCGGACACACCATTAGGCTGTGGTGTTCCGGGCGGTGTCAACTGTGAAACAATTCCACACTGTCTTAAGTGACTGCCAAACTCATAACTCAGATATTCACCTCCTCGATCAGATCGTAGGAATTTAATCTTCTTGTTACGATGATTCTCAACTTCACTCTTAAATTGCTTGAACTTTTCAAACGTTTCAGACTTGTGTTTCATCAAGTAAATATACCCATATCTACTTAAGTCATCAGTGAAGGTGAGAAAATAACGATATCCACCACGCGCTATAACATTCATTGGACCGCACACATCAGTATGTATGATTTCCAATAAGTCACTTACCTGTTTCATTCTTCCAGAGAACGGCGTTTTAGTCATCTTGCCCATGAGGCATGGTTCACATGTGTCAAGTGATTCGAAATCAAGTGACTCCAAAATTCCATCAGCATGGAGCTTCCTCATGCATTTTACACCAATATGACCTAAACGGCAGTGCCACAAGAAAGTGGTACTATCATTATCAACTCTACATCTTTTGGCATCAATGTTATGAACATGTGTGTCATCACTATCAAGATTCAATATGAATAAACCCCTCACATTGGGTGCATGACCATAAAAGATATTACTCATATAAATAGAACAACCTTTATTCTCTGATTTAAATGAGTAACCGTCTCGCAATAAATAAGATCCAGATATAATGTTCATGCTTAACGCAGGCACTAAATAACAATTATTCAGGTCCGTCACTAATCCCGATGGTAATCAAAGAGAGAGCGAGCCGACGGCGATCACATCAACCTTGGAACCATTTCCCATGCGCATCGTCACTTCATCCTTTGCCAGCCTTCGTCTATTCCGTAGTTCCTGTTTTGAGTTGCAAATGTGAGCAACCGAACCAGTATCAAATACCCAGGTACTACAACGAGAGCTAGTAAGGTACACATCAATAACATGTATATCATATATACCTTGTTTGTCATTGGCCGCCTTCTTGTCAGCCAAGTACTTGGGGCAGTTTCGTTTCCAGTGACCAGTTCCCTTGCAATGAAAGCACTCAGTTTCTGGCTTAGGTCCATGCTTAGGCTTCTTTACAGGAGTAGCAACTGCTTTGCCATCCTTCTTGGTTTTACCCTTCTTGCCTTTGCCCTTGCCATTTTTCTTGAAACTAGTGGTTTTATTGACCATCAACACTTGATGTTCTTTCTGGATTTCAGACTCAGCAACTTTTAGCATCGCAAATAGCTCGGCGACTGACTTGTTCACCCCGTGCATGTTATAGTTCATCACAAAGCTCTTGTAACTAGGTGGCAGTGATTGAAGAACTCTATCAGTGATCGCCTCTGGCGAAAGGGCAATTCCCAACTCCACTAGACGAGTTGAATACCCAGACATTCTGAGTATATGTTCACTGATAGACCCATTCTCCTCCATCTTGCAAGCATAGAACTTATCGGAGGTTTCATACCTCTCGATCTGGGCATTCTTCTGAAAGATAAACTTCAACTCCTGGAACATCTCATATGCTCCATGAAGTTCAAAACATCTTTGAAGTCCCGGTTCTAAGCCATACAATATTGCACACTGAACTATTGAGTAATCTCCAGTACGTGCCTCTCAAGCGTTCTTAACGTCTTTGGAGGTCATGTCTTCTGGTTGGTCACCAAGCGGTGCATCAAGGACATATGATTTCTGGGAAGCCATGAGGATAATCCTCAGATTACGGGCCCAGTCAACAAAGTTTCTTCCATCATCTTTCAACTTAGCTTTCTCTAGGAACGCATTAAAATTCAGGGGTGCTACTGCGCGAGCCATTGATCTACAACATAAATATGCAAAGTTTACTTAGACTATTGTTCAAGATAATGAGTTTAGTTAATAAAATTTACTAAAGCTCCCACTCAAATCGACATTCCTCAGGTCATCTGAGTGTCACATGATCCAAATCCACCAACTCAAGTCCGATCATCACGTGAGTTGAGGTGGCTTCAATGGTGAACATCATTATTTTGATCATATCTAGTATATGACTGATGTTCGACCTTTCGGTCTCTTGTGTTCCGAGGCCATGTCTGTACATGCTAGGCTCGTCAAGTTTAACCCGAGTGTTCTGCACGTGCAACACTGGCTTGCACCCGTTGTATGTGAACATAGAGTCTATCACACCCGATAATCACGTGGTGTCTCAACACGACGAACTTTCGCAACGGTGCACACTCGAGGAGAACACAATTCATCTTGAAATTTAAGTGAGGGATCACCTTATAATGCTACTGTCGTCCTAAGCAAAACAAGGTGCATAAAAGGATTAACATCACATGTAATTCATAAGTGACATGATATGGCCATGAACTTGTGCTTTTGATCTCCATCTAGAAAGCACCGACATGATCTCCATTGTCACTGGCATGACACCATGATCTTCATCATCTTGATCTCCATCAACGTGTCGCCATCGTGTTTGTCACGCCCAACATGCTTCTACTAATATTGCTACCGTTTGGCGATAAAGTAAAGCATTACATAGCGCTTAATGATTGACACGCAGGTCATACAATAACTAAAGACAACCCTATGGCTCCTGCCGGTTGCCGTACTCATCGACATGCAAGTCGTGATAATCTATACATTACATGATCATCTCATACATCACATATATCACATCATGTAATTGGCCATATCAAATCACAACATACCCTGCAAAAACAAGTTAGACGTCCTCTAATTGTTGTTGCATTTTTACGTGGCTGCTACGGGTATCTAGCAAGAACAATTCTCATCTACGCAAAAACCACAACAGTGATACACTAGTTGCTTTTCAACCTTCTCAAGGACCGCCTTTGTCGAATCCGATCCAACTAAACTAAGAGAAACTGGCACCCACAAGCCATCTATGCAACAAGTTGCGGTTGAGGGAACCGGTCTGTCGTAAGCGTACGAGTAATGTTGGTCCAGGCCACTTCATCTCACAATACCGCTGAACCAAAATCCGACCAAGGAAGGAAGCAAGCTAAGCATCAACGCCCACAAACCTTTTGTGTTCTACTCGAGATCTCATCTACACATAGACCTAGCTCTGATACCACTGTAGGGGAACCTTGCATGGGAAACAAAAAATTTCTACGCACATGCAGATCTATCCATGGTGATGAGCATCTACGAGAGGGAGAGTGGATCTACGTACCCTTGTAGATCGGTAAGAACGAAGCGTTAAGAAACGCGGTTGGTGTAGTTGAACGTCTTCGTGATCCAAATCGCCGAGCGTCCCGCGATCCAATCACAATCCGTCCTGCGATCCAATCACGATTTGTCCCATGAACTTGATCATGATCCTTCCGATCTAGCGCCTAACGAACGACACCTCCGCGTCCAACACACATACAGCTTGATGATGATCTCCGCCGTCTTGATCCAGCAAGAGGTAGTGGAGAGGAAGAAGAGTTCTCTGGTAGCATGACGGTGCTCCAGCGATGGTGGTGGAGCTATTCCGGCAGGGCTTCGCCTAAGCACTCCAGAAATCCGATCTAGAGGAGAAACTATGCACTGGAGGAACAGGCAGCACGTGGCTAAAAATTCTGTGCAAAACCCCTAAAACCACCAGTATATATAGGAGGAAGAGAGAGGAGGCTTGGCCCAAGGGCCAAGCCACAAGGAGTCGGCCGAACCAGGTTGTGAAGGTGGAATCCACCTCCAATCCTAGTAGGACTAGGATTCACCCAATTTTTGCCTTTTTCCACCTTTTCTCTTTGGATTTTCTTCTCTAGCCACATGGGCCTTGTGTGGGGGTTTGCACCAGCCCACAAAGGGCTGGTATTCACTCTCCCACAGCCCATGAAGCCTCTTGGGTCGAAATACCCCTCCCGGAGGTCTCCTGGTACACTACCGGCACTCCCGGTACACTATCGATGAGCCCGAAACTTTTCCGGCGACCAAAACAGGACTTCCTATATATGAATCTTTACCTCCAGACCATTCCGGAGTTCCTCGTGACGTCCGGGATCTCATACGGGACTCTGAACAACCTTTGGTCACCACCATACATAACTCTATACTACCGAAACGTCAGCAAACCTTAAGTATGCAGACCCTGCGGGTTCGAGAACTATGTAGACATGACCGAGACACCTCTACGGTCAATAACTAATAGTGGGACCTGGATGCCCATATTGGTTCCTACATATTCTACGAAGATCTTTATCGTTCAAACCTCTATGTCAAGGATTCAGTTAATCCCGTATGATGTTCCCTTTGTTCTTCGGTATGTTACTTGCCCGAGATTCGATCGTCGGTATCTTCATACCTAGTTCAACCTCGTTATCGGCAAGTCTCTTTACTCGTTCCATAATACAAGATCCCGTGACTAACACTTAGACAGATTGCTTGCAAGGCTCATTGTGATGTTGTATTACCGAGTGGGCCCTGAGATACCTCTCCGTCACACAGAGTAACAAATCCCAGTCTTGATCCATGCCAACTCAACAGACACCCTCGGAGATACCTGTAGAGCACCTTTATAGTCACCCAGTTACGTTGCGACGTTTGATACACACAAGGCACTCCTCCGGTATCCGTGAGTTGCATGATCTCATGGTCATAGGAACATATACTTGACATGCAGAAAACAGTAGTAATAAACTGACACGATCATATGCTACGTTTGTAGTTTGGGTCTTGTCCATCACATCATTCTCCTAATGATGTGATCCCATAATCAAATGACATCACATGTCAATGGCCAGGAAACCTTGACCATCTTTGATCAACGAGCTAGTTCACTAGAGGCATACTAGGGATAAAGTGTTTTCTATTTACCCACACATGTAATGTATTTCCAATTAATACAATTATAGCATGGATAATAAACGACTATCATGAACAAGGAAATATAATAATAAACATTTTATTTATTGCCTCTAGGGCATATTTCCAACATTGGTGACGTTTCGGTAGTATAGAGTTATGCATGGTGGTGACCGAAGTTTGTTAGGAGTCCCGGATAAGATCCCGGACGTCACCAGGAGCTCCGGAATGGTCCGGACGTAAAGAGTTATATATAGGAAATCCTATTTTGGTCATCGGAAAAGTTTTGGGCTCATCGGTAGTGTACCGGGAGTACTGGTAGTGTACCGGGAGACCATCGCGAGGGGTATTTCGACCCAAGAGGCTACATGGGCTGTGGGAGAGTGAATAACAGCCCTTAGTGGGCTGGTGGAAGTCCAACATAAGGCCCATGCGGCTAGGAAGAAAAGCCCAAAGAGAAAAAGGTGGAAAAAGGCAAAAAGACCAAACTAAGGAGGAGTCCTAGTCCTACTAGGATTGGAGGAGGATTCCTCCTCTCATCCCACTTCGGCCAAAGCCTAGAGGGCTTGGACCTTGTGCCAAGCCTCCTCCTCTCTCCCTCTTATATATACTAGAGGTTTTTGGGTTTTTGCACTTGATTTTCAGCCACGTGCTACCCTCTCCTCTAGTGCATAGTTTCTCCTCTAGGTCGGTTTTCTGCAGTGCTTAGGTGAAGCCCTGCCAGAATTGCTCCACCACCATCGCCGCGGAGCCGTTATGCTGCCGAAGAACTCATCTACCTCTCCGCTACCTCTTGCTGGATCAAGAAGGCGGAGATCGTCATCAAGCTGCAGGTGTGCTGAACGCGGAGGTGCCGTCCGTTCGGTGCTTGATCGGGATGGATCGTGATTGGATTGCGGGACGCTCGGTGATCTGGATCGCAAAGACGTTCGACTACACCAACCGCGTTTCTTAACGCTTCCCGCTTAGCGATCTACAAGGGTACGTAGATCCACTCTCCCTCTCGTAGATGCTCATCACCATGGATAGATCTTGCGTGTGCGTAGGATTTTTTTTGTTTCCCATGCAACGTTCCCCAACAGTACCCCCGGCCTCTGCATTTGGGCGATGCATGCAACCATTTTATTAATTATTCATCAAGACCTTACAAAGTAATAAATTAGTAGGCGTGAAGCCACCATGTTGGCAACACATGTCGTTACTCCTATCCCCTTGATGAAGGGGTGCTGAATGTCTGGGCCAAATACCAAATAGACATCGCACCGAAGCCTAACATCTAAAGCCGGATACCCATCCAAACCACAACACCGAGACTAGATGGCACACCGGTCCGGTGCACTCCCAGTGGCAGTGGGCACCAACATACACACTGCAAGGGCTATCACCTTCGTCTTCCGTCGATCCAGCATCAAAGCAGCTATTGATGCATCGACCTTGCCAAGCCTCTCTGTCATCGACGCCACCACGACGCCAGACAGCGACATCCTCTTGCGCAAGTCCATCATAGCACATCGGACGCCGAGCCTCCACCATGAATATGTAGGATGATGTGCCGCTCCACCAAAGATGCCTCCACTTCTCCTTGATCCCACATACACCTCCAAGAATGATGCCCCAAGGGGAAAAGACACAAGAGTGCCTCTGTCATCCGATCTGCTGATCTAGGGTTTCCCCCGGAGGTATTGGGTGGAGTTGGGAGCTTCACCTCGATGATGCCTTCATGAAGGAAACAACGATAAGGGCATTGTCATGACCGGCTCCGGCCGTCGGTCGAAGACTAGGTTTTCACCTGGATCTGTCCCAAAGAAATCCACCCGACAACTTGTGCATCGCTCCGACCGCCTTCCAAGCCCTAGATCCAGCCGCCTAGATCCAATGACCATACACGAGAACACTGCCACCATAGGAGCCTTGGCGCACTGGCCACTGTCTGAGTGTGCCACCACTGGTACCTGGGAGAAGGGCTCCCATCCCGCCTCACCAAACCGCGAGAGCCGCTAGGATGGATCCTGCGCGGTCATCACCGTCTCAGATCCAAACGAATCCGTAGCGAAAAACCACCTGATCGCCGGCGTAGATCCGCCTTAGACAGGGACTGCAGCACGCCATGTCACCACGTACAACTCGAGCATCACCTACTGCCACCTTCCAGGCCGCCGCCCCGGGATCCAGGACGAACATCGTCGCTGCTACCAGCCACGTTCCGTCGCCACCGAATCACCGAGCCATCGGCCATGACCACCATGGCCGACATGACCGCACGAACGCGCTTAGCAGCTCGCACCACCCGATCTTCCACGTCGCCTCCGCCCACCACCATGATGCCGCCTTTCACCATCGCTGGAGGCGAGCTACCATGCCGCCGTGACCCATATCATGGAGAGGTGCCCCGGCGCCGATTGGTGACATGCCTCACCAGATCCGAACGTAGGAGGGAAGTTATTCTCCTTCGCCGCCATCGGCCAACAGGGACTTCGCCTGACGGCTTCATCCAGCGGCGATGGAGGGGAGGATGTAGTGGAGGCGGCCCGAGAGCGCGGTGGATCTCTACCCGAGTCGCCCTAGAAGGAGGCGACCCGGGGTACTTGCATGCATACATGTCCCGAAGCAACACTAGTGGTTCGACAACAGTTACACAATGATTCCTTCATAGAGGTAGTGGTGTAAAACGATGTCATCGCCCGCCAACGGCTTGATTTTCACCGGTAACTATGTCTCCCCAGCTCGCAGCTGGGGCTAGATGACGGATCTTGAGATCCGACCATCCAGCTGCAGGCCGACCACCTCCATGCCCAGGGCGAGAGCCCCTGATGTCCTCATGTTGCAGGTTGAGCCCATTGGCAGCATGTCGTTGACGGAACAGGGATGGTATATGTCAGCAACTTGTGCGGCCCGCCGAAGCCCATTTGGGATTAGATCGGGCATCCAAGCCATCGCCGTAGGACCCATCACCCTATGTTACCGCATGCATGCCAAAACTGGCCGCCCCCGCCTCTCGTCACTGCCGTATGTCCAGTCGACAAGGACCGCCGCCCCCTTGACCGGATCTTGCCAAGAAGAAGCACCGCTGCCATCGCTGCGACGCAAAGGCTTTGTCTGTGAGCCCCCAGTGGTGGAGGTGGTTGGGGAGATGGCATTGAAGAGGACCGGAGGAAGGGGGCGGGGCCATTCCGGTGCGGTGGGGCGGCACTGCATAGGAGCGGGACTGGGGTTCCCGATGGGATCCGGGAGCAGGCACTGAGTCAGGCTCACCCTTATTCCATGTGTGTCTCACACTCTTTTTCTTAGTCTTACTACCACATAGTTATGATCTGTTTCAGTTAAGACCTTAGTTTTCTCTAATTGAATCCGACCTTCTTTGTATTTCACCTAAACACCTCCTGAAGAGATGCAATTGAATCTAGTTATTATGCAATAGACCTTAGTTTTAGTTCCATAGTATGAACTTGGCGAATGCTCTCGAAAGGTGGTCGTCGAGTGTTCATTAAGGAACTTATGTAGTAGTTATTGAAAATGTGATTTTTGTGAAACAAGCAAGTGGAGATTTAATTGTAGATTTTAGAAGTGAAAGAGAAACTGGAAAATTGAAATTTTGAAAATAATTGAGATTATTTTATTGAAAAGGTTCACTTTTTTGAAAGATCGAAATATGTTCTGAAACTATTGAAAATGAATGAACTCACTTTTTTGAAATAGTGGAATCTTATAAGGAATAAGTGAAATCGTTTCTATAAATAGGGAAATATTCTTTGAAATAAGTCAAATAATCTTATTTTTGAAAAAATGAATTGTATTCTGAAATAAATGAAATGGATAAACTCAATTTTTTTAACTTCAAAATATGCTTTGAAATATTGGGTGAAACTAGTTTTCTTAAATAGTTGAAATCAATTTTAATTTAGTTATTTTAAGAGTTGAAGTTAGTTATTTCAAAGATGTGAAATTATTGCAATTGATGAAGCAAAACAAGTTGATTGAAACATTGGAATTTAAACTGTTTCAAATATATTCAGGATTGCTCTTATTTTAAAGATTTTGTTGCCATGAGTTCAAGTATAATTTTTCAAAAAGTTATATGATTTAAAAGATACGGATAATTAAAATTAGCCAAGGCAAAGAAAATATTGGATTTATTGTGTTGAAGGAGAAAGACTTGATATGCCATATTAGTGATATGCGTGCATGTGAATACCAACATTTCATAACCATATGAAAATACAATATATGAGGCAGTATACTATGCGAGGTGTCACTTCCTGGTTGGCTAGGCAGTTGGGTTCATCATCTCCCTCCCAATATCGTGTGGTCAACCGACATGGTGCCGAAACTCATCAAAGGAGGTGGAGAAGACGTTACACTGGGCTCCGACACTTTATTGGACATCGTCGCCTCCGGAATCTTCTCTGGAAATGATGCTACACGACCTGTGGCATGCATGGCCTTGCCCACGGTTGCTGGTGCGAGCACAACAAACCAGGCGTCAACGACAGGTACGCCTCATCGGCATTGTAATCATTGCGAAGCGTCTCATCGACCACACCAATGAGCAATCCATCACGCCCGTTTTGGAGCACCGAGTCGACCAGGAAGATGGGACAATCCTGATCTTGCTTGTGCTCTATGTGCCTCCACCCACAAGTGACCTCGAGGAGGACTAGCCATGTTAGAGCATGACATAGAGATTTGTTAACGAGGTCCATCGATGTGGCTACATATCCGGGACTTGACTATGGGCGCTCCTTCCCATGACACCGTCACAATACTACACCTCGACCACTTGAGCACCTGCACCGGCACACATTGTCGACTCCCCCTTGCGTGCATGTGCTATGTTGGCATATGTTACATCGTGTGTCTACCCTCTCATTATATAAGAGGTTTACGATACAAGTGACCTATTAGGGCACGACTCCATATCTTGTCAAAACATAATACAACTCGGAGTCCACCTGTAACCTACCTTGTACAATAATATTCGACACAACTTTAAGAAACTCCACCTTAGAGAATATTATTCACCATCTTGAATTCATCCATGCGTCGAATCTTCATGTACGTTGGAATTGAGATTATACCATGACCACCATTGTGATACGTCTCCAATGTATCTGTAATTCTTGCTTGTTCCATGCTGTCATATTATCAATTTTGGATGTTTTATAATCATTTTATAGCAGCTTTATATCATTTTTTGGGACTAACCTATTGAAATAGTATCAAAGTGCTAGTTGCTGTTTTTGCTTGTTTTTTACTTTGCACAAAATCAGTACCAAAAGGAGCGCAAATGCTACGGGAATTCTTGAAGATTTTTTGTGAACCAGAAGAACCAACGTGGGCCAAACATCAACAGAAGAGGGGGCCCAGGGTGGCCACCCTACACCAGGGCGCGCCAGAGGCCCCTGGCGTGGCCTGGTAGAGGGTGCCCACCTCGGGAATTTAGAAAGCCCTAGAGGAGTCGACAAAACATAATTCCAGCCGCCACAAGTTCCAGAACCTCGAGATCAAATCTAACACCATCACAGAGGGGTTCCTCTTCATCATAGGTGCCTCTCCGATGATGCGTGAGTAGTCCACCATAGACCTACAGGTCCGTAGGCATGGCTTCCTCTCTCTCTATGATTCTCAATACAATGGTCC
This sequence comes from Hordeum marinum, assembly GCA_022496015.1. NCBI lineage: Eukaryota > Viridiplantae > Streptophyta > Magnoliopsida > Poales > Poaceae > Hordeum > Hordeum marinum. Next base: position 536,828,440 of record CM039673.1, read on the forward strand.
CTTGGTGATCTATTTGATGTAATGACTTTTGCGGTGTGTTTGTTGGGATCCAATGAATTTTGAGTACATGATCAGTTTCTATCCATGAATATGATTTGTGTCTTCTTTGATCTCTTATTTGCATGATTACTTATAGCCTCGTATTTATTCTTCGAATCTTTGGTTTAGTTAGGTCAACTAGACCGATTTTTCTTGCCATGGGAAGAGGCGCTTTGTGATGGGTTCGATCTTGTGGTGTTCTTTCCCAATGACAGAAGGGGCAGCAAGGCATGCATGTATTTTTGCCATTAAGGACAACAATATGGGGTCTATTCCTACATTAATAGATCTTTTCTACATCATGTCACCGTTCTTATTGCATTACCCCGTTTCTCCATGAACTTAATACAATAGATGCATGGTGGATAGCGGTCGATGTGTGGAGTACTAGAAGTAGATGAAAAATCATTTTGGTCTACCTTGTCTTGGATGTGGTGCATATATAATGATCATTGCCTAGATATCGTCATGACTATTTGATCTCCTATCAATTGCCCAACAGTAATTTGTTTACCCACCGTGTGCTATACTCATGAGAGAAGCCACTAGTGAAACCTACGGCCCCGAGTCTACTTTTCCAACATATTGCTTTCCGATCTACTATTTTGCCTTTTTGTTTTCATATCTACAAATCCAAAAACCCAAAAATACCTTGCTGCACTTTTTGTTTACTTAGTTTATTTTGTGTTCTTGTGAGATCTATTTGCCAAAACTATCATAACCCAATCTATCATCTTACTCTAGAGAGATTGACAACCTCTCTTTCGCGCCAGAGTTGCAAGTATTTGTTATTGTGTCCAGGTGTTGTTTACGTGGGTGCGTGATCTTACTCTACGGATTGATACCTTGGTTTCATAACTGAGGGAAATACTTACCGTCGCTATGCTACATCATCCCTTCCTCTTTGAGGAAATACCGACGTAGTCTCAAGCCACGTCACACTGCTACTTCCAGAATCCATTAAACTCTACGTGCAATTATAGTCCTTTCTTTACTTCTTCACAATCAACACTAGAGCAAAATTAAGTTCCCCATTACTCTACTTTGTGCTTCAAACTTTCGGATTATCTGTTCAACACCATCACACACTGATTACCGATCTACGTGAAAGTGAACAACTCACATGTTGGACTCCACATATAAGACTTAACAGAACTATATGTCACCACCCTTTCTTGACCATTGTCTGAAACTTTAATGAATTTTACCGTCGTCCGGTGTCACCCTGATTAAAATTTGTAGTTGTCTCACCCTTTTCCCAGATAGTCTATGACATGTCCCAGAACTATAACACTCCGCCTCCTTCTGTACTTAACATCCACACTTTTCCATGTGCACAAAACACCACAGGATATATGACCATGTATTACCTCCAGTTCCGATAATTTAAGACTGCCACTTCTTCAGATTCTGCATGTTCAATTCTCATTCATTTGACACATCAAACCCGATAGATCTAGTCACCAACTTGAACCTGATACTAGCCAACATTTCTTAAACACCATCTGGACACTTTGTCTGACCACTAGTGCCTTAGTCTATTGTCGTGTCACCTACGTATTGCACACCTTGCCGCTATCATCGCATCGAGGCTCTACTGTCCTGGTCGAGTCTCTCGTGTAGCTAGCCCACACTACCTCAACCCCCACTATAGAGAACTACCGATCATCACCGGCTGATGCCGAGTATATCACGTCTCCACCAGACCTCCGGTACCCAGTTCAATCCACATGTCTCTAGCTATATCCGATAAAAAGGTTGTGATTCTCCGGATGCTTACACCGTAGCCCCTTCATAAGAATTGAGTGGAAGTATTCCGCCAGATTCCAGCTCCACTTCAACATGAGTCCATGTAGCTAGTCATGCTACCTATGCACCCTGTTGATTTCAAATTCTCATGTGTACACCATGTTGGATCAACTCCATGACATATTCTTATCGGAGCTACACAGGCCCTTAGATCCACACCACGTGTTTCCAAGCCAAGGAAGTCGGCCACCATCAACATCATGGTCCTATGTCATCGTCACTGAAATCACCATCGTCTTATTTGATCAACATACTATCCAGTTTGACCCATACAAACTTCTTCAACTGCATCATGTCTGCCCGACACATCTCCGTGCATTGCTAGACACCCTGTGTTTGCATGATCCTTCCAAAGCGCACTCCAGGCTCCAAACTTATACGTGTCACCAACCTACAAAACTCTTTGTAGAACCACATGTAATTAGCAATACCTCCAAAAGAAAATTAGGGCATCTCCAAGGAGGACCCGAAAACCGGAGACGAACATGGGGGGGGGGGGTGTTGCGGGAGTCTAAACTGCTGCTTCACACCATTCTGACTGCCCTAGCCCACTGAAAACCCCTTCCCCTCCCGCCCGACGTCAGCTGCCTGTGTTCATGTCATTGTAGAGTGGCCGCTCCCCATTGAAGGCATCTCAGGATGGACACAACCTCTCGACGGCACTAACACTGAAGCGGCCCGGCGGCCGAGGGCGCCACCCACAACACGCTTGGCTAAACACGCCTCCTCACCACACTCAAACGCCTCAACTGAACCCGTGTGGAAGCCGAGAAACCGACTCCAGCCAAACATCTGTTCATGAGCGAGCCGACATTAAATGCAACACCGACCGAGATCCTCTCATCCGCCCTTTATTTAAACAAGTCCAGATATCGAGCAAGAATGGCACCCCTTTGTCGTTCCCTGATGTCTACTATGCAACTTTATTCTTGTAGACTCTGTTGGGCCTCCAAGCGCAAAGTTTTGTAGGACAGTAGTAATTTCCCCTCAAGTGGATGACCTAAGATTTATGAATCCATGGGAGGAGTAGGATGAAGATGGTCTCTCTCAAATAACCCTGCAATCAAATACAAGAAATATCTTGTGTCCTCAACACACACAATACAATGGAAAATTGTATAGGTACACTAGTTCGGTGAAGAGATGGTGATACAAGTGCAATATGGATGGTAGATATAGGTTTTTGTAATTTGAAAATATAAAAAAAGCAAGGTAGCAAGTGTAAAACAACGAGCAAAAGGTTATATAAATGCTTGGAAATAAGGCCTAGGGTTCATACTTTCACTAGCACAATCTCCCAACAATGCTAACATAGTTGAATCATATGATCATCCCTCAAAGTGCAACAAAGAATCACTCCAAAATTCCTATCTAACGGAGAACAAATAGATGAAATTGGTGTAGGTAGTAGAATCACCTCAAAGTTATTTTTTGTGATCAATCTTTTGAGCTATTCCTATAAGTGTCACAAACAGCCCTAGAGTTCGTACTAATATAGCACCAATGATACATATCAGTCAACCCTAATGTCACCTAGATACTCCAATGCCACCTCAAATATATGTGGGTAAATTTTATGACATGCATCAAATAACTTCAGATCTATCATATTCAATCCAACACTAAGAACTCCAAGGAGCACCCCAAGATTTCTATCGAAGAAGGTGGTATGAAAACATGCAATCAACCCCTATGCATAGATCCCCAAGGTCTTCGAAATCCGCAAGTTGATGCCATAACATATATCAAGTGAATCACTTGAATACCCCAATGTCACTACGGGTATCTGCATGCAAGACATACATCAAGTGATCTCAAACCAAAATATTCAATCCAACAAAATGAGATCTTAAAGGGAAAGTTCAATTCATCACAACATGATAGCAGGGGAAGAACACCATATGATCAAACTTTATTAACAAAGCCTGTGATACATCAAGGACGTGACATCTCAAGACAAGATAGAGAGAGATTGAACACATAGCTACTGGTACATACCCTCAGCCCCGAGGGTGAACTACTCCCTCCTCGTCATTGCCTCCGTCGGGATGATGAAGATGGCCATCGGAGATGATTTTGCCTCTCCAGCAGGGTAATGGAAAGGCTTCACATGGGTTTTTCGTTGATACAGAGAGTTGTGGCGGCGGAGTGGAGAGTCTTCGTTTATTTATGGGGATTTTGGGATTTATAGGCTTTTTCAGTGTTGGAATCACACGTAACGGAGCCATGTGGGCCCCACAAGCCATCAGAGCGTGACCTAGGGGGCGCCCTATTGGCTTGTGGCCCACAGGTGGCTCCCCTCTAGTGGTACTTCGATCCAATATTTCTTATTTTCTACAGAAAAAATCATAAAAAGTTTTGGGCGATTCCGAGAACTTTCATTTTCTGCACAAAAACAACACCACAGTAATTCTGCTGAAAACAGCGTCAGTCCGGGTTAGTTATAAATAAATCATATAAAGTGCATCAAAATCATATAAAAGTATTGTAAACATAGGTGAATATGGCATGAATACTTCATAAATTATAGATTTGTTGGAGACGTATCATTCCCTCATCTCCTCCTTCACCGTTTATGATGGCTTCCAAAGAGCAGTTCTCCAGAATACAAGCCGGCTGGGTAGCCCGCCGAGCCCGACGGGTACAAGCACGAGCGAGGCAGCTCGCTGGTCCGCCTCCGTTTCCTAGCACGACGGAGCTAGTTGCCTCCCTAAGTCAGCGCATGGTTCAACAACTCGCCGCTCCAAGCCAGCTCAATGAGGAGTAGCGAGTTGCTCCATGCCGGCACGGGGGGAAGCATGGCGGCGACCATGCCTCTTGTGTCTCCGATTGCGCCTTCCGTGCCTGCGACCGTGCTTCTCGTGCATGCAGTCGTGCCATGAAGGCAGAGACAGAAATTGGGTGAGTGAAGAGTGATAATTCGATGGCCAGCGCCTCCGCGCTCGCCACCATCATCGAGTTTAAGTAGAACACGGGAAGCCGCCATCGCTTGGATCCCATGAAGGCCACCACCTGGGCATCGCCGGTGTACACAATCGGTGTCTTGGCCGGTTCTTATCTTGCGGGGACCTTCTTCGACACTGCATGAGCTTCACGGAAGCGGAGGTGCCTGCTTCCCCTCCCATTGAAGCATCAGATGGGGTTTCCTCTTTGACAAGCGGTGGGGAAGCGAGGTGTCCTTTGCGCTGAAGCATATGCCTCCGAGGCTCCCGACAGTCCGGCAAACGGGATGCCAGACATGGGAAAGACAAAGGGATCTGCCGCGGTCGGCTGTAGACTAGTGTAGTAGCATATCCGGGTCGTGGGAGTGCATCTCTGCACGACCGTACGTGTGGTCCTACCTTTTAGTTAAAATATGTTCGAAATGTAACGAAATACACCATGGTTGTATGAAATCCATCATGTTTGCATGAAATCCGACCGTGTTTGCATCAATTTTGTCTGGTTGGTTTGAGTTTTTTTAACACAGTACAGATGCAAGCACTCATATATACGCGCATACACTCATCCCTATGAATGCACACATGCACACCCTAGCCCTATGAGCACCTCCGAGAGACTGAGCCGGCATATCATCTTGAGATTTACGAAGTCACCGTTGGCGCCTCGTCGTTGACGGAAACATCTTCTCCCACTGAATGCGCATCACCGGAAATCCTGAAGTAAATTCAGGAATAATGCAAGAACCAGGATTTGAACCCTGATGGACTAGGGATACCACTGTCCCTCTAACCATCTGACCACGGGACGCTTTGCTCCGGTTGGTGACAACAACTCAAACCAAATCCGGTTGGTTTGAGTTGTTGTCAAAATGTATATGGCTAGCATTGCATGACATCCTTCCGCATCCGTGTCCATGGACTGATCCTTCATGTTCGTGGACGGATGCAACAGGAAATTTATGAGTTGTCGTTGAAGATTACTTCCTGGTAGGTCCCGTGGGTGTGCTTAGCTTGTGCCCCACCCTTGCCAATGTATTTTTCCTTTATCATTGCCAACTCATGCAGCACATATGCCATCTTGTGGAGATTATTAAATTTTTACTAACAAGTCTCACGTAGTACCTTGTCTCCTACGTTTTGGATCATCCTGCGGCTGGGCTTGAGAGCTCCTAGGTGCTGCTCGCGAGCGTCAATGGGCAAAAAAAAAGATGCTCCGTTGAAGAATGGAACTCGCAACCAATGGTAGACAATAAGTCTTCTTCACCAGTTGAGATGATGATTCTTAGTGATTAAAGGGCGCGGGGATATTTAAGAACTAAGCACAACGGCAGATTAAAAACATTAAAAAAATCAAATATTGAACATCTTTTCAATATAGGATGAGCCATTTTTAAATACACATTAAACATTTACTGATATACGCTGGATTTTTTTAAAAGCACATTGAACATTTTTTATATACGCTGAATTTTTCTAAATACACATTTAATATTTTTGTGATATACGCTGGACATTTTTAAGTAACTAATGAACATTTTTTAAATATGATGTTTTTTAAATGTATGACTAACAGTTTTGTAATACACTATGAACATTTTCATAACACATGGGGAACTATGTGCGGTGATTTTCTTTCCTAATATACAATGAACATTTTTGTAATAGGAGGTGAACTTTCTATATAACACACAAAAAAGAGAAGAAGAAATAAAAAAATATGAAATAAAATAAAGAAAAAAAACGAAAGGAAAAAGGAACCAGAACAAAAACTCAGAACAAAATCATTGAAAACCAGACAAAACATTGAAAAAACCGAAAGTATAATACCACAAAAGAAAAACAAAAAAACCCAGCAGGAAACAACAAAGGAAGCTGCAGCGAACGGAAAAAACACGAACCCCGTACATGGGTTGGCCCAACCTGAGGCGCGCCTCAACGAAAGCACAACCTTTTGACTCTAACCAGTGTCAAATAGTGTCTGCCACCATTAACCACACTCTAAGCTAGCGATCACCTTGCTCGTCGAGCCAATCGACCGTAAAAAAAAGCCTATAGACCTAACTACAATATTATTTTTATTATTTTTTTGGTCCTAGGGCGCCTAGGTTTCACGAATAGGAAAAATACCATCAACCTCTACAAGTACGAATGATGACGAGACAAAAGTAAAAATATAAATGTACAAGAGAACGGAAAAAGGGAGAGGAAACAGAGAATCAAAAACGGGGGGAGGGGTGCGGTGGATCCTACGGTGTGGAATCTGAAAATAACTGTACTCCTAAAAAAGTGTCATCTTTTTTTCTGAAATAGGAGTCGTTTGGTCCATTGGTTAAGAATAAGAGAGTTGTCTAGTTGAAACATGGACGAAAACCGCCACAACTTCACTAATAGAAAATGGCTCATTTGTCCCGGCTTCAAAGGCCCGTTAGTTCAGGTTTTGAAATCGGGACTAAAGGGATGGGACAAAAGCCCTAAACTTTTAGTTTTGGTTCGCTTACGAACCGGGATAAAAGGGGTTCCACGTGGCCTCTGCGGGGAGCCCGGGCATGAGGACCTTTAGCCCCAGTTGGTAACACCAACCGGGACCAAAAGTTGCGGGGTTTTTTTGAAGGGGGAGGGGGTTTTGGGGGTTTTGGAGGGTTAATTTAAAGGTTTCATATTGTGTTAGCTAGCTAATTAATAGAGAGAAGTGTCCTCTCTTTCTTCGTGATTGGTCGACGCTGCTAGCTACTATACATATAAAGAGAACTCGACGCTAGCTAATAAGCAAATGAAGGAAATCATTAATTAAACAATATCTAACAACTCAACATTATCATCATCTTAATCATATAAAGTTAAAGTCTCGTAAAACAAAAAAAGATAAAATGACATAGTCCTCCCTCATAAGACCTACTCCCCCCTCCTAGCTAAAATGACATAAAAAAATAACACCTATGTCTCCATGATGAAGCAAAGAGTGTTGGAAATATGCCCTAAGGCAATAATAAATTAGTTATTATCATATTTACTTGTTCATGATAATCGTTTATTATCCATGCTATAATTGTATTGATTGAAAACTAAATACATGTGTGGGTATATAGACAACACTGTGTCCCTAGTATGCCCCTAGTAAACTAGCTCGTTGATCCAAGATGGTCAAGGTTTCCTAGACATTGACATGAGATGTCATTTGATAGCGGGATCACATAATTAGGAGAATGGCGTGATGGACAAGACCCAAACTATAAACATAGCATATGATCGTGTCAATTTATTGCTATTGTTTTCTGCATGTCAAGTATTTGTTCCTATGACCATGGGATCATGCAACTCACTAACACCTGAGGAGTGCCTTGTGTGTATCAAACGTCGCAACGTTACTGGGTGACTATAAAGGTGCTCTACAGGTATCTTCGAGGGTGTCTATTGGGTTGGCATGGATCAAGACTGGGATTTGTTACTCTGTGTGATGGAGAGGTATCTCAGGGCCTACTTGGTAATACAACATCACAACAAAGCCTTGCAAGCAAAGTGACTAAGTGTTAGCCACATAATCTTGTATGACGGAACGAGTAAAGAGACTTGCTGGTAACGAGATTGAACTAGGTATAGAGATACCGATGATCGAATCTCGGGCAAGTAACATACCGAAGAACAAAGGGAATAACATACGGGATTAACTGAATCCTTGACATAGGGTTCGACCGATAAAGATCTTCGTAGAATATGTAGGAACCAATATGGGCATCCAGGTCTCGCTATTGGTTATTGACCATCGAGGTGTCTCGGTCATGTCTACATAGTTCTCGAACCAACAGGGTCTGCACACTTAAGGTTCGGTGACGTTTCGGTAGTATAGAGTTATGTATGATGGTGACCGAAGGTTGTTCAGAGTCCCGGATGAGATCCCGGACATCACGAGGAGCTCTGGAATGGTCTGGAGGTAAAGATTGATATATGGGATAATAGTGTTTGGTCTCTGGAAGGGTTCCGGAATTCACAGGAAATAGTTTCGGATGTTTCCCGAAATGTTCGGGGTACAACGACACTTTATTTGGGCCAAGGGGTAAAGCCCATGAGGCTTTATGAAGGTACAAAAGGTGTTTTGCGAAGGCCAGGGGCCAGACGCCAGGAACCCTGGCGTCTGGGGCCAAACACCGAGGACCTTGGCGTCTGGTCCTGGAGTCCGAGGAGGACTCTTGCCTTGTAGGCAAACCGACCTTGAGGAGGATCTTTCTCCAAGTTTAGACCCCAGGGCTGAGCATATAAATAAAGGGTCGGGGCTAGCACTTGGAACACATCAAGAAACCCTAAGTCACGTGCTGCCTCTCCTCTAGTTCATAGTTTCTCCTCTAGATCGGTTTTAGCGGTGTTTAGGCGAAGCCCTGCTGGAATTGCTCCACCACCATCGCCGCAACGCCGTCGCGCTGCCGGAGAACTCGTCTACCTCTCCGCTCCCTCTTGCTAGATCAAGAAGGCGGAGATCGTCATCGAGCTGTATGTGTGCTGAACGTGGAGGTGCCGTCCGTTCGGCGCTAGATCGGAAGGACTGTGATCAAGATCGCGAGACGATTCATGATTGGATCGTGATGAGATCGTGGGACGGATCGTGATTGGATCGCGGGATGGGTCGTGATGGGATCGCGGGACGCTCGGTGATTTGGATCGTGATGGGATCGCGGACCGCGTTTCTTAACGCTTCCCGCTTAACAATCTACAAGGGTATGTAGATCCACTCTCCCTCTTGTAGATGCTCATCACCATGGATAGATATTGTGTGTGCATAGGAATTTTTTTGTTTCCCATGCAACGTTCCCCAACAGTGGCATCATGAGCTAGGTCTATGTGTAGATGAGATCTCGAGTAGAACAGAAAGAGTTTGTGGGCGTTGATGCTTAGATTTCTTCCTCCCTTGGTCATGTTTTGGTTCAGTAGTATTGTGGGATGAAGCGTCCCGGACCAACCTTACTCGTACGCTTACGACAGACCGGTTCCATCGACTGACGTGTAACTTCGTTGCACAAAGATGGCTGGCGGGTGTCTGTTTCTCCTACTTTAGTTGGATCGGATTCGACAAAGGCGGTCCTTGAGAAGGTTGAAAAGCAATTTATGTATCACGGTTGTGGTTTTGCGTAGGTGAGAATTGTTCTTGCTAGATACTCGTAGCAGCCACGTAAAACTTGCAACAACAATTAGAGGACGTCTAACTTGTTTTTGTTGGGTATGTTGTGATGTGATATGGCCAATTACATGGTAGATAAGAAGAGCGATCGCTGAAGCGGAACAACCCTAGATACTTGGTAGATAAGAAGGCTGGCAACGTCGACAGAAGTATATTTGATATACATGTTATTGATGTGTACCTTGCTAGTACTCCTAGTAGCACTTGGGTATTGGATACCAGTTCGGTTGCTAAATGTTAGTAACTCGAAGTAAAAGCTACGGAATAAACGGAGACTAAGTAAGTGTGAGGTGACGATGTGTGTTGGAAATGTTTCCAAGGTTGGTGTGACCAACATCGCACGCTCTCTCTACCTTCAGGATTAGTGAAAACCTAAATGTTGTTTGGTGTTTGTGTTAAGCATGAACATGATTAGATCGTGTTTATTGCAACACGGTTATTCATTTAAGTTAGAGAATAATGGTTATTCTGTTTACATGAATAATACCTTCAATGGTCATGCACCCAGTGAGAATGGTTTGTTGAATCTTGATCTTAGTAATGCACATGTTCATAACATTGATGCAAAAGATACAAAGTTAATAATGATAGTACCACATACTTGTGGCACTGCCGCTAAATGTCATATTGGTATAAATCGCATGAAGAAACTCCATGCTGATGGATCTTTGGACTCATTCGATTTCGAATCGGTTGAGACATACGAACCTTGCCTCTTGGGCAAGATGACTAAGGACCCCGTTTTTCGGTTTGATGGAGCGCGCAAGTGATTTATTGGAAATGATACCTGTTGATGCGTGCAATCCAATGAGTCTTCTAGCGTGCGGTGGATATAGTTATTTTCTTACCTTCACTGATGATTTGAGTAGATAATAGTGTATATTTACTTAATGAAACACAAGTCTGAATCGTTTGAAAAGTTCAAGAAAATTCAGAGTGAAGTTTAAGATCATCGTGACGAGAAGATAAGATATCTACGATATGATCGTGGAGGTGAATATCTGAGTTACTAGTTTGGTATACAACTTAAGACAATGTGAAAAGTTGTTTCACAACTCATGCCACCTGGAACACCATAGTGTGATGGTGTGTCCGAACGTCATAGTCATGCTTTATTGGATATGGTGCGTGCTATGATGTCTCTTATCGTGTTGCAACTATAGTTTTGGGGTTATGCATTAGAGACAACAACATTCACTTTTAATAGGGCACCATCTAAATCCGTTGAGATGACACCATGTGAATTATGGTTTGATAGAAACCTAAGATGTCGTTTCTTAATGTTTGGGGCTGCGACGCTTATGTGAAAAAAGGTTTTCACCTAATAAGCTCGAACCCAAAGCGGATAAATGCATCTTCATGGAATACCCTAAGAACAGTTGGGTATACCTTCTATCTCAGATTCGAGCACAAAGTGTTTGTTGCTCAAAACGGGCACTTTCTCGAGAAAGTGTTTCTCTCGAAAGAATTGTGTGGGAGGAAGATAGAACTTGATGAGGTTGTTGAACCTTTGTTTCAACCAGAAAGTAGCGCAACGAAGAAAGATGTTTCTGTGGAGCCTACATTAGTTGAAGAGGAAGTTAATGATGATGATCATGAAACTTTGTTTCAAGTTACTATCAAACCTCGTAGGTCGATAAGGACGCGTACTGCTCCCGAGTGGCACAACAACTCTGTCTTAGAGGTCATGTTGTTGGACAACGATGAACCTACGAGCTATGGAGAAGCGATGGTGGGCCCGGATTCCGACAAATGGTTAGAGGCCATGAAGTCCGAGAAAGGATCCATGTATGAAAACCAAGTATAGACTTTGGTAGACTTGCCCGTTGGACGGCAGGTCGTCGAGTATAAATGGACCTGCAAGATGAAGATAGACGTTGATGGTAAATGTCACCGATTGTAAAGCTCGACTTGTCAGAAAGAAGTTTCCGCCAAGTTCAAGGAGTTGACTATGATGAGACTTTCTCACCCGTAGCGATGTTAAAGTCTGTTGGAATTATGTTAGCAGTTGCTGCATTTTTCAATTATGAAATCTGGCAGATGGATGTCAAAACATCGTTTCCTTAACGGTTTACTTGAGGAAAAGTTGTATGTGATACAACCAGAAGGTTTTGTCAGTCCTAAGAATGCTAAAAGGTGTGCAAGCTCTAGCAATCCTTCTATGGGCTGGAGCAAGCATCTCGGAGTTGGAATATATGCTTTGATGAGGTGATCAAAGTTTTCGACTCTATACAAAGTTTATTAGAAACTTGTATTTATAGTAAAGTGAGTGGGAGCACTATAGAGTTTCTGATAAGCATATGTGGATGACATATTGTTGATCGGAAATGATGTAGAATGTCTGGAAAGCATAAAGGGTTGTTTGAAAAGAGTTTTTCAAAGCAAGACCTGGATAAAGCTACCTAATTGTTGAGCATCAAGATCTATAGAGATAGATCAAGATGCTTGATGAGACTTTCAATGAGTACATACCTTGACAAGATTTTGAAACAGTTCAGAATGGATCAGGCGGAGAAAGAGTTCTAGCCTGATTTGTAATGTGTGAAGTTGAGTAAGATCAAAGCTTGACCACGGCAGAAGAAAGAGAAAGGACGAAGGTCGTCCCCTATGCTTTAGCCATAGGCTCTATATAGTATGCCATGCTGTGTACCGCACGTGTGTGTGCCTTGCCATGACTCCGTCAAGGGGTACAAGAGTGATCTAGTAGTGGATCACTAGACAACAGTCAAGATTATCCTTAGTGACTAAAAGTCCAAGGAAATGTTTCTTGATTATGGAGGTGATAAAGAGTTCGTCCTAAAGAGTTACGTCGATGGAAGCTTTAACACCAATCCGGATGACTCTTAGTAGCAATCCGGATACGTATAGTGGAGCAACCATTTGGAATAGCTCAAAGTGGAGTGTGGTAGTAGTGTCTACAGTATGACATACATATTTGCAAAGTACACACGGATCTGAATGTCACAGACCCGTTGACTGAAAGTCCTCTCTCACATGCAAAGCAGGATCGAGGTCCAGAACTCATTGGGTGTTAGATTCAGAACAATGCGAATCACATGGTGATGTGAACTAGATTCTTGACTCTAGTGCAAGCGGGAGACTGTTGGAAATATGCCCTAGAGGCAATAATAAATTATTTATTATCATATTTCCTTGTTCATGATAATCATTTATTATCCATGCTATAATTGTATTGATTGGAAACTAAATACATGTGTGGGTATATAGACAACACTGTGTCCCTAGTATGCCTCTAGTAAACTAGCTCATTGCTGAAAGATGGTCAAGGTTTCCTAGCCATTGACATGAGATGTCATTTGATAGCGGGATCACATCATAAGGAGAATGACGTGATGTACAAGACCCAAACTATAAACATAGCATATGATCGTGTCAGTTTATTGCTATAGTTTTCTGCATGTCAAGTATTTGTTCCTATGTCCGTGAGATCATGCAACTCACTGACACTAGAGGAGTACCTTGTGTGTATCAAACGTCTCAACATAACTGGGTGACTATAAAGGTGCTCTACAGGTATCTCCGAGGGTGTCTATTGGGTTAGCATGGATCAAGACTGGGATTTGTTACTCCGTGTGATGGAGAGGTATCTCAGGGCCCACTCGGTAATACAACATCACAATAAGCCTTGCAAGCAATGTGACTAAGTGTTAGTCACGGGATCTTGTATTACGGAACAAGTAAAGAGACTTGCCAGTAACGAGGTTAAACTAGGTATGGAGGTACCGATGATCGAATCTCGGGCAAGTAACATACCGAAGAACAAAGGGAACATCATACAGGATTAACTGAATCCTTGACACAGAGGTTCGACCAATAAAGATCTTCATAGAATATGTAGGAACCAATATGGGCATCCAGATCCTGCTGTTGGTTTTTGACCGTAGAGGTGTCTCGGTCATGTCTACATAGTTCTCAAACCCGCAGGGTCTGCACACTTAAGGTTCGGTGACATTTCGGTAGTATAGAGTTATGTATGATGGTGACCAAAGGTTGTTTGGAGTCCTGGATGAGATCCCGGACATCATGAGGAGCTCTGGAATGGTCCGTAGGTAAAGATTGATATATGGGATAATAGTGTTTTGTCTCCGGAAGGGTTCCAAAATTCACCGGAAATAGTTTCAGATGTTTCCCGAAATGTTCGGGGTACAACGACACTTTATTTGGGCCAAGGGGTAAAGCCCATGAGGCTTTAGGAAGGTGCAAAAGGTGTTTTGTGGAGGCCAGGGGCCAGACGCTAGGGAACCTGGCGTCTGGGGCCAAACGCCGAGGACCTTAGCGTCTGGTCCTGGAGTCCGAGGAGGACTCTTGCCTTGCAGGCAAACCGACCTTGAGGAGGATTTTTCTCCAAGTTTTGACCCCAGGGCTCAGCATATAAATAAAGGGGTGGGGCTAGCACTTGGAATAGATCAAGAAACCCTAAGCCACGTGTTGCCTCTCCTCTAGTTCATAGTTTCTCCTCTATATCAGTTTCAGTGGTGTTTAGGCGAAGCCCTGCTGGAATTGCTCCACCACCATCACCGCAGCGTCGTCGTGCTGCCGGAGAACTCGTGTACCTCTCCGCTCCCTCTTGCTGGATCAAGAAGGCGGACATCATCATCGATTTGTACATGTGTTGAACGCGGAAGTGTCGTCCGTTCGGCGCTAGATCGGAAGGACCGTGATCAAGATCGCGAGACAATTCGTGATTAGATTGCGGGACGGATCGTGGTGAGATCGCAGGACGGATCGTGATTGGATCGCGGGACGGATCGTGATGGTATCGCGGGACGCCCGGTGATTTAGATCGCGAAGACGTTCGATTACATCAACTGCGTTTCTTAACGCTTCTCGCTTAGCGATCTACAAGGGTATGTAGATCCACTCTCCCTCTCGTCGATGCTCATCACCATGGATAGATCTTGCGTGTGCGTAGGAAAATTTTTGTTTCCCATGCAACGTTCCCCAACAAGAGATCCAATGGTCTCCAACTTGTGGCTTGCGATCCTTCTTTATTTGTCCTCATGCTTCAATTTGGAGGCTAGTTGGTGGTTTGCGCTCAGTCGAATATGCAAAAAATAACTCGGGATGGAAGGGGCTTTTTATTGTCATATTACCTTCGGGTTGCATCAATGGTGGTACAACTTTATTTGGTAATTTCTGTTGAAGAACATAATAGTAGCCTAGTTAGCAATGTAATCAATACCATTTATGCAATAGTACTAGTGTACTTAATTAGCATCTCTTACCAAGACATTTCGGCAAATGACATCCGCCCTCAACCTATGCACTAGTGTCCTGTACAATGTATAATTTGGGCCAGTTCCCAAATTATACGAGAAGATGTCCCTACCAGCTATGACACCAATAACAAAGTAGATAAGATCATCCTTCTCCTCCCAAGTTAGATGTGATCCATAAGTGTAGTGTGTCATGTCGATTATGTTCTGTATTTCACTCGAAGAAATGAAATAAGTTGTAATTAAAAATTAACAAATTTAGTACAGATGAACACCAAATATTTATGTATATAGAATGCAAATTACTTGACAAATATGCATGGTTGACAAACTCACATGGAGATAAAACAGGAAGCATATCGACATCCACCCAAATGTCTATGTTTCCTTCAATATAATCTTCAGGACGAAGATCGAAGGTTATTTCCATTTCCTCTTGAAATTCATATGCCTTGCAAAGAGCTTCCCAATTTGAGCATCCTAATTCTGTGTTATTAAGTGCATTCATTACTTTCACAAGAAATGTGTGACCATGTTTAGTCCTCAGGTTGGTTGTCCTCGTCTTGAAACTCCCGTGCTCTTCGAAACCGAGCCTCTCCAAGAAATACCGTCTTGCATAACAGGGGATGAACTAGTTGAATTGTATAAAACAAAAATTACACATTGAAGGAAAGAAACAGAAGTCATGCTTAATTACGAAAAAACAGTTATCATCGTTGTGTACCGTAGAAATATCAAAGTCCTTGTAAAGCTTCATGGTGAAGAACCTGTCATCTCGCAGCCCAGGCTGGTCACAAAGACCCGTATCTTCATCGCATAATTCACACGCTTGGATTTTATCGCCGTTTGATGACGACAACATTTCCCGTGTTCATAATTCAAGAATTATGGCACGCTTTGGATCCTAATGCGTGTGTGACTTTCGGTCCATCGAGGCTTCCCTTAAATAACTCTCATATCTCATGGTGTGTTGGTGCACACTCTCTCACACTAATATGGTGGTGCATATATGTAGGTGGACACTCTCTCACAGTAATAGTTCGACCGTCGATGATGGACGCCCCCCCTCTTCTCTTCTTGCGCATTATACCGACGAGTATATCGCAAGAAGAGAAAAAATAGGAGGCGCCCCCCACGACAACAGTCGGGATTCCTCCATCAAGAAAAGACATGAAAGTCACACAAGGAGCAACGACAGACTGAAAGTCGCATACGCATTATACCGATAAAATATCACTAATACATTTATAATGAACTCGATATAATATCAGTAATACATCATCTCGAATAATCCAGTTATTAATGCATCATCAAATATTAACTAATACATCTCGAACATTATCATCTTAGATCACTAATATTTTCTTCGATCGATTTTAAATATTTAAAATCTATCGAAGGAAACTACCAGGAAACTGATCAACAAACAGATCACTATTACTCAATATGCAATGGGTTGACTTTAGTTCTGTCGAGTCTTTCCTTCCTAAACTCTCATCTAACGTATATGGTGGGTACTCCCTCTGATATTGCGACCGTCGGTGATGGTGGCTCCTCCATTCGTCCCTGAGTGCATTACACCAAAATATCTAGCACACGGGAACGAAGGAGAAGCGACCCTCCACAACAACAGTCGCGATTCTTCCTCTCATATATATATATATATATATATGTGTGTGTGTGTGTGTGTGTGTGTGTGTGTTGGACACTCTCCCTCACTAAAAGACACACAAGGAGCCGAAACAGACCTAAAGTCAAACCGTTCCATATATCGAGCAATGAGATATAAAAAATCCCTATGTTTTACCGGAATGACTGGCAAATCACAAGCACTCGATATTAACTAATACATCATCCCGAATAATCCAGTTAATGCATCATGAAATATTAACTAATACATCTCGAATATTATCATATAAGATCACTAATACAGATCGAATATCCTAGAATCCAAAGTGGAGAACGGTGAACTCGGTTCACTAGCGGTCTCTGGGTCGCCGACGGTGGACACCCAAAGATAAGAAACCATCATGGGATCATAACTTGGGTGAGATCCCTGAAGAATCTGCCAGGTATTGTTGAACCTGGCGTCCAACGCTGCCATGTAGCGACGGACGTGCTCGTCCTCCTCCCCGACATGGCGACGTACCACCTCTGTGGGGGCCCTCTCGCTCCGCACCGAAAGTGGCCCACGTGACCGCCATCATAGAAGCTCCGGGTCGACGACGAGACCTGGATTCCTCACCAAGCTCCGAGCCCGGGAAGGTAGCACCTCCCAGTGCCAGCCCGGTGGAACCTAGTCCCGGACATGGCGCCTATCAAGCAGTCTCTCGCGGACCACTCGACGACGAGGATGTGGGCCGGGCATCGTCGACGTCGAGACAAATTCCTATGAGAACGTTTCCTTATCGTTTAATCACTAATTTTTCCAAAAAACAAGAATTTTTCTGTAATCTAACATACACATACTAATTTTTCCTAGGACTCCTAATAATTAAATAAAACATAAAACAACTAAAACTTAAAAAGCATCATAAACAAAATCAACTAATCTGGCAGAACATATAGCCACATACAAATATACATTATATATTATATATAGCCACATACATATATACATTATATATGAACAAAAACGTTCATCATATAAAAAAATCAACATATTTTATTTAAATTGCACAGAGTCGGGCGGCGGCGGTGGCTCACAGCGGGGGCGGCGATGGGGAGGCGACAGGGCGGCGGCGGCTCACAGCGGGGGCGGCAACAGGGCGACAACAGGGGTGGGGCGGCGACGGGGAGGCGACGGGGGCGGCGGGGGAGGTGACGGGGGAGGGCGGCGACGTGGGCGGTGTTGGAAATATGCCCTAGAGGCAATAATAAATTAGTTATTATCATATTTCCTTGTTCATGATAATCGTTTATTATCCATGCTATAATTGTATTGATCGGAGACTTAAATGCATGTGTGGATACATAGACAAAACCATGTCCCTAGTATGCCTCTAATGGACTAGCTCGTTGATCAAAGGATGGTTAAGGTTTCCTAGCCATGGACATGAGATGTCATTTGTTAACGGGATCACATCATTAGGAGAATGATGTGATGGATAAGACCCAAACTACAAACATAGCATATGATCGTGTCAGTTTATTGCTACTGTTTTCTGCATGTCAAGTATATGTTCCTATGACCATGAGATCATGCAACTCACGGACATCGGAGGAGTGCCTTGTGTGTATCAAACGTCGCAATGTAACTGGGTGACTATAAAGGTGCTCTACAGGTATCTCCGATGGTGTTTGTTGAGTTGGCATGGATCGAGACTGGGATTTGTTACTCCGTGTGACGGAGAGGTATCTCGGGGCCCACTCGGTAATGCAACATCACAATAAGCCTTGCAAGCAATGTGACTAATTGTTAGTTGTGGGATCTTGTATTACGGAACGAGTAAAGAGACTTGCCGGTAACGAGGTTGAACTAGGTATGGAGATACTGACGATCGAATCTCGGGCAAGTAACATACCGAAGAACAAAGGGAACGTTATACGGGATTAACTGAATCCTTGACATAGAGGTTCGACCGATGAAGATCTTCGTAGAATATGTAGGAACCAATGTGGACGTCTAGGTCCCGCCATTGGTTATTGACCGTAGAGGTGTCTCGGTCATGTCTACATAGTTCTCGAACCCGCAGGGTCTGCACACTTAAGGTTCGGTGACGTTTCGGTAGTGTAGAGTTATGTATGGTGGTGACCGAAGTTTGTTCGGAGTCCCGGATGAGATCCCGGACATCACGAGGAGCTCCGGAATGGTCCGGAGGTAAAGATTCATATATAGGAAGTCCCAGTTTGGTTTCCGGAAAATTTTCGGGCTCATCGGTAGTGTACCGGGAGTGCCGGTAGTGTACCGGGAGTGCCGGTAGTGTACCGGGAGATCTCCGGGAGGGGTACTTCGACCCCAAGAGGTCCATGGGCTGTGGGAGAGTGTTAACCAGCCCTTAGTGGGCTGGGAAAACAGCCACAAAGGCCCATGGTGCAGGAGAGAAAGTCCTAAATCAAAAAGTGGAAAATCAGCCAATAGGAGGCAATCCTACTCCAACTAGGATTGGAGGTAAAGTAGGATTGCTTCCCACCTCCTATTTCGGCCGACCCAAAGGCCTTGGCTGCCTCTACTCTCCTCTCCTCCTATATATACTAGTGGATTGGGTGGTTTTTTGACAGAATTTCCGGCCACGTGCTACCCGTTTCACCGGTGCACAGTTTCTCCTCTAGATCGGTTTTCCGCAGCGCTTAGGCGAAGCCCTGCCGGAATCACTCCACCACCATCACCAGAGCGCCGTCACGCTGCCGGTGAACTCTCTCTCCTCTCCACCTCCTCTTGCTGGATCGAGACGGTGCAGATCGTCATCAAGCTGCACGTGTGCTAAACGCGGAGGTGCCGTCCGTTCGGCGCTAGATCGGAAGGACCGTGATCGAGATCGCGAGACGGTTCGTGATGTGATCACGGAACGGATCGTGATGAGTTCGCGGGACAGATCGTGATCAAGATCATGAGACAGATCGTGATGAGTTCGCGGGACGAATCATGATGTGTTCGCGGGACGGTTCGTGATTGGATCGCGGGACGCTCGGCGATTTGGATCGCGAAGATGTTCGACTACACCAACCGTGTTTCTTAACGCTTCCCCCTTAGCGATCTACAAGGGTACGTAGATCCACTCTCCCTCTCGTAGATGCTCATCACCATGGATAGGTTTGCGTGTGCGTAGGAAAATTTTTGTTTCCCATGCGACGTTCCCCAACATTGGCATCATGAGCTAGGTTGATGGTTCGATGAGATCTCGAGCAGAACACAAAAGGTTTGTGGGCGTTGATGCTTAGATTGCTTCCTCCCTTGGTCGTATTTTGGTTCAGCGGGATTGTGAGATGAAGCGGCCCGGACCAACATTACTCGTACGCTTACGAGAGACCGGTTCCCTCGACGCAACTTGTTGCCTAGATGGCTTGCGGGTGACAGTTTCTCTCACTTTAGTTGGATCGGATTCGACAAAGGCGGTCCTTGAGAAGGTTGAAAAGCAATCTATGTATCACCGTTGTGGTTTATGCGTAGGTGAGAATCGTTCTTGCTAGATACCCGTAGCAGCCACGTAAAACATGCAACAACAATTAGAGGACGTCTAACTTGTTTTTGCAGGGTATGTTGTGATGTGATATGGCCAATTACATGATGAGATATATGTGATGTCTGAGATGATCATGTGATGTATAGAATTTCACGACTTGCATGTCGTTGAATACGGCAACCGGCAGGAGCCATAGGGTTGTCTTTAATTATTGTATGACCTGCGTGTCAATCATTAAGCGCTATGTAATGCTTTATTTTATCGCTACGGTAGCAATAGTAGTAGAAGCATGTAGGGCGTGACAACCCCGATGGCGACACGTTGATGGAGATCAAGATGATGGAGATCATGGTGTCGTGCCGGTGACGATGGAGATCATGCCGGTGCTTTCTAGATGGAGATCAAAAGCACAAGTTCATGGCCATATCATGACACTTATGATTTGCATGTGATGTTAATCCTTTTTATGCACCTTGTTTTGCTTAGGACGGCGGTAGCATTATAAGGTGATCCCTCATTTAATTTCAAGATAAATTGTGTTCTCCCCGAGTGTGCACCGTTGCGAAAGTTCGTCGTGTTGAGACACCACGTGATGATCGGGTGTGATAGACTCTACGTTCACATACAACGGGTGCAAGCCAGTGTTGCACATGCAGAACACTCGGGTTAAACTTGACGAGCCTAGCATGTACAGGCATGGACTCGGAACACAAGAGACCGAAAGGTCGAACATGAGTCATATAGTAGATATGATCAACATGATGATGTTCACCATTGCAGCCACCTCAACTCACGTGATGATCGGACTTGAGTTGGTGAATTTGGATCATGTATCACTCGAATGATCGGAGGGATGTCAATTTGAGTGGGAGTTCTTAAGTAATATGATTAATTGAACTCATTATCATGAACATAGTCAAAGTCTCTTTGCAAATTATGTTGTAGATTAATAGCTCGCGTTGTGGCTCCCTTGTATTTTTATATGTTCCTAGAGAAATAGAATTGAAAGATGTTGGTAGCAAAATTGCGGACTGGGTCCGTGATCTGAGGATTGTCCTCATTGCTGCACAGAAGGCTTATGTCCTTAATGCACTGCTCGGTGCGCCACCCCATCTAGTGTCGACTGTAGATGTTGTGAACATCTGACAGGCACGTTTCGATGACTACTTGATAGTTTAGTGCGTCATGCATTACGGCTTAGAATTGAGGCTCCAAAACGTCTTGAACATCACGGAACATATGAGATGTTCTAAGAGCTTAGATTGTGATCTCAGGCTCGTGCCCGAGTTGCGAGATATAAGATCTCCAACGAGATTTTTTGCCTACAAGATAAAAGAGAATAGCTCAATCGTTGAGCATGTGCTCAGACTGTCTGGGTACTACAATCGCTTGAATCGAGTGGGAGTTGATCTTCCAGATAAGATAGTGATTGATGTAGTTCTCCAAGTCACTGTCACTGAGCTACTAGAACTTGGTGATGAACTATAAAATGCGAGGGAAAGAGATGTTGATCCCTGAGCTGTTCGCGATGTTTGACAGCGCGAAGGTAGAAATCAAGAAGGAGCATCAAGTGTTGATGGTTAATCAAACCACTAGTTTCGAGAAGGGCAAGAGCAAGGAGGGAAACTTCATGGATAGCAAGTCAGTTGCTGCTCCAGTGAAGCAACCCAAAGTTGAACTCAAACCCGAGACTAAGTGCTTCTGTTATGAGGTGAGCGGTCGCTGAAGCGGAACAACCCTAGATACTTGGTAGATAAGAAGGCTGGCAACATTGATATAAGTATATTTGATATACAAGTTATTAATGTGTACCTTGATAGTACTCTTAGTAGCACCTGGGTATTGGATACCGGTTCGGTTGCTAAATGTTAGTAACTCCAAATAAAAGCTACAGAATAAACGGAGAACTAGCTAAGGGTGAGGTGACGATATGTGTTGGAAATGTTTCCAAGGTTGATGTGATCAACATCGCACGCTCTCTCTACCTTCAGGATTAGTGACGAACCTAAATGTTATTTGGTGTTTTGCGTTGAGCTTGAACATGATTAGATCATGTTTATTGCAATACGGTTATTCATTTAAGTTAGAGAATAATGGTTATTCTGTTTACATGAATAATACCTTCAATGGTCATGCACCCAGTGAGAATGGTTTGTTGAAATCTTGATCGTAGTGGTACACATGTTCATAACATTGATGTCAAAAGATACAAAGTTAATAATGATAGTACCACATACTTGTGGCACTGCCGCTAAATGTCATATTGGTATAAAGCGCATGTAGAAACTCCATGCTGATGGATATTTGGACTCATCCGATTTCGAATCGGTTGAGACATGCGAACCATGCCTCTTGGGCAAGATGACTAAAAGACCCCGTTGGATGGAGCGGGCAAGTGATTCATTGGAAATGATACATATTGATGTATGCAATCTAGTGAGTCTTGTAGCGTGCAGTGGATATCGTTATTTTCTTACCTTCACTGATGATTTGAGTAGATATAGTGTATATTTACTTAATGAAACACAAGTCTGAATCGTTTGAAAGGTTCAAGCAAATTCAGAGTGAAGTTTAAAGATCATCGTGACAAGAAGATAAAAATAACCACGATATGATCGTGGAGGTGAATATCTGAGTTACGAGTTTGGCATACAACTTAAGACAATGTGAAATTTGTTTCACAACTAACGCTACCTGGAACACCATGGTGTGATGGTGTGTCCGAACATCATAGTCATGCTCTATTGATATAGTGCATACTGTGATGTCTCTTATCGTTTTACTACTATAATTTTTGGGGTTATGCATTAGAGACAACTACATTCACTTTAAATAGGGCATCATCTAAATCCGTTGAGATGACACCGTGTGAATTATGGTTTGATAGAAACCTAAGCTGTCATTTCTTAATATTTAGGGCTGTGACACTTGTGTGGAAGATGTTTTCACCTAATGAGGTCGAACCCAAGGCGGACAAATGCATCTTCATAGAATACCCTAAGATCAGTTGGGTGAACCTTCAATCTCAGATCCTAGTGCAAAGTGTTTGTTGCTTAAACGGATCCTTTCTCGAGGAAATGTTTCTCTCGAAAGAATTGAGTGGGAGGAAGATAGAACTTGATGAGGTTGTTAAACCTTTGTTCAACCAGAGAGTAGCGCAGCGTAGAAAGATGTTTCTGTGAAGCCTACGTTAGTTGAAGAGTAAGTTAATGATTATGATCATGAAGCTTCAGGATCAAGTTACTATCGAACTTCGTGGGTCGACAAGGATGTGTACTGCTCCTAAGTGGTACGACAACTCTGTCTTGGAGATCATGTTGTTGGACAACGATGAACCTACGAGCTATGGAGAAGCGATGATGGGCCTGGATTCCAATGAATGGTTAGAGGCCATGAAATCCGAGATAGGATCCATGTATGAAAACCAAGTATAGACTTTGGTAGACTTGCTCGTTAGAAGGCAGGTCATTGAGTACAAATGGACCTTTAGAATGAAGACAGACACTGATGGTGAATGTCACCATTTGTAAAGCTCGACTTGTTGCAAAGTTGTTTGTGACAAGTTCAAGGAGTTGACTGCGATGAGGCTTTCTCACTCGTAGCAATGCTAAAAGTCTGTTGGAATTATGTTAGGAGTTGCTGCATTTTCAATTATGAAATCTGGCAGATGGATGTCAAAACATCGTTTCCTTAACGGTTTACTTAAGTAAAGGTTGTATGTGATACAACCAGAAGGTTTTGTCAGTCCTAAGGATGCTAAAAGATGAGCAAGCTTCAGTGATCCTTCTATGGACTGAAGCAAGCATCTCGGAGTTGGAATATACGCTTTGATGAGGTGATCAAAGTTTTGATGTTTATACAAAGTTTACGAGAAACTTGTATTTGCAATAAAGTGAGTGGGAGCACTATAGAGTTTCTGATAAGTATATGTGGTTGACATATTGTTGATCAGAAATAATGTAGAATTTCTGGAAGGCATAAAAGGTTGTTTGAAAAGTGTTTTTCAAAGGAAGACCTGGATAAAGCTAGCTAATTGTTGAGCATCAAAATCTATAGAGATAGATCAAGATGCTCGATGAGACTTTCAATGAGTGCATACCTTGACAAGATTTTGAAAGAGTTCAAAATGGATCAGCCAGAGAAATAGTTCTTGTCTGATTTGTAAGGTGTGAAGTTGAGTGAGACTCAAAGCTTGACAACGGCAGAAGAAAGATAAAGGACGAATGTCGTCCCCTATGCCTTAGCCATAGGCTCTATATTATGCCATGTTGTGTACCGCACCTATGTGTGCCTTGCCATGAGTCTGTCAAGGGGTACAAGAGTGGTCCAGGAGTGGATCACTGGACAGCAGTCGGAATTATCCTTGGTAACCAGAGGACTAAGAAAATGTTTCTTGATTATGGAGGTGATAAAGAGTTACGTCGATGCAAGCTTTAACACCTATCCGGATGACTAGTAGTAGCAATCTGGATACGTATAGTGGAGCAGCCATTTGGAAATAGTACCAAGTGGAGTGTGGTAGCAGTGTTTATGATTTGACATAGAGATTTGCAAAGTACACACGGATCAGAATATTGCAGACCCGTTGACTATAAGACCTCTCTCACATGCAAAGCATGATCGAGCCCCAGAACTCATTGGGTGTTAGATTCATAACAATGCGAATCACATGGTGATGTGAACTTGATTATTGACTCTAGTGCAAGTGGGAGACTGTTGGAAATATGCCCTAGAGGCAATAATAAATTATTTATTATCATATTTCCTTGTTCATGATAATCGTTTATTATCCACGCTATAATTGTATTGATCGGAGACTTAAATGCATGTGTGGATACATAGACAAAACCATGTCCCTAGTATGCCTCTAATGGACTAGCTCGTTGATCAAAGGATGGTTAAGGTTTCCTAGCCATGGACATGAGATGTCATTTGATAACGGGATCACATCATTAGGAGAATGATGTGATGGATAAGACCCAAACTACAAACATAGCATATGATCGTGTCAGTTTATTGCTACTGTTTTCTGCATGTCAAGTATATGTTCCTATGACCATGAGATCATGCAACTCACGGATATCGGAGGAGTGCCTTGTGTGTATCAAACGTCGCAACGTAACTGGGTGACTATAAAGGTGCTCTACAGGTATCTCCGATGGTGTTTGTTGAGTTGGCATGGATCGAGACTGGGATTTGTTACTCCGTGTGACGGAGAGGTATCTCGGGGCCCACTCGGTAATGCAACATCACAATAAGCCTTGAAAGCAATGTGACTAATTGTTAGTTGCGGGATCGTGTATTACGGAACGAGTAAAGAGACTTGCCGGTAATGGGGTTGAACTAGGTATGGAGATACCGACGATCGAATCTCGGGCAAGTAACATACCGAAGAACAAAGGGAACGTTATACGGGATTAACTGAATCCTTGACATAGAGGTTCGACCGATAAAGATCTTCGTAGAATATGTAGGAACCAATGCGGACGTCCAGGTCCCGCCATTGGTTATTGACCGTAGAGGTGTCTCGGTCATGTCTACATAGTTCTCGAACCCGCAGGGTCTGCACACTTAAGGTTCGGTGACGTTTCGGTAGTGTAGAGTTATGTATGGTGGTGACTGAAGTTTGTTCGGAGTCCCGGATGAGATCCCGGACATCACGAGGAGCTCCATAATGGTCCGGAGGTAAAGATTCATATATAGGAAGTCCCAGTTTGGTTTCCGGAAATGTTTCGGGCTCATCGGTAGTGTACCGGGAGTGCCGGTAGTGTACCGGGAGATCTCCGGGAGGGGTACTTCGACCCCAAGAGGTCCATGGGCTGTGGGAGAGTATTAACCAGCCCTTAGTGGGCTGGGAAAACAGCCACAAAGGCCCATGGCACAGGAGAGAAAGTCCTAAATCAAAAAGTGGAAAATCAGCCAATAGGAGGCAATCCTACTCCAACTAGGATTGGAGGTAAAGTAGGATTGCTTCCCACCTCCTATTTCGGCTGACCCAAAGGCCTTGGCTGCCTCTCCTCTCCTCTCCTCCTATACATACTAGTGGATTGGGTGGTTTTTGGACAGAATTTCCGGCCACGTGCTACCCGTTTCACCGGTGCACAGTTTCTCCTCTAGATCGGTTTTCCGCAGCGCTTAGGCGAAGCCCTGCCGGAATCACTCCACCACCATCACCGGAGCGCCGTCACGCTGCCGGTGAACTCTCTCTCCTCTCCACCTCCTCTTGCTAGATCGATACGGTGGAGATCGTCATCAAGCTGCACGTGCGCTGAACGCGGAGGTGCCGTCCGTTCGGCGCTAGATCGGAAGGACCGTGATCGAGATCGCGAGACGGTTCGTGATGTGATCACGGAATGGATCGTGATGAGTTCGCAGGACAGATCGTGATCAAGATCGTGAGACGGATCGTGATGAGTTCGCGGGACGGATCATGATGTGTTCGCGGGACGGTTCGTGATTGGATCGGGGGACGCTCGGCGATTTGGATCGCGAAGATGTTCGACTACACCAACCGCGTTTCTTAACGCTTCCCGCTTAGCAATCTACAAGGGTACGTAGATCCACTCTCCCTCTCGTAGATGCTCATCACCATGGATAGGTTTGCGTGTGCGTAGGAAAATTTTTGTTTCCCATGCGACGTTCCCCAATAGGCGGCAGGGGCGGCGACGGGGGCGATGGGGGCAATGGGGGAGGCGACTGGGACAGGGCGGCGACGGGGACGGGGATGAGGACGGAGGGGGCGGCGATGGGGAGGCGATGGGGGCGGCAAGTGGCGAAGGGGACGAGGACGACGGGCTCGGCGAAGTGGCGATGAAAACTGTGAAATTTCGTAAGTGCTTCTTATATAGAAGAAGCATTGGTCCCGGTTCGTGTCACCAACCGGGAACAATGCCCACCTTTAGTCCCGGTTGGTGCCACCAACCGGGACCAAAGGTCTCTTTTCAGCAGCCCAAAAGATGGGAAACAGGGACCTTTGGTCCCGGTTGGTGGCACCAACCGGGACGAAATGGGCATTGGTCCTGGTTTGTGCCACAAATCGGGATCAAAGGTCCCTTTTCGTCAGCCCAAAGGGCGGGAAGCAGAGACCTTTGGTCCCGGTTTGTGGCACCAACCGGGATGAAAGGGTGGCATTGGTCCCGGTTGGTGGCACCAACCAGGACCAATGGCCTTGCACAACAGTGTGGTGGGAGTTTAGTCCCACCTCGCCAAGCGAAGGTTGCCCGAACCTATTTATAAGCCCTGCCGCAGCTGCTACGTTGAGCTCCTCTCAAATTGAAAATAGATGCCCTTATACAGGAAATTTGACCTAAATTTAAAATGCTAGTTAGGCGCCTAATTAGCACTTTGAATTAGGTTTAATTTTCTCTATAAGCGCATCTATTTTCACTTTTGCTATTTTTATGTTATGTTTTGCAAATTAAAAGTTCTTAACAAAAAGTAATTTATGAATATTCTTTTTGCTATTAAAGTTTTTAATATGCATAAATTTTAGTTGCATAAATCTTAAAAAAAACTTTGATAATTTTAGTTGCATAAATTTTCTATAATATCAAGTTTAGTTATATAACTTTTATCAGACAAAAACACATCTCTTACAAAAGGATTTCAATTTTTTAAACATATTTGAACTCAAGAATTTTTCTGCATTCAATATGCACCATTTGAAGCCACATCATCCCTTTTCAACCCTTTTTGTCATGCATTTCATCATTTAATTTAAGCTAAAATGACCCTAAATTGAAAAGCACTTCAAATGAACTCTGGAAAGGTTGAAAGTTGGCATGATATTGTCATTTCACCCACATAGCATGTGCTAAATAGTTGAGAGGGTTACGACCAAAACTAGATGCACTTCGTGTACAAAATGGACAATCTCTTTCGAAGTATCACGGTTTCGGACGAAAACTCATCTATTACAAAGGGATTTCATTTTTTGAACTTATTTGAACTCCATACTTTTTGTGTGTTCAAAATGCACCATTCAAAGCCACATCATCAATTTTCAACCCCTTTCCGACTTCATTTGATATTTTTTATTGCAGTTAGTGATTTTTTGAGCACCAAATCACTCCTTAACCTTGGCAGGATTTCTGGATCGATCACATGCTAAGAGATTGCATTGAGGAATGTGTTGGAAATATGCCCTAGAGGTAATAAATAAAGTGTTTATTATTATATTTCCTTATTCATGATAATCATTTATTATCCATGATATAATTGTATTGATTGGAAACACATTACATGTGTGGGTAAATAGACAACACTTTGTCCCTAGTATGCCTCTAGTGAACTAGCTCGTTGGTCAAAGATGGTCAAGGTTTCCTAGCCATTGACATGTGATGTCATTTGATAACGGGATCACATCATTAGGAGAATGATGTGATGGACAAGACCCAAACTAAAAACGTAGCATATGATTGTGTCAATTTAATGCTACTGTTTTCTGCATGTCAAGTATCTGTTCCTATGACCATGAGATCATGCAACTCACTGACACCGGAGGAGTGCCTTGTGTGTATCAAACATCGCAACGTAACTGGGTGACTATAAAGGTACTCTACAGGTATCTCCGAGGTTGTCTGTTGGGTTGGCATGGACCAAGACGGGGATTTGTTTCTCCGTGTGACGGAGAGGTATCTCAGGGCCCACTCGGTAATACAACATCACAACAAGCCTTGCAAGCAATGTGACTAAGTGTTAGTAACAGGATCTTGTATTACCGAATGAGTAAAGAGACTTGCTGGTAACGAGATTGAACTAGCTATGGAGATACCGACGATCGAATCTCGGGCAAGTAACATACCGAAGAACAAAGGGAACATCATATGGGATTAACTGAATCCTTGACATAGAGGTTCGACCGATAAAGATCTTCATAGAATATGTAGTAACCAATATGGGCATCCAAGTCCCGTTATTGGTTATTGACCGTAGAGGTGTCTCGGTCATGTCTACATAGTTCTCGAACCCGCAGGGTCTGCACACTTAAGGTTCGGTGACGTTTCAGCAATATATAGTTATGTATGGTGGTGACTGAAGGTTGTTCGGAGTCCCTAATGAGATCCCGAACGTCACGAGGAGCTCCAGAATGGTCTGTAGGTAAAGATTGATATATAGTATGTCCTATTTTGGTCGCGCGAAAAGTCTCGGGCTCATCGGTAGTGTACCGGGAGTGCCGGTAGTGTATCGGGAGACTATCGGGAGGGGTATTTCGACCCGAGAGGCTAAATGGGCTGTGGGAGAGTAAATACCAGCCCTTAGTGGGCTGGTTGAAGTCCCACACAAGGCCCATGTGGCTGGGAAGAAAAACCCAAAGAGAAAAAGGTGGAAAAAGGCAAAAAGGCCAAAATAAGGAGGAGTCCTAGTCCTACTAGGATTAGAGGAGGATTCCTCCTATCCTCCCACTTCGGCCGAAGCCTAGAGGGCTTGCCCCTGGAGCCAAGTATCCTCCTCTCTTCCTCTTATATATACTAGAGGTTTTAGGGGTTTTGCACTAGATTTTCAGCCACGTGCTACCCGTTCCTCTAGTGCATAGTTTCTCCTCTAGATCGGTTTTCTGCAATGCTTATGCGAAGCTCTGTCGGAATTGCTCCACCACCATCGTTGTGGCGCCATCACACTTCCGGAGAACTCGTCTACCTCTCCGCTCCCACTTGCTGGATCAAGAAGGCGGAGATCGTCATCGAGCTGTACGTGTGCTGAACACGGAGGTGTCGTCCGTTCGGCGCTAGATCGGAAGGACCGTGATCAAGATCGCAAGACGGATCGTGATGAGATCGCGGGACGGATCGTGATGAGTTCACGGGACAGATCGTGATTGGACCGCGGGACGGATCATGATGAGATCGCGGGATGCTAGGCGATTTGGATCGCGAAGACGTTCGACTATACCAACCGCGTTTCTTAACGCTTCCCGCTTAGCGATCTACAAGGGTATGTAGATCCACTCTCCCTCTCGTAGATGGTCATCACCATGGATAGATCTTGCGTGCACGTAGGAAATTTTTTGTTTCCCATGCAATGTTCCCCAACAGTGGCATCATGAACTAGGTCTATGTGTAGATGAGATCTCGAGTAGAACACAAAGAGTTTGTGGGCATTGATGCTTAGCTTGCTTCCTCCCTTGGTCGTATTTTGGTTTAGTTGTATTGTGGTATGAAGCGGCCCGGCCCAACATTACTCGTATGGTTACGAGAGACCGGTTCCCTCAACTACAAATTGTTGCAAAAGATGTCTGGCGGGTGGCAGTTTCTCCTGCTTTAGTTGGATCGGATTCGACAAAGGCGGTCCTTGAGAAGGTTGAAAAGCAACTTATGTATCACCATTGTGGTTTATGCATAGGTGAGAATTGTTCTTGCTAGATACCCGTAGCAGCCACTTAAAACATGCAACAACAATTAGAGGACGTCTAACTTGTTTTTGCAGGGTATGTTGTGATGTGATATGGCCAATTACATGATGAGATATATGTGATGTATGAGATGATCATGTGTTGTATAGAATATCACGACTTGCATGTCGATGAGTACTGCAACCGACAGGAGCCATAGGGTTGTCTTTAATTATTGTATAACCTGCGTGTCAATCATTAAGCACTATGTAATGCTTTACTTTATCGCTAAACGGTAGCAATAGTAGTAGAAGCATGGTGGGTGTGACAACCCCGATGGCGACACGTTGATGGAGATCAAGATGATGGAGATCATGGTGTCATACCGGTGACGATGAGATCATGTCGGTGCTTTCAAGATGGAGATCAAAAGCACAAATTCATCCATATCATGTCACTTATGATTTGCATGTGATGTTAATCCTTTTGTGCACCTTGTTTTGCTTAGGACGACGGTAGCATTATAAGGTGATCCCTCACTTAATTTCAAGATAAATTGTGTTCTCCCCGAGTGTGCACCATTGCGAAAGTTCGTCGTGGCGAGACACCACGTGATGATCGGATGTGATAGACTCTACGTTCACGTACAACGAGTGCAAGCCAGTGTTGCACATGTAGAACACTCGGGTTAAACTTGACGAGCCTAGCATGTACATACATGGCCTTGGAACACAAGAGACCGAAAGGTCGAACATGAGTCATATAGTAGATATGATCAACATGATGATGTTCACCATTGAAACCACCTCAACTCACGTGATGACCAGACTTGAGTTGGTGAATCTGGATCATGTATCACTCGAATGATCGATGGGATGTCAATTTGAGTGGGAGTTCTTAAGTAATATGATTAATTGAACTCATTATCATGAACATAGTCAATAGTGACTTTGCAAATTATGTTGTAGATTACTAGCTCACATTGTAGCTCCCTTGAATTTTTATATGTTCCTAGAGAATTAGAGTTGAAGGATGATGGTAGAAACATTGCAGACTGGGTCCGTGATCTGAGGATTATCCTCATGGCTGCACAGAAGGCTTATGTCCTTAATGCACCGCTCGGTGTGCCAACCCCTCTAGCGTCGTTTGTAGATGTTGTGAACATCTGACAGGTATGTTCTGATAACTACTTGATAGTTTAGTACGTCATGCATTACGGCTTAGAATTGAGGCTCCAAAACGTTTTGAACGTCACAGAACATATGAGATGTTCTAAGAGCTGAAATTAGGATCTCAGGCTCGTGCCCGTGTTGCGAGATATGAGATCTCCAACAAGATTCTTTGCCTGCAAGATGAAAGATAATAGCTCAATCATTGAGCATGTGCTCAGATTGTCTGGGTGCTACAATCGCTTGAATCGAGTGGGAGTTGATCTTCCAGATAAGATAGTGATTGATATAGTTCTCCAAGTCACTGTCACTAAGCTACTAGAACTTGGTGATGAACTATAAAATGCCAGGGATAGAAATAATGATCCATGAGCTGTTCGCGATGTTTGACACCGCGAAGGTAGAAATCAAGAAGGACCATCAAGTGTTGATGGTTGGTAAAACCACTTGTTTTGAGAAGGGCAAGGGCAAGGAGGGAAACTTCATGCATGGCAAGTGAGTTGCTGCTCTAGTGAAGAAACCCAAAGTTGAACCCAAACCCGAGACTAAGTGCTTCTATTATGAGGAGAGCGGTCACTGAAGCAAAACAACCCTAGATACTTGGTAGATAAGAAGGTTGGCAACGTCGACAGAAGTACATTTGATATATGTGTTATTGATGTGTACCTTGCTAGTACTCCTAGTAGCACCTAGGTATTGGACACCAGTTCAGTTGCTAAATGTTAGTAACTCGAAGTAAAAGCTACGGAATAAATGGAGACTAGCTAAGTGTGAGGTGACAATGTGTGTTGGAAATGTTTCCAAGGTTGATGTGATCAACATCGCACGCTCTCTCTACCTTCAGGATTAGTGACGAACCTAAATAAATGTTATTTGGTGTTTTGCGTGAAGCATGAACGTGATTAGATCGTGTTTATTGCAACATGGTTATTCATTTAAGTTAGAGAATAATGGTTATTCTATTTACATGAATAATACCTTCAATGGTCATGCACCCAGTGAGAATGGTTTGTTGA
The DNA here is from genome assembly GCA_022496015.1 of Hordeum marinum. Taxonomy (NCBI): domain Eukaryota; kingdom Viridiplantae; phylum Streptophyta; class Magnoliopsida; order Poales; family Poaceae; genus Hordeum; species Hordeum marinum. Next base: position 536,861,272 of record CM039673.1, read on the forward strand.
ATCTTGATTGTAGTAATACACATGTTCATAACATTGATGCCAAAAGATACAAAGTTAATAATGATAGTACCACATACTTGTGGCACTGCTGCTAAATGTCATACTGGTATAAAACGCATGAAGAAACGCCATGTTGATGGATCTTTGGACTCATTCGATTTCGAATCGGTTGAGACATGCGAACCATGCCTCTTGGTCAAGATGACTAAGGACCCCGTTTTCTGGTTTGATGGAGCGGGCAAGTGATTTATTGGAAATGATACATGTTGATGTATGCAATCTAATGAGTCTTATAGCATGCGGTGGATATCGTTATTTTCTTACCTTCACTGATGATTTGAGTACATATAGTGTATATTTATTTAATGAAACACAAGTCTCAATCGTTTGAAAGGTTCAACCAAATTCAGAGAAAGTTTAAGATCATTGTGACCAGAAGAAATGTTTGAGATATGATCGTGGAGGTGAATATCTGAGTTACGAGTTTGGCATACAACTTTAGACAATGTGAAAGTTGTTTCACAACACACGCCCCCTGGAACACCATAGCGTGATGGTGTGTCCGAACGTCATAGTCGTGCTCTATTGGATATGGTGCATGCTATGATGTCTCTTATCATTTTGCTACTATAATTTTGGGGTTATGCATTAGATACAACTACATTCACTTTAAATAGGGCACCATCTAAATCTGTTGAGATGACACCATGTGAATTATGATTTGATAGAAACCCAAGCTGTCATTTCTTAATGTTTGGGGCTGCGACGCTTGTGTGGAAAATGTTGTCACTTAATGAGCTCGAACCCAAAGCAGACAAATGCATCTTCATATAATACCCTAAAAACAGTTGGGTGAACCTTCTATCTCAGATCCAAGCATAAAGTGTTTGTTGCTAAAACGGGTCCTTTCGCGAGAAAAAGTTTCTCTCGAAAGAATTGAGTGGGAGAAAGATAGAACTTGATGAGGTTGTTGAACCTTTGTTTCAACGAGAGAGTAGCGCAGCATAGGAAGATGTTTCTGTGAAGCCTACGTTAGTTCAAGAGGAAGTTAATGATGATGATCATGAAGCTTCGGATCAAGTTACTATCGAACCTCGTAGGTCGACAAGGACGTGTACTGCTCCTGAGTGGTACGACAACCCTGTCTTAGAGGTCATGTTGTTGGACAACGATGAACCTACGAGCTATGAAGAAGTGATGATGGGCCCGGATTCCGACAAATGGTTAGAGGCCATGAAATTCAAGAAAGGATCCATGTATGAAAACGAAGGATAGACGTTGGTGAACTTGCTCGTTGGACGGCAGGTCGTTGAGTACAAATGGATCTTTAAAATGAAGACAGACGCTGATGGTGAATGTCACCATTTATAAAGCTTGACTTGTCGCAAAGAAGTTTCCGACAAGTTCAAGGAGTTGACTACGATGAGACTTTCTCACTCGTAGCAATGCTAAAGTCTGTTAGAATTATGTTAGCAGTTGCTGCATTTTTTAATTATGAAATCTGGCAGATGGATGCCAAAACATCATTTCATTCCTTAAGGAAAGGTTGTATGAGATACAACCAGAAGGTTTTGTCAGTCCTAAGGATGCTAAAAGGTGTGCAAGCTTCAGTGATCCTTCTATGAACTTTGATGAGGTGATCAAAGTTTTTGAGTCTGTACAAAGTTTATGAGAAACTTGTATTTGCAATAAAGTGAGTGGGAGCACTATAGAGTTTCTGGTAAGCATATGTGGTTGACATATTGTTGATCGGAAATGATGTAGAATTTATGGAAAGCATAAACGGTTGTTTGAAAAGAGTTTTTCAAAGGAAGACCTGGATAAAGCTACCTAATTGTTGAGCATCAAGATCTATAGAGATAGATCAAGATGCTTGATGAGACTTTCAATGAGTACATACCTTGACAAGATTTTGAAAGAGTTCAAAATGGATCAGCCAGAGAAAGAGTTTTCACCTGATTTGTAAGCTGTGAAGTTGAGTGAGACTCAAAGCTCAACAACGGCAGAAGAAAGAGAAAGGACGAATGTCGTCCCATATGCTTTAGCCATAGGCTCTATATTATGCCATGTTGTGTACCGTACCTGTGTGTGCCTTGCCATGAGTCTGTCATGGGGTACAAGAGTGGTCCAGGAGTGGATCACTGGACAACGGTCAAAATTATCCTTAGTAACCAGAGGACTAAGGAGATGTTTCTCGATTATGGTGGTGATAAAGAGTTCGTCGTAAAGAGTTTTGTTGATGCAAGCTTTAACACCAATCCGGATGTCTCGGATTAGCAATCTGGATACGTATAGTGGAGCAGCCATTTGGAATAGTACCAAGTGGAGTGTAGTAGCAGTGTTTATAGTTTAACATAGAGATTTGCAAAGTACACATGGATCTGAATGTCGCAGACCCGTTGACTAAAAGACCTCTCTCACATGCAAAGCATGATCGAGCCCCAGAACTCATTGGGTGTTAGATTCATAGCAATGCGGATCACATGGTGATGTGAACTAGATTATTGACTCTAGTGCAAGTGGGAGACTGTTGGAAATATGCCCTAGAGGCAATAAATAAAGTGTTTATTATTATGTTTACTTGTTCATGATAATCGTTTATTATCCATGCTATAATTGTATTGATTGGAAACACAATACATGTGTGGGTAAATAGACAACACTTTGTCCCTAGTATGCCTCTAGTGAACTAGCTCGTTGGTCAAAGATGGTCAAGGTTTTCTAGCCATTGACATGTGATGTCATTTGATAACGGGATCTAATCATTCGGAGAATGATGTGATGGACAAGACCCAAACTACAAACGTAGCATATGATCGTGTCAGTTTAATGCTACTGTTTTCTGCATGTCAAGTATCTGTTCCTATGACCATGAGATCATGCAACTCACTGACACCGGAGGAGTGCCTTGTGTGTATCAAACGTCGCAACATAACTGGGTGACTATAAAGGTACTCTACAGGTCTCTCCGAGGGTGTCTGTTGGGTTGGCATGGATCAAGACTAGGATTTGCTACTCCGTGTGACGGAGAGGTATCTCAGGGCCCACTCGGTAATACAACATCACAACAAGCCTTGCAAGCAATGTGACTAAGTGTTAGTCACGGGATCTTGTATTTCGTAACGAGTAAAGAGATTTGTCGGTAACGAGATTGAACTAGGTATGGAGATACCAACGATCGAATCTCGGGCAAGTAACATACCGAAGAACAAAGGGAACATCATACGGGATTAACTGAATCCTTAACATAGAGGTTCGACCGATAAAGATATTCATAGAATATGTAGGAACCAATATGGGCATCCAGGTCCTGCTATTGGTTATTGACCGTAGAGGTGTCTCGGTCATGTCTACATAGTTCTCGAACCCGCAGGGTCTGCACACTTAAGGTTCGGTGACGTTTCGGCAGTATAGAGTTATGTATGGTGGTGACCAAAGGTTGTTCGGTCTCCCGGATGAGATCTCGGAGAACTCGTCTACCTCTCTGCTACCTCTTGCTGGATCAAGAAGGCGGAGATCGTCATCGAGCTATACGTGTGCTGATCGCGGAGGTGCCGTTCGTTCGGCGCTAGATCGGAAGGACCGTGATCAAGATCGCGAGACGGATCGTGATGAGATCGCGGGACGGATCGTGATGAGTTCGCGGGACGGATCGTGATGAGATCGCAGGACGCTAGGCGATTTGGATCGCGAAGACGTTGGACTACACCAACCGCGTTTCTTAACGCTTCCTCCTTAGCGATCTACAAGGGTATGTAGATCCACTCTCCCTCTCGTAGAGGCTCATCACCATGGATAGATCTTGCATGTGCGTAGGAATTTTTTTGTTTCCCATGCAACGTTCCCCAACAGAATGCACATAGCTTCACAATGGCTAATCGAACGTTTTCCGGTAGAAGCCCCCTCAATGCAACCGGAAGCAGTTGCGTCATAATCACGTGGCAGTCATGAGACTTTTGGTTCTGGAACTTTTTCTCTGCCACATTTATTATTCCCTTTATATTCGACGAGAAGCCATACGGGACCTTCATATTGAGCAGGCATTCAAAGAAGATTTCTTCTCTTCTTTGGTAAGAGCGTAGCTGGCAGGACCTTCATACTGCTCTGGATGCATGTCGTCTTTTGCATGCACATGTTGCTATTCCTCGCGTGCCTTCGGTGTATCTCTTGTCTTCCCATACAATCCCAAGAATCCTAGCAGGTTCACGCAAAGATTCTTCGTCACGTGCATCACGTCGATCGCAGAGCGGACCTCTAGGTCTTTCCAATAGGGTAGGTCCAAAAATATAGATTTCTTCTTCCACATGGATGTGCGTCCCTCAGCATAATTCAGAATAGATAGTCCGCCGGGACCCTTTCCAAAGATTACCTGTAAATCATTGACCATAGCAAGTATGTGATCACCAGTACGGAGGGCGGGCTTATTCATGTGATCTGCCTCACCTTTGAAATGCTTTCCTTTCTTTCGACATTGATGGTTGGTCAGAAGAAATCAACGATGCCCCAGGTACACATTCTTCCTGCATTTGTCCAAATGTATACTGTCGGTGTCATCTAAACAGTGTGTGCATGCGTCGTATCCCTTGTTTGTCTATCCTGAAAAGTTACTGAGAGCAGCCCAATCGTTAATGGTTACAAACAGCAATGCATGTAGGTCAAATTCCTCCTGTTCGTTCTCATCCCACACACGTACACCTATTCCATTCCATATCTGTAAAAATTTATCAACTAATGGCCTTAGGTACACATCAATGTCATTGCTGGGTTGCTTAGGGCCTTGGATGAGCACTGGCATCATAATGAACTTCCGCTTCATGCACAACCAAGGAGGAAGGTTATACATACATAGAGTCACATGCCATGTGCTATGCTTGCTGCTCTGATCCCCAAGATTAACGCCATCTGCAATTAAACCAAACCATACATTCCTTGGGTCACCTGTAAAGTCGCTCCACTTTCTCTCGATCTTTCTCCACTGCGACCCGTCAGCGGGTCCTCTCAACTTCCCGTCTTTCTTATGGTACTCTTTGTGCCATTGCATCGACTTGGCATGCTCTTTGTTTCTGAACAGACGTTTCAACCGTGGTATTATAGGAGCATACCACATCACTTTGGCAGGAACCCTCTTCGTGGGGCACTTGCCGTCAACATCACCAGGGTCATCTCGTCTGATCTTATACCACAATGCATCGCATACCGAGCATGCATTCAAATCCTCGTACGCACCGTGGTAGAGGTCATTAGAGCATGCATGTATCTTCTGCACCTCCAATCCTAGAGGGCATACAACCTTCTTTGTTGCGTACGTCCTGTCGAGCAATTCGTTATCCTTTGGAAGCTTGTTCTTCAATATTTTCAGTAGCTTCTCAAATCCTTTGTCAGGTACACCATTCTCTGCCTTCCACTGCAGCAATTCCAGTGTGGTACCGAGCTTTGTGTTGCCATCTTCTCAATTGGGGTACAACCCTTTTTTGTGATCCTCTAGCATGCGATCGAACTTCAACTTCTCCTTTTCACTTTCGCATTGTCTCTTTGCATCAACAATGACCCGGCGAAGATCATCATCGGGCACATTGTATGGTTCCTCTTGATCTTCATCTTCCCACGTTGCATCATCACCGTATTCAGGAGGCACATAGTTGTCATCATCCTCTTCTTCTTCGTTGTCTTCCATCATAACCCCTCTTTCTCCGTGCTTGGTCCAAACATTATAGTGTGGCACAAAACCCTTCTCAAGCAGGTGGAAGTGAAGGGTTTTAGAGTTGGAGAAAGCCTTCGTATTCTCATAGACAGTACATGGACAATGAATAAAACCATTCTACTTGTTTGCCTTAGCCGCTTCGAGAAAATTATGCAGACCCTTAATATATTCGGAGGTGCGTCGGTCACCGTACATCCATTGTGGGTTCATCTGTGTGCGTTATATAATAAAGTGTATTAAAAACCATTACAACATATCATGAATACAGAAGTGACCAAATTAATAGAAATTCATCATCACATTAAAGCCAAAGTACAATAGTGACCAAAATAAATACAATAATAGAAGTAAGAAAATTACACAAGTATCTATCTAAATCATACAAGTAAAAACTTTTTTCTTTTAGAAAGAAGATAAGAAGAAGAGGCTAACCACGGTGGTGCTGGCACCGAGATGGGCGCGGGCGATCGACGGCAGTGAGGACAGGGATGGGACAGGACGGACCGCCAAACCTAGACAAATCTTGAGGAAAATGGAGCTTGGACAAGGAGCTTCGAGAGGAGAAAGCTTAAATGTGGCTTGGAAATTTCATCGAACACCTCATGTGCATAGGACGTGAGCTAGATCACCACAAAGCTCTTCCCTCGCCGGCCAAAAAAACAGAGCAGTGTGGAGTGCTCTGCTCGCCGGCGAGGGGGTATATATAGGCATCTCATTGGTCCCGGTTCATGGCTGGAACTGGGACTAAAGGACCACCTTTGGTACCGGTTCTAGACACGAACTAGGACCAATGGTTGTGGGCCACGAGCGAGACACATTGGTCCCGGTTCATGTCTGGAACCGGGTCCAAAGGGGTCTGACGAACCGGGACCAATGCCCCACGTGGCCCAGCCGCCCCCTGGCCTCACGAACCGAGACCGTTGCCCCCATTGGTCCCGGTTCATGACTAAACCGGGACTAATGGGATGGACTAAAGCCCTGTTTTCTACTAGTGCTTGTTGATCAGGCACAACCTCGTCGAGGTCATATGTTAGCGTCATCATCATACTTTATGAGCAAGCGACTCCGACTTTGCCACAGACAACCAACCACACACCACAAATTTTGTGTGAAGTCACACAAAGATCCATGGAAAGGAATCAACCACTCGTGAGGGATAATGCATCTCCAATTCTGACAGAGAGCTATGAAGGAGAACTATGCAAATTTGATGTCGTGAAATATCGCCGAACAGACCATTTATAGACTGTCATCATTGTGAACTAGGCGCTGCCACCACAACTCTAGTGTCACTTCAACAAACAACTTGAGATAATCACATGGACCCCCAAGAGTTGACTACCACAACCATTGCCACAAATTCGATGTCATTGTAATGTTTGATTTTGATATTTGAATAATCAAATGACCAATTAGGGGAGGAGATAGAAATGACATGTGGCCTCATATGTCATAACATCCAACATACCAGTCAAACAAACGGTGTTCGCTTTGTAGGCTAGGTTGACCTTACCGGTGGTAAATCCCTATCATAACCATGGTTAATTTTGAGCGAAGCAATCATTAATGCGAAGCAGTAGTTTTTAACAAAAAAAATAGAGTGAAATATGTTCATTTTTGTCAAGAATTCTAAAGTGGCAGTTCTAGGGAAGGTTGCCTCAATGGCGGTAGTATTTTTTCAAACACTCTGGGTAAACACAAAGTCACTCCACTTGAAGTATTTAGCCACTGGGAGCATCTTTAACAAAAGGTTATTGTCCAACCTCAATTACAACACTTATACAGATTTGAGGTTCAACCCATGGTCCAGTGACAACAAGGAGCGACACAGTGCTCATGCTAGAAACTACATAACATATGGGACATCTATCCCTAGATCCAAGATCTTCAGGTTTGATAACTACTAGTTAGAACATCCCCAATTCAAAGTAGTAGTTAAGGGCATATCTCTTTCTGATTTGAAGAAAACAATCAATGACACAAATTTCATGATCATATTCTATGATACCATGGAGGAATTTATAAATCTCATTCTAATTGAACTTAATTGTAGAAACATTCTGAGCACCTCGCAAAGACTCTAGAATATCAAAGGATTTATTGGAAGCAAAGAGCCACAATCAGATAGATCAAGGTTGGAGAGGTCAACACCAAATATTTTCAAGCCAAAGCCACAATCAAACACAGAAACAGTCACATCACTATGCTTAAAGATGAACGAGGGCAGGAACATTTTGATCACACCTTCAAGGCTTCTATACTATTCAGAGCATTTAAAGAAAGATTGGGCACTTCTATCAACACACAAAACCCACTGTTACTACACAACCTCATTCTTCACCATGATAGATTCTCAAACCTTTAAGCACCCTTCACTAATAGAGAAATTGATGAGGTTGTCAAAAACATGCCTTCTGATAAATCACCTGGACCAGATTGTTTTAATGTTGCATTTCTTAAGAACTGTTGGGATATTGTGTCACATCATTCCTATAGATTAGTGGCATACTTTCACAATGGCACTCTCAATATACAGAGTATCAGTTACTCATTCATCACTCTTATACCCAAGAAGGACTCTGCTGCTACCCCAAGTGATTTTAGTCCAATTTCACTACTCAACAGTACTTTGAAGATTATCACTAAGCTCCTGGCAAATAGACTACAAAAAATCATTATAGAAGTGGTCCATAAAAACCAATATGATTTCCTCACTAGCAGATGCATTCAGGATTGCCTTGCTTGGTCATATGAGTATATTCACCAATGCCACCAATCTAACAAGGAAATCATTCTACTGAAACTAGATTTTGAGAAAGCTTCTGACATGCTCAATCATGATACACTCATTGGAATTTTACAATCTATGGGATTTGGACAAAAATGGATTCAATGGATCAAGATGATTTATAACACTGGCTTGTCCTCAATCTTTCTTAATGGAGTCCCAAGCAAACAGTTCCTCTATAAGAAAGGAGTTAGGCAAGGAGATCCTTTATCACCCCTTATTTTTGTCCTGGCTGCTGATCTACTCTAGTCCATGTTCAATGAAGCCATGCAGTACTCCTTGATCGCATCTCCCCTGCAACATAACTTTTGCCCAAACTTCCCTATTATCCAATATGCAGATGACACCATTCTTATTGTACCACCTGAAACCACTCAATTGAATCATGTGAAGAACCCGCTACTACACTATGCTGCATACACAGGGCTAAAGGTGAACTATGCAAAATCCATCATGATCCCCATCAACACTCATGATAATAGGATGCAAGAGCTCTTAGCAATACTTTGATGTCAGATTGGAACATTTCCTCACCCCTACCTTGGACTTCCACTTTGCATCAATAAGCCTAGAGTTGAAGATTTCACCCCTCCGTTGAAGAGAATTGAAAACAGACTGTCAAGTTGCTCTACCTTGCTTTCATCCGGTGACAAACCAATTCTTATTATGTCTATCTTCACCAGCATGCCCACCTCCCTCATGTGTTCCCTAATGATACCAATCAGTGTGATCAATCAGATTAAGACCTACCTGATGAACTGTTTTTGGAGAAAGTATGGCATTCAAGAGAGAAGTGATGCACTGATTGCCTCGGACCAGATATGCAAACCTAAGAACAGGGGCTGGGTGTTTTGGATAATAGTATGCTTAATTAAGCTCCGCTCATGAAAGACTTGCACAAATTTCTCGACAAAGTTGACATTCACCGGGTCAATATTATTTGGAAAATACACTAGAACTATTCATTACCTGGAGAGAGATTGATTGGATATTTCTGGTGGAAATGCATTCAGAAGCTGCTTCCAACTTACGAAGAAGAATATGCCATATGTAAACCCAGTGTTGGATACACAATTAACTTCTGGTTTGATCGATGGTGGGACATCCCTCTAGCTACTAAATACCTAGATTACTATCCTTCTCTATCAAGAGAGAAATCTCACTACAACAGGTTATCCAATCACACAACATGGAAGATTTATTCCACAAGCCACTCTATTCAGGCATATGAACAATTCAACTCTATTCGGACCTACCTAGTGACAGACCCATCTCAATGGCTCAAGACTGTTGGACCCTCCCTAGGTCCAACACTACCTACGACTCTATGAAGATTTATTCTCTCACTATGGGCACCAGTACTGCACACCCAATATTTAAGTAACTATGGACAACATCATGCGGACCGAGGCACAAAATTTTCTTCTGGCTACTATTTCATGACCGTAACAACACCAGGAATCTGTTGCATAGAGAGAATATGTTTTTGGCAAACTATGAGTGTGTTCTTTGTTCTAAGGGTGTTGAGGAAACATCCTACCACCTCTTCTGGAACTGCACTCCAATGCTGGGATCACATTGTACCAAAAAGAAATAGAGGCATCTCCCCTCTTGATGATATTACACTTGCTAAAAAACTGTTACCAAAATACATTTGCCATAGACGTACTTATCATTGGCTGCTGGAGTATTTGGTCATTTAGTAACGACAAGGTGTTCAGATTTGATGTCCCTCATTTTCTCAATTGATAAATTATATGAAGGAAGGTCTTTGGGTTGCTCGGATTAAAGCTAAAATCAGCAAATCCATACAGATTAGATCTTGGATAGAACAAAACTTGTAATTATTTTCATGTTAGCCAAAACTGGTATTAGATGAGCTAGACAGCTAGTGCTATGTGACTTTTACTTGTAATTGTTATTTATATTAATGAAAAGTGCCACAGAACGATTGTTCTACGCTCTACGGTCAGTGCTTAAAAAAAGGAACTACAAAAGAAAGATAAAAGAATGCCAATGCAAGGGTGCATATTCCGTTAATCTCTACCACACAGTAGCTTGGGTGGCCTCAAAAAAAGAAAAAAAGTAGCTTGGGTGACTCCACTAGCCCTGCATGCCCCGAAGTACTGCTGCCCGCAGTTCTGTTGCACAGGCCCTTGGCGCGGAGGTTGGAAATGAACCTCTCAAGATGGCGCAACTTCGGTCGCAATCGTGCTACTCACTGCTTCGTGTACTCAAGAAGGCTCTACATATGAAATTTGGTCAAGTAATGCGCTACCAAATATATGCTGCCACTAGATTACTGATGTCTCCCGGTCCTAATACATTTACGTATACCACACTGTGCATCAATCAACGCCGATACATGTGACTTTGTTCACATTCCTTATAGTCTGAATTTTGGTTCTGTACTAATGCTCTCGTAGTCTCGTTGCTCTACTATATAACCCCTCGATCTCCATTGATGTACATGTATTGTACTACCAACTAAGGTTGTGCCAGCTATCAATATCAATTTCCACGATTCGATTGTACCAGTTGATAGGTAGCACATGACATGCATAGTCTACGTTCAGTCATTCTAAGGGTACAAGTCTCGTGATACGTACGCATATGCATGATGTAAAGTAAACACGATGGCAAGATGATCTTTAACTAACAATTAGGTAAAATAAATATTTGGGGGAGTGAGCCTAGCTTAACTGGTTGGGGGAATGGATGCACAAACCCAGCACCTGAGTTCAAATCCTCACGGAAGCGAATTTAGGTTTCTGTTTATTCTTGAGGACAAGACAGGTGGTGCCCGGAGGGACTTAGGTCTATCTCCATCAGAGGATCCGATCTCCCTCCTCGGTCGCTCCTCCCCCGACGGAGGCACCTCCGCCCTAGAACTCCCTCCTCCCCAATCTTGGCTCCTCCGGCCGCCGCTGCTGTCGGTGGTGGTGGTGGTGGTGGCGGCGGCACCCATCCCGTCGAAGACGGAGGGCTGGAGAGGCGCCTCATAGCGGTGCTCCACGAGCGGGAGGTGAGGCGCTGGCTGGGGGTGCAGGGCGGTGCGACCGTTATGGCCATGGCCTGAGGTCTTCCGGCAGAGTGGCGTCATGGAGGTGCTGGCATGCCGCCGGCGGACGTGGTGCTCCGATCTTATCTGGACCTCAGGGCCCGATCTGGGCCTCACGGCCGCTCCGGGCCAATGCAGACGCGGGGCTTGCCTTCTTCTCGACGGCCAGTCCGGCAGGGTCGATCTGGTCTTCGCGGTGGTGATGGCTACGGCTGGCCGGATCCGACCATGGTGGTGGCGGCGTCCCTTCCGCCGGGGATGACGGGCCAGGTGGTGGGTCCTTGTGGCGACGTTGGTGGCGGCAGATCTTGGGATCCCGTGATCGGGCTCGTCACAGGTTGTGCATGGCGGCCGGAGCTTCCTCTGGCATCGACGACGCTTGATGCGGGATCGCGACTGCGGTTGCCATTGTATGGGCGACGACAACGGTCGGCGCCACGGTGGGTGCTCCCTGTAGCGCCCGGAATCAGGGCGGCGGCCCCTCTTCATCAACGGCGGCGGACTCCGGGGTCGTCAGGGCGACTCGGAGTCTAGATCTCGAGATGGTGATGGCCTTCTGAGGCTGGTGGCGGTATGGGGCGTCCCCTTCATCAACAGCTCGGGTCGATGCGGCTCGGCAGGTGACACATGCGCTTTTCTTGGAGTTGTCGGGCGATACCTGTCGTCGGCAGGTGAAGCCACCGGTGGATGTGCTACCGGCGGATGTTATGCATGGCGTCTTATGCGGAGACGTCAGGTCATGCCTATTACTGGCAGGTGATGCATGGCGGCTCTGGCGGATGTGTCAGGTTTAGCCTATTCTTGTTGGATCGAAGGTGGTGCGACAGTAGCGGGAGGCAGGCGGTATGGGACGTCTTTGTCTTCCATTGTTTCCTCTAGAGGTATCCAACTATTGAGGTGTCGGTAGATGGATAAAGGCGGATGGTACATACAGCTTCAACGACGAGCTTATGCACTCCGGTGGAAACACAAGATCACAGATCGGGCTATGTCATCGCGCGCCTGCGTCGTGTCCTTGCTGAAGGTGGTGCATTGAAGCTTTGCTTTGGGGATGAGAATCCGAAGTTCATCCTTGTGGTGGACTCGGCATCATCGGCGCACGTGCGACGATTCCTTCTTGAAGGGGTAGCTTAGGAGTTGTGTATTTTTCATTTTTGTTGTGTCTTGTATCATAGGGTTAGTGGTTATCTGGGAGAGTTACTGTCGCGAGGTATATGGCCTCAGGTTTTTTTTTCCGTTTTATTTCCGGGTCGAAGGTGTTTGGCTGCTGGATGTTGCTTTATTAATAATATATGGCTGCATGCATCATGCTGATGCAGAGGCCAGGGTCATCCTCCTTTTCGAATAAATAAATAAATAAATTTTGATTTAGGGATGGACGGCACGACAACAAAATATGTGTAAGGGCATCTCGAACACCGATGCTCGAACCGCTCATTCGTCCGGACTTCATGGTTTCAGTGTCTTTTATCATCCAATGCGGTCGTGTATTGGTCTACGGAGCGGTCCAATATTCCTTGCACATTGAAAGCAAACTAGGAGGCAGCTTTGCAGGAGTCCAAACCGCCACCATGCAGGATTCCGGCAGCCTCGGCCCAGACAAATCCATCCTCCTGGTCCCATTCTCTTTCATTCTGCCCCTGCTTCCCTTACTTTTCTTTCACACCCTCCTTGTCTGGCGCTGCCCTGTGCTCTTCGGTCACAACCCAGGCATTGTTGGACGTTCTCAGCCTCCACCCACGCACTTGTTACCTTCTACAACGGTGTTGTCCACCAAGTATCCGTCCGTAGCCAGGTACCCTCTGCCCCTATCGATGTCGTCCAGGGCAGACGCCACTCCAAACAGGTGTTCGATCAAATGTCATTGAGCTTATTTTTGAACTACATGTCGTTTTTAGAGTAAGAAGGAATGCAGGATACTCGATGAAGGAGGATGAATTGTTATGCGGTGCGTAGTTGGTCGTATCTGCATGCTTCATATAAAGGAGAAGAAGGGGGGAGGGGGTCTTTTGGCAGCATGTGCATAGTTTGTTCCATCATGAAGTATTGTGGCGTGGTTGATCGGCTGGGGGCAATGTAGCCATTACGTGTGGTTGATCGGCTGGAGGCAATGTGGCCATTACATGCAGTTGATCGGTTGGAGGCAATGTGGGTGTTGCGCATGACAATCACGGAGATCGTAAGTTTTGTTAAGTTCTACTCCCTACATTCATAAATATAAGACTTTCTAGAGATTACACTATGAACTATATGTAGGAGATATGCCCAAGAGGCAGTAATAACGGTTATTTAGTATCTCCGAGTTTGTAATGAATGTTTATGATCCATGATATAACTGCAATGATTCTCGAGTCTGCAATATCCACGAGGCCCGGAGGGAAACTCATTTGCACGTGTGGTATAATAAACGGTAAAATGTATTCTCAGTCTTGCCTCTAAGACTGCCCCAAGTATTGCATGATGATCCTGTTTTCCTGACCATGGGTATGGCTATGCTAGCAATTATGAGGGCACAATGTTGGTAGAACACTTGTGTTGAATCAACCTGAATTGATGTTATGCTATGACATACGTTCGTCACAAGTTAATAGTTAATAACACAGAGATAGTTAATGTTTGCATAATTCCTTAGACCATGAGAGTATCGAGTTCCTTCGTGCTTGGTTCATGAACATTGGAGTTTGTTAAATGCCATCCGTTACTGGGTGGCTATTACGGTGGCTTATGGGTTCACGGAAAAGTATGGCAAGTAACAAGATAGCTCAAGATTGGGATTTTCTCCTCCGACGATGGAGAGATATTCTCGGGCCCTCTCAGGTGTTACGGTATCCATCATCGTCTGGCCAGACACAGTGTGATTTGATCACAGGGATGCCGGAACACGAAAACGAGAAAAGAGAAAAAACTTGGTAATGAGGTAACTTGCATAGTGGACATGTTGTTGATCCACGGGGATGCAGAAAATCTCACCTCGGGTGTTTGTAACATATCGCAAAGCAACAGGAATAGCGCACGACAACTTGAGGTTCACTCGAATATTTATTCGTGTGGGTATAGGGGTCATTATGGGTGTCCATGGCTCCGATGTTGATCATTGATGGAAAGTATTACCCTCATGTCTATAATTCACCAAACCTATAGGTTCACACGCTTAAGGGTCATCTATCTGTTGAATACTAGACAGGGAGTCTGAGAGAAAATCACCAGAAAAGTTTCGGGGACAATGAAAGAGTTTCGGAGAGTGAACACCGGAAGAGTTTCGATAAAACCGAAAAGTTGTTTCAGATTATACCATTGAGTAAAATTGGTTTCGGCATAAGCGTGGAAATTATTGAAGGGTACCAGAATTGTTCCGGTAACTCTTGAGATTTTTCGGACAAAAAATGGGAAATGTTCCGGACTACCGGAACCACTTTGGTTGCTTTTCACAGATGAAAATCACTAATCTAAAAATGTTTCGTAACGTATCGAGAATTGTTATAGTGGGTACTGGAATTATTCTAAGACCCATAGAAATATTTTCGAATTTATTGGTCGCAGAAAATTGGTTTCGTGAATAGTGAAATAGCATTTATGGTTATGGTTGGAAGTTGACCTTCCACAAAATATCTTGAGGGGATGGCATGGAAGGATAAGGGCACCCATTTGGGGGCCCTAGGAGGGGTGGCCGGCCAAGGTGGGCTCCACCATGGAGCCTCACTTGCCCCACTTGCTTTCCCTCTTATGCCCTTGTGAAGGACTCCTTTCATGGGTTTTTTGTGTATTTCAAGTCCCATCCTACCCCTTGAGTTTTCCTATAAATAGAGGTGGAGATGCACTCTTCACACACACTCTTGCTCAACATACAAAAGCCATGCATGATCTGGCCTTCTCTCTCCCTCCCCGCGAAATAGCTTCGTAGAGCCGAAAGGCCGTCTGGGTTTCGGCAGGAACTAGTTCTGGACGGTGAAGCCCTGCCGGATAGCTGACACCGTATGTGTGCAACCCTGTAGACAGGTCGTAGTTTCAATCTTTTACCCGAGGAGCTGTTCGAGGGTCTTCCCGAAGGGCTGTCCGTGACATTGTCCGAGGGACTGTCCGACCGCCTCCCGAAGTGTTGTCCGACGAGGGAGAACATCCTCGCGGTTGGGAGGTTGTAAATCCTATCTACGGGGATCTGCACCACCGATCTTCATCGACTCTACTTCCTCTGAACTACGAGTCGGTACGAATCAGATCAAACCTTGTGTGCATCACCATAGTGATCCTGGGCGTGCTCACAGTACCGAATTTTTTTGTTTTCTATCGCGTTCCCCAACACTATATACGGATGTATATAGACATATTGTAGAGTGTAGATTCACTCATTTTGCTCCGTATGTTGTCCATAGTGAAATTTCTAAAAGGTCTTATAGTTAGGAACAAAGGGAGTACATGTTAATTGATTGATTAATTGACTCATTGTTACTCTACATGTTGTGTAGCTTGCACGTATTGTTGTGATGTACTATAGGTCAAAGGTAGATCATTCACGCACATACATTGTTGGATGAACTCAAGGGGCAGTATGTTTTGGATAACATGATCCATCCATGGAAAGTTGTTAAACATCCTATTAAACTCATTAAATTTGAACTATTGTTGTATTAGACATAGTATTTGCTTTGTGAATTCCGGTCTGTTTGATGGAAATCGTCCGATTAGTTGTTTAAAATGTATGCGTCTATGGTTGGATAGTCGGCTTTCGCATTCGTGTCAATGTTCGGTTTAAGGGTCAGTGTTGGAGATGCACGGATTACTTATAAAACAGTTTGCATATGCGTTGGAGAAAATCAGTTCAGAAAGTAAAGATTTGTAGATCAGTTCACATATGGAATTTTCTCTGCAAAGAAATATGTGTAGGTGTAGGTTAACGAAACATGCAAGCTGGAGATCCCCCCCCCCCCATGCCCCCGCGTCACCCTCCCCGAGTGAGGCGACCGGCGCGGTTCCCCACTCCTTC
Source organism: Hordeum marinum (assembly GCA_022496015.1). Classification (NCBI taxonomy): domain Eukaryota; kingdom Viridiplantae; phylum Streptophyta; class Magnoliopsida; order Poales; family Poaceae; genus Hordeum; species Hordeum marinum. Next base: position 536,877,803 of record CM039673.1, read on the forward strand.
CCCTCCCCACTAGTCGCCGCCCGCTTCCCCCTTGCCGCTGCCGCCGAAGGGCGCGGCCGGGCATTACCCGCGCGGCGCCCCGTAGTCCGGCGGTGGTGGGGCCCCTTCTTCCCCCGTCGCTAGACCCCGGCTCGGGCGAGCGGTCCTGGAGGCGGAGCCCTTCGGCCGGCGGCGTTCCGGCGCGGATCTGGACGGCGACGGTGCGGAGGCGTTGCCCCTTGGCTACGGTGACAGCCCATGGCTAGCGGCGGCCAGCGGTGCCCGGCTGGCCCAGATCTAGACCCTACAGGCCTGATCTGGGTTGAGGCGGGCCTGCTGGAGGGCTGCGGTGGGTTGTTCTCCGGTGGTTCTGGCGAGCTCCTCGTGACAGGGACGGCGGTTGTTGTGTCGCGGTTGCTGCTGCATGACGGCGGAGCTTCACGGGCCCGTTCTGGGCTCGGCCGGACATTTTGGTATGGTGTGCCTCTGCTGCTATGCCTGGTCTGCTACCGCCTAAGCCGGTGGAGGTTGTTCCCTCCCTCGTGGTTGCGGTGATGCCGGTCCTTGTCTACGGGTGTCTCGTTTGGATCCAACCGGCCTCGTTTCGTTGGCCGTGGTGAGACGACGACGGCGTCCTCATGACTGTGTTGGCGCATGTTGGTGGGCGGCTGGTGTGGTGGAGCTGAAGGTTGGTCCTGGGTGGTGGGCACGAGGGGTCAGGAGAAATCCATGTCGGGTCTTGCCGGCACCAACGCGGTGACGCCTGCAGGAGCCGCCATCCTTCTTGAAGGGCGTCGGTTGACCCTCTCCCCCCCCCCCCCTACTACCCTCCGTGTACCGAGAGAAATCGTAGAATTCGTCCGGGCAGCAGCGTCGTCATCGTCGCATTTCTTTTTGAAGGTGGTGTTTGGTACACGGCAACTCAGTGGCTTTGGAGCGTGGTGGTTATCTTCGGTGGGCACAACGGTCACGGGATGCTGTAGCTTTCGTTGATCTAGCGTTGTTAGCATTTTTTTTTCTGTATTTTCTTTTGGACGTGCTTGTACTGTTAGCCCAGTGTTGATCGGAATGTTGCTATATCAATATATCGGGATCGAAAACCTATTTTGAGGGTCTATGGCCGCACTTGCCATGTATGAAACTCAGACTTCTCAAACCCCGATGCGATCACGATACGAACTCGATGCGTACCCCTGCAACCCCATCTTTCCCCACCGCGTTTGTTTATCTCTGTCGCCACCGCGGCTCCGCCCATCGGAGCACCACTAGTCCGCTACCCTTCTTTGAACTGTACACGACGGCGGCCGTGAAGACTGCAGCGACGAGACGAGCGGCGTCGCCCACTGCAGATCTCGACCCCCTCGCTCGATCGTGATCGGGGTTCGGAGGGGCTGGAGCGAATCCGGTCATATACTTCTACAAATGGAGGCTTCATTTGCTTGGCCACCACCCGTCGACGCCAGATCGGAGTGCCCATACCCTTCTTCGATCCAAGAACAACGGAACACGACTGGAGGTGCGACGAGAGTACGAGACGGGCGACGGCCGGCGGCCACTCCAAATTTCGAACCCCTCGCTCGACAGGGATCCTGGTTCCGAGGGGCTGGAGCGAATCCGCACCTAGTTCTACAAATCGAGGATTTATCTCCATCCAAAAAGGTAGGTGCATGTGTTTGCTGAGGTGTTCAATTGTTACTTTGCTCGTTGCCTTGTTCATCTGGAAAACACCACATTAACAGATACTTGTTGTGCAGGTTGCAATGCTGGAATTTTTCGAGAAGAAGCTGAAGCAAGTTGACAACACAGCAAGGTTCTCTCTTGTGTTCTCAGTGGTGATATCAAGATCCTTTGCGAGAATCAAAAGGAGCTGCTACAAGAGATTGCTGAAAAGGGGTTTGATCCCCTCCCAAAGGAAGAGCTGCCCGTTGCCACATGGGAAACAGGAGACAATGAAGAAGATGGAGGAAGTGACGGCGTATATCTCCGTGATTATGAGTATCTCACCTCAATGACAATTTCTACTTTAAATGAGGGGTACCTGGAGCATCTTCTAGAATTAAAGAAGAGATTTGAAACTAAAGTTGGACTCTTGAGGAAAGCTACACCAGAATGTCAGAAATCTGAAATGGAACCAACTTTAACTGTAAGTACTGATAATTTGGTACTCCTCTAATGTTTCAGTTGATGTTCATCTTTTTGAACTTATTATTACCTCAACTGACAAGTGATTCTTTGGTTCAAAGCAGATAAGTCCTGATGTACAGTTGCTTGATGCAAACTATATAAAAGCTCAATCAGATGGAATGGTTGTGATAGTCATTGCTTCCAAAGACAACAATGTGTTTGAAGCAGTCCCCAGGAGACAGCATAAAAGGACTGCGGCCGAGTATGAGGTATAGATTACCCCAACTGAAAAGTGATTCTTTTGTTTATTATCTATCATTACTCTTCCCCTGTAGGCTTAAAAAACTTTCCTAGTCAAAATCAGCTTATATAGACGCATTGTTCTATGCACATTGTAAATTATTTATTGCTTTTACAAGTCAATCAAACAATGTACATAGGCAATGGCGGTGTTGATGGATGATGATGAGAACCATCTGGCTGGAAGTCTCAAGGCCCAAGAACAGAGTGGTAAAACCCATACACAATGTTGTATTTGTCGAAATAACATACTCCCTCTGTCTCAAAATAAGTGTCGCTAGCCTAATACAAAATTTGTACTAACTTAGTACTAATTTTGCGACACTTAATTTGAGACGGAGACTTAATTTGGGACGGAGGGAGTATTATCTCTTGCAGAAGTTCTAACGGGCGACCACTTTACTTACACAGAGACAGAGAGCGCACAAAAGCAACACACAAAGAAGCAGAGGGAACAAAGAAAGAAGCAGAGGATGGAAGAAAGCAGAACAAGCGCAATGCCTTGCCACGGACTAGATTCCCAGTGCCATGACAGATCAAACCGCGGCTACCTCACCGAAGAAATTAAGAAGATAGCAAGTGGCTTAGATGGGGTTAAGATCATTCATTGTAATAGGGATCAGAATAGGGTGGATCATGAGTTGGCTAAATTAAGCCTGCATGATGCATCTCTGTCACTTTAACATGTGGCTGTACTGTCCATTGTGGTCTGTTTTACCAATCCAGATGTAAACCTTTTGATTAGGGCAGCACTAGGCCACGGCAAGCCACATATGGCTAGATCGGCCGCCTCCCTAGCCTTTAGATCTCACTTGATCGTTCAACAGTCGCAGCACAAAAACTTCCGTGTCATACGTTTGTGACATTGCAATAGAACGCTTTTTGGTGTGGTATGCCAAAAATAAGGGGGGAATGTCTAATCATGTCAAGCAACACCCATGCATAACTTTATGGTCGTATGCACCGAAATATACAACATGCAAATCCATGTTTCCAGCAAGTGAGTGCCTAGGACTCGTTCAGATGAGTTATAGTTTTGTCTCCCCGTATGTCAGTTTTTTTTATCTCAAAAGACCTCTTTGTTCAATAGATAATAATGTTACATCGTTTATCAAGAAAGGTACAATCTAGGGGGGAGGATCATCCAACCAGACCCTAGTGGCCTAGTACTTAGCCAACTGGGCTAGTTGATGAGCTACATTTCCCTATTTGCATGTTCATACTTAACCCTAACAAAATCTGACTCCTTAGAAAAACAATCATGGAAAATCGCCGCAACAATACCTGTGGACGGCCTCTCATTCTTCATAATTTATATTAATTCACCATTATCAAAGCTCACAACAATTCTATTGCAACGCACGGATTCGGCTAGGAACAAGCCATGCTTGAGAGCGAGAGCCTCCGTCGAAAGAACATCTTGAACCATATCCAAATGTGCATTGCACGCGGCGATGAACTTTCCTTTTTTTATCACGAATGACTGCACCTGTAGTTCCCCTCAACATATCTGAATCGAAAGAAGCATCAACATTTATCTTAACACAATCACCTGTTGGTGGAAACCATATATCCTTTCTCAACTTTGCATTAGGAGCTTGAGCAGATTTGAAGTTTGAGGATAACACTTTGATTTCCATTGCAGATCTTTCTGGGGACTTTACCTGAATATCACAGCTAATTTGCCTCCTTTCCCACCATAAATACCAACATGCACCCGCAACAAGCTAGATCAGTGAATAATCAGGGCTTGAGTACAACAATTCTTCTAGAACAGACTGTCTTGGACTATCAACAAGACATGATTTCTCAATTGAGTCATGTATGCCCAATGCTTGCCATACGAGCTTAGCTCGGTTACACGTGAAAAGAAGATGCTTAATGTCTTCCGCTCCAATCTTACACACTAGGCATTGTCCGCTCACTTTGATATGCCGGTTCGCCATGACAACCCGACAAGGAATAGTATCACGCATAGCTCTCCAAAGAAATATTTTAACCTTCGTGGGCACCTTGAGGCCCCAAATTTTATCCCAAATTGGATGTGGTTTGACCCCAAAAGCTTGATGGCCTATGTTTAACTTTTGACCATGTTGGCCCTTCCATTCTGCATAATATGCTGACCGCGCAGAGAATGTATCTGTACGACTCAAGTTCCAAGCAACAAAGTCTTGCATGTCAGAAGATGATAAAGGGATTGCAAGAATTCTTTGAACATCCACTTGCCAAAAGGTCTGTCTCACTAGATCCACATCCCAACGGTTTGTGTTGGGGTCAATAAGGTCGCTCACCCTGTTAAGAATGTTCTGGCCCCTTCTAGTTATAACTTTACGTGATGCACTGTTTCGGATCCATTCATCTTCTCATATATGAATATTAGTTTCATCACCCACACGCCATATAAGACCCTATTTTGATGTTTTTATCCTAGCCCATATACTCCGCGTTTAATAAATCTCCTGATGGAAAGTACCTTGCACGTAGCACTGTGGCACAGAGAGAATCCGGGTTCTCAATTAGTCTCCATGATTGTTTAGTTAACAAGGCAAGGTTAAAGCAGTGGATATCCCTGAACTGCATTCTTCTGAATTTCTTTGGGATACGCATTTTCCACCAAGCTAGCCAATGCATCCGTCTTTGATCCGTATCATCGCCCCACCAATATTGCGACATACCGTCAGTGATCCCTTTACAGATTTGTTTTGGGATTTTAAATACAGATGTCGCATATGATGGTATCGCGTGCGCAATCACTTTCAGAAGCAATTCTTTACCACATGTGGACAGAATTTTCTCTTTCCATCCCAGCAGTCTCTTTAACACTCTATCAACCAGGAACTGGAAGTTGACGTGACTGATTTATTGTCTGATCCCTTTTTCCATTGTCTTCTGAACCATGCTTAGTTAAATCTCCACGCTGGCCCAGTTTTGCTATGTTGTGTGTTGTCTCTTGTTGATCAGCGAATGCTATTTCTGGCATTAAGCGAGACCGGACTCAAACTGTTGTCTCCTTGATTTGCTTTGAAGCATGCTAGCCAACGGGCTAGCGCCAGGATTCTGATCAAGTAGTAGGCTGGGTTGTACTTGACGAGAAATGGGTCCGGGTTTCACTGATTTTGTTTTCTTCTTCTTTCCGGGGTGTTTTTTTCCTTTGTTTCTTCTCTGTTTTTTATTTTTTCATTTGTTTCTTTGATTTAATTTTACCTTTTTTTTTCTTTTGGTTTATTTTGTTTCTCTTTCGAGGTTTATTGTTTTGATTATCTTTGTTACTTTTGGCTTCCAGTTTATATTTTTTGGAACATGTCAACAATATTTTTAAATACACCTTTAACATTTTTTCAATACAAATTTAATATTTTTAATGCATGGTCATTATTTTCTGTTTACACATTTTAATTTTTTTAATACTTAATTAAAAATTTCAAAATATAGGATTAACATTTTTGTATACAAGGTCATCATTTTTGTAAGGATTTTCATTAACATTATTCAAATAGCACAAGATTAACATTTTTCTAATACATGGTTAAAATTTGTGAACATTTAACGTTTTACAAATGCTTTATAAGCATTTTTCAAATGCAAGATTAACATATTTTTTTAATGCATGGTCAACATTTTTCTATAAACATTTAACATTTTCCCAATGCTTGATTAACGTTTTTTAGATAATTTTTCAACATTTTTAAAAATCCTTAATTACTATTTTCATACAAATGATTAAATGATTTCATCATTTTGTTAATACATGGTCAACATTTCTTCTATACACATTCAACATTTGTCAAACGCTTGATTAACATTTTTTCAAATAGTTATTTAATACTCATTACATTCCTTTATGTTAGGTGTATCATTTTTGGCACGGTGACAAAGACATATAATTATAAAAATGTTAGAACGAAATTAACCTTTCCTAAATCATTGATTAGTGGAAATTAAATCACTTAGGCTATGAAGTAAGAGATACATGCAATCAGGAAAGATACTTTTTTTCTCATTTTTACAAGAAGAGATGCATGAAATCAGGAGAGAGATACCTTCCTTTTTTGAAGGGCTAACAACGGAATTATGAGTAATTAGAAGAAATGCACCTTACATTGTGAAATTTTATTAAAAAATAAATACACCTTATATAAAATAACGAAGGGAGTATATATTAAATACGTAAACGACTTTTATCAGACCTATTTTATAGTTTTGGTAAACATGATCAATAATTTTTCTATACACATTTAACATTTTTCAAATGCATGACTACATTTTTTCGAAACATTATTAATATTATATTTGTTAATATATATATATGTTTAAAGTTTTTCTAAGTGTAAACAAAAGTAAAAAATAAAATCAAAAGGTTAAAAATAAAAAAATTGACACTGGCCTCACGCGAGCTGGGCCGGCCCATTTAGGCTGCTACCTTCAGCGAGCGGTCACTCTGCCTATCGCTTGCAGCGAGACATAGTCGAGCCCTATTGAATCATGTATAAGCTCTAACCCAAATCTATGTAAATACTATGGATGAGTTTTGGGCCTGTTGTTTCTACGTACGGATTTTGGACCTGTCTATAAATTGTATTTCTACAAGAAAACGAAAAAAGATAGAAAACACAAGCAACACAGTCATCTAACTCTAACAGGTATCCAAAACCAATGCAACTGACCAACGAAATCATCTAACACAGCATGCCTTCTTGTCTTTTAGTGACTCAAAATTCCAATAAAAATGCTAAAACTCCTACTGTCCCGATTATGAGAAACCCCTACTGTTCTAGTGGGCTGGGGTTCTAAGTCCTACGTGGTTGCAGTCCGTAATCCCTTACAAACTCTTACTGTTTCAATTATGAGAAAAGGGTCTGTCCAGGCCTCAACGGACTAATGTTGGGAGACGTAGTAGTAAATCAAAAAATTTCCTACGTGTCACCAAGATCTATCTATGGAGAAACCAGCAACGAGTGAGGAGAGATTGCATCTTCATACCTTTGAAGATCGCTAAGCGAAAGTGTTACAAGAACGCGGTTGGTGGAGTCGTACTCGCAGCGATTCAGATCGCGGTGGATTCCGATATCAGCGCCGAACAACGGCGCCTCCGCGTTCAACACACGTGCAGCCCGATGACGTCTCCTACGCCTTGATCCAGCAAGGAGGAAGGAGAGGTTGAGGGAGAGCTCCGGCAGCATGACGGCATGGTGACGGTGGAGCTACGTGGACTCCGGCAGGGCTTCGCCTAAGCGCTGCGGAGGAGGAAGAAGAAGGGTAGGGCTGCGCCGAGAGAGAGAGAGAAGTCGTCGTCTCAAATCAGCCCAAACCCTTGCATATATATAGGAGGAGGGAGAGGGAGGGCTGCCTTGGCCCCTCCTCCAAGGAGGAGAGGTTCGGCCGAAGGAGGGATAGAGTCCACCTCCCACAAGGGAGGTGGATCTCCTCTTTTAAAACCCTTTTGCCCTTTATCTCTTGATCCCAGCCGCATGGGCCTTTCTAGAAGGTCTTGGCCAGCCCAAAAAGGGCTAGCACACCTCCTCTAAGGGCCCACAAAGTCCTATGGTCGTCACACCCCTCCCGGGGGTCCTACGGCACCATCCCGGCACTCCCAGTACACTACCGATGAGCCCGAAAACTTTCCGGTGACCAAAACTAGACTTCCTATATATCAATCTTTACCTCCGAAGCATTCCGGAGCTCCTCGTGACGTCCGGGATCTCATCCGGGACTCCTAACAACCTCCGGTAATCACGTATACCATTTGCCTATAACCCTAGCGTCATCGAACCTTAAGTGTGTAGACCCTACGGGTCCAGGAGACATGTAGACATGACCGAGACACCTCTCTGGTCAATAACCAACAGCGGGATTTGGATACCCATGTTGGCTCCCACATGCTCCACGATGATCTCATCGGATGAACCACGATGTCGGGGATTCAATCAATCCCGTATACAATTCCCTTTGTCTATCGGTATGATACTTGCCCGAGATTCGATCGTCGGTATCTCTATACCTTGTTCAATCTCGTTACCGGCAAGTCTCTTTACTCGTTCCGTAATACATTATCCCGTGACTAAATCCTTAGTCACATTGAGCCCATTATGATGATGTCTTACCGAGTGGGCCCAGAGATACCTCTCCGTCACACGGAGTGACAAATCCCAGTCTCGATTCGTGCCAACCCAACAGACACTTTCGGAGATACCCGTAGTGCACCTTTATAGCCACCTAGTTACGTTGTGACGTTTGGCACACCCAAAGCATTCCTACGGTATCCGGGAGTTGCACAATCTCATGGTGTAAGGAAACGATACTTGACATTGAAAAGCTTTAGCAAACGAACTACACGATCTTGTGTTATGCTTAGGATTGGATCTTGTCCATCACATCATTCTCCTAATGATGTGATCCCGTTATCAATGACATCCAATGTCCATGGTCATGAAACCGTGACCATCTATTGATCAACGAGCTACCAACTAGAGGCTCACTAGGGACATGTTGTGGTCTATGTATTCACACATGTATTAGGGTTTCCGGTTAACACAATTATAGCATGAACAATAGACAATTATCATGAACTAGGAAATACAATAATAACCATTTTATTATTGCCTCTAGGGCATATTTCCAATAGTCTCCCACTTGCACTAGAGTCAATAATCTAGTTACATTGTGATGAATCGAACACCCATAGCATTCTGGTGTTGATCATGTTTTGCTCGTGAGAGAGGTTTAGTCAACGGATCTGGGATATTCAGATCCGTATGCACTTTACAAATATCTATAACTCCCTCCTGAATGTAATCACGGATGGAGTTGAAGCGGCGCTTGATGTGTCTTGTCTTCTTGTGAAACCTGGGCTCCTTCGCAAGGGCAATAGCTCCAGTGTTGTCACAGAATAGAGTCATTGGGCCCGACACACTTGGAATTACTCCTAGGTCGGTGATGAACTCCTTCATCCAGACTCCTTCATTTGCTGCTTCCGAAGCAGCTATGTACTCCGCTTCACATGTAGATGCCGCCACGACGCTTTGCTTGCTGCTGCACTAGCTGACTGGCCCTCCGTTCAAAACATACATGTATCCGGTTTGCGACTTGGAGTCATCCGGATCTGTGTCGAAGCTAGCATCGACGTAACCCTTTACGACGAGCTCTTCGGCACCTCCATATACGAGAAACATGTCCTTTGTCCTTTTTAGGTACTTCAGGATATTCTTGACCGATGTCCAGTGTTCCGCTCTGGGATCACTTTGGTACCTCCCTACCAAACTTATGGCAAGGTTCACATCAGGTCTGGTACACAACATGGCATACATAATAGAGCCTATGGTTGAAGCATAGGGTATGACACTCATCTCTTCTCTATCCTTTGCCGTGGTCGGACATTGAGTCGTACTCAATCTCACACCTTGTAACACAGGCAAGAACCCCTTCTTGGACTGATCCATATTGAACTTCTTCAATATCTTGTCAAGGTATGTGCTTTGTGAAAGACCTATGAGGCGTCTCGATCTATCTCTATAGATCTTAATACCTAATATGTAAGCAGCTTCTCCAAGGTCCTTCATTGAAAAACACTTATTCAAGTAGGCCTTTATACTTTCCAAGAGTTCTATATCATTTCCCATTATCAGTATCTCATCGACATATAATATAAGAAATGCTACAGAGCTCCCACTCACTTTCTTGTAAATACAGGGTTCTCCATAAGCCTGTATAAACCCAAACGCTTTAATCACCTCATTAAAATGAATGTTCCAACTCCGAGATGCTTGCACCAGCCCATAGATGGAGCGCTGGAGCTTGCATACCTTGTTAGCATCTTTAGGATCGACAAAACCTTCCGGCTGCATCATATACAGTTCTTCCTTGAGGAAGCCATTAAGGAATGCCGTTTTGACGTCCATTTGCCAGATCTCATAATCATAAAATGCGGCAGATTGCTAACATGATTCAGACAGACTTCAGCATCGCTACGGGTGAGAAAGTCTCATCGTAGTCAACTCCTTGAACTTGTCGATAACCCTTAGCGACAAGCCGAGCCTTATAGATGGTCACATTACCATCCGCATCAGTCTTCTTCTTAAAGATCCATTTATTTTCAATGGCTCGCTTATCATCAGGCAAGTCCACCAAAGTCCATACTTTGTTCTCATACATGGATCCTATCTCGGATTTCATGGCCTCAAGCCATTTGTTGGAATCTGGGCCCGCCATCGCTTCTTCATAGTTCGAAGGTTCACCGTTGTCCAAGAACATGATCTCCAGGACAGGGTTGCCGTACCACTCTGGTGCGGAACGTGTCCTAGTGGACCTTCGACATTCAACAGTAACTTGATCTGAAGTTTCATGATCATCATCATTAACTTCGTCTCCAGCCGGTGTAGGCTCCACAGAAACAACTTCCTGTGCAGTGCTACTCTCCGGTTCGGGTGAAGGTACAATTACCTCATCAAGTTCTATTTTCCTCCCACTTACTTCTTTCGAGAGAAACTCTTTCTCGAGAAAGGATCCATTCTTGGTAACAAAGACTTTGCCCTCGGATCGTAGGTAGAAGGTATACCCAATAGTCTTTTTGGGATATCCTATGAAGATGCACTTTTCCGCTTTGGGTTCGAGCTTCTCAGGTTGAAGTTTCTTCACATAAGCATCGCATCCCCAAACTTTTAAAAACGACAGCTTAGGTTTCTTACCAAACCACAATTCATACGGTGTCGTCTCAACGGATTTTGACGGTGCCCTATTTAAAGTGAATGCAGCAGTCTCTAATGCATATCCCCAAAATGATAGCGGTAAGTCGGTAAGAGACATCATAGATCGTACCATATCTAATAGAGTGCGATTACGACGTTCAGTCACACCATTTTGCTGAGGTGTGCCAGGCGGCGTGAGTTGTGAAACAATTCCACATTTCCTTAGGTGCGTGCCAAACTCGTGACTTAAATATTCTCCGCCACGATCAGATCGTAGGCACTTTATTTTCCTGTCACGTTGATTCTCTACCTCACTCTGAAATTCCTTGCACCTTTCAAAGGTTTTAGACTTGTGTTTCATTAAGTAGATATACCTAGATCTACTCAAGTCATCAGTGAGGGTGAGAACATAACGGTAGCCACCACGAGCCTCGACACTCATTGGACCGCATACATCGGTATGTATTATTTCCAACAAGTCAGTTGCTCGCTCCATTGTTCCGGAGAACGGAGTCTTGGTCATCTTACCCATGAGGCATGGTTCGCACGTATCAAATGATTCGAAATCAAGAGACTCCAAAAGTCCATCATTATGGAGCTTCTTCATGCGTTTGACACCAATATGACCACGGCGGCAGTGCCACATGTAAGTGGGTCTATCGTTATCAAACTTACACTTTTTGGTACTCACACTATGGACATGTGTAACATCACGTTCAAGATTCATCAAAAATAAACCATTGACCAGCGGGGCATGACCATAAAACATTTCTCTCATATAAATAGAACAACCATTATTCTCAGATTTAAATGAGTAGCCATCTCGCATCAAGCGAGATCCAGATACAATGTTCATGCTCAAAGCTGGTACTAAATGACAATTATTAAGGTTTAACACTAATCCCGAAGGTAGATGAAGAGGTAGCGTGCCGACGGCGATCGCATCAACCTTGGAACCATTCCCGACACGCATCGTCACCTCGTCCTTTGCCAGCCTCCGCTTATTCCGTAGCTCCTGCTTGGAGTTACAAATGTGAGCAACTGCACCGGTATCAAATACCCAGGAGCTACTACGAGCGCTCGTTAGGTACACATCAATAACAAGTATATCACATATACCTTTAATGTTGCCGTCCTTCTTATCCGCTAAGTACTTGGGGCAGTTCCGCTTCCAGTGGCCGGTACCCTTGCAATAAAAACACTTAGTCTCAGGCTTGGGTCCATGCTTGTTCTTCTTCTTCCCGGCAACTTGCTTACCGGGCGCGGCAACAACTTTGCTGTCCTTCTTGAAGTTCTTCTTACCCTTGCCTTTCTTGAAACTAGTGGTCTTATTCACCATCAACACTTGATGCTCCTTTTTGATCTCGACCTCTGCTGATTTCAGCATCGAGTACAACTCAGGAATGGACTTCTCCATCCCTTGCATGTTGTAGTTCATCACAAAGCTCTTGTAGCTAGGTGGAAGCGACTGGAGGATTCTGTCAATGACCGAGTCATCCGAGAGATTAACTCCTAGCTAAGTCAAGCGGTTGTGTAGCCCAGACATCTTGAGGATGTGCTCACTGACAGAACTATTCTCCTCCATCTTACAGCTGAAGAACTTGTCAGAGACGTCATATCTCTTAACCCAGGCATGAGCTTGGAAAACCAGTTTCAGCTCTTGGAACATGTCATATGCTCCGTGTTGCTCAAAACGCTTTTGGAGCCCCGGTTCTAAACTATAAAGCATGCCACACTGAACAAGGGAGTAATCATCGCAGCGAGAATGCCAAGCGTTCGCAACGTCTTGCTCTGCTGGGAGAAGGGGTGGGTCACCTAGTGGTGCATCAAGGACATACAATTTCTTGGAAGCTATGAGGATGATCCTCAAGCCATGGACCCAGTCCGCATAGTTGCTTCCATCATCTTTCAGCTTGGTTTTCTCTAGGAACGCGTTGAAGTTTAGGGTGACATTCACGTTGGCCATTGGATCTACAATATAGATTATAAAGACAATTTTAGACTAAGTTCATGATAATTAAGTTCACATAATCAAATTATTTAATGAACTCCCAATTAGATAGACATCTCTCTAGTCATTCAAGTGACACATGATCCATGTCAACTAGCCTGTGTCCGATCATCACGTGAGACGGACTAGTCATCCATGGTGAACATCTCCATGTTGATCGTATCTTCTATACGACTCATGTTCGACCTTTCGATCTTCCGTGTTCCGAGGCCATGTTTGTACACGCTAAGCTCGTCAAGTTAACCTAAGTGTATCGCATGTGTAAATCTGGCTTACACCCGTTGTATGCGAATGTTAGAACATATCAGACCCGATCATCACGTGGTGCTTCGGAACGACGATCTTTAGCAACGGTGCACGGTTAGGATGAACACTTCTCATGAAATTTTATTGAGAGATCATCTTATTTACTATCGTCGTTCTAAGCAAATAAGATGTAAACATGATAAACATCACATGCAATCAATATAGTGACATGATATGGCCAATATCATCTTGCTCCTTTGATCTCCATCTTCGGGGCACCATGATCATTACTGTCACCGGCACGACACCATGATCTCCATCATCGTGTCTTCATGAAGTTGTCTCGCCAACTATTACTTCTACTACTATAGCTAATGTTTAGCAATAAAGTAAAGTAATTACATGGCGTTTATGATTGACACGCAGGTCATACAATAAAATAAGACAACTCCTATGGCTCCTGCCGGTTGTCATACTCATCGACATGCAAGTCGTGAATCCGATTACAAGAACATGATCAATCTCATACATCACAATGCATCACATCACATCCTTTGGTCATATGACATCACAAGGCATATGCTGCAAAAACAAGTTAGACGTCCTCTAATTTGTAGTTGCAAGTTTTTACGTGGCTGCGATAGGTTTCTAGCAAGAACGTTTCTTACCTACGCCAAAACCACAACGTGATATGCCAATTGCTATTTACCCTTCATAAGGACCCTTTTCATTGAATCCAGTCCGACTAAGGTGGGAGAGACAGACACCCGCTAGCCACCTTATGCAACAAGTGCATGTCAGGTGGTGGAACCAGTCTCACATAAGCGTACGTGTAAAGTCGGTCCGGGCCACTTCATCCCACAATACCGCCGAATCAAGATAAGACTAGTAGTGGTAAGCATATTAACAAAATCGACGCCCACAACAACTTGTGTTCTACTCGTGCATAGATTCTACGCATAGACCTAGCTCTGATACCATTGTTGGGAGACGTCGTAGTAAATCAAAAAAATGCGTACGTGTCACCAAGATCTATCTATGGATAAACCAGCAACGAGTGGGGAGAGATTGCATCTTCGTACCTTTGAAGATCGCTAAGCGGAAGCGTTACAAGAACGCGGTTGGTGGAGTCGTACTCGCAGTGATTCAGATCGCGGTGGTTTTCGATCTCAACACCGAACAACGGCGCCTCCGCGGTCAACACACGTGCAGCTCGATGACGTCTCCTATGCTTTGATCCATCAAGGAGGAAGGAAAGGTTGAGGGAGAGCTCCGGCAGCACGACGGCGTGGTGACGGTGGAGCTACGTGGACTCCGGCAGGGCTTCGCCTAAGCGCTACGGAGGATGAAGAAGAAGGGTAGGGCTGCACTGAGAGAGAGAAGTCGTCGTCTCAAATCATCCCAAACCCTTGCATATATATAGGAGGAGGGAGAGGAAGGGCTGCCTTGGCCCCTCCTCCAAGGAGGAGAGGTTCGGCCAAAGGAGGGATAGAGTCCACCTCCCACAAGGGAGGTGGATCTCCTCTTTTAAAACCCTTTTGCCCTTTATCTCTTGATCCCAACCGCATGGGCCTTTCTAGAAGGTCTTGGCCAGCCCAAAAAGGGATGGCACACCTCCTGTAAGGGCGCACGAAGTCCTATGGTCGTCACACCCCTCCCGGGGGTCCTCCGGCACCCTCCCGACACTCCCAGTACACTACCGATGAGCCCGAAAACTTTCCGGTGACCAAAACTGGACTTCCTATATATCAATCTTTACCTACGGACCATCCCGGAGCTCCTCGTGACGTCCGGAATCTCATCCGGAACTCCGAACAACCTTCGGTAATCACGTATACCATTTCCCTATAACCCTAGCGTCATCGAACCTTAGGTGTGTAGACCCTACGGGTTCGGAGACATGTAGACATGACCGAGACACCTCTCCGTTCAATAACCAACAACGGGATCTGGATACCCATGTTGGCTCCCACATGCTCCACGATGATCTCATCGGATGAACCAAGATGTCGGGGATTCAATCAATCCCGTATACAATTCCCTTTGTCTATCGGTATGATACTTGCCCGAGATTCGATCGTCGGTATCTCTATACCTTGTTCAATCTCGTTACCGGCAAGTCTCTTTACTCGTTCCATAATACATCATCCCATGACTAACTCCTTAGTCACATTGAGCTCATTATAATGATGTCTTACCAAGTGGGCCCAGAGATACCTCTCCATCACACGGAATGACAAATCCCAGTCTCGATTCATGCCAACCCAACAGACACTTTCAAAGATACCCGTAGTGCACCTTTATAGCCACCCAGTTACGTTGTGATGTTTGGCACACCCAAAGAATTCTTACGGTATTCGGGAGTTGCACAATCTCATGGTGTAAGGAAACGATACTTGACATTGAAAAGCTTTAGCAAACGAACTACACGATCTTGTGTTATGCTTAGGATTGGGTCTTGTCCATCACATCATTCTCCTAATGATGTGATCCCGTTATCAACGACATCCAATGTCCATGGTCATGAAACCGTGACGATCTATTGATCAACGAGCTAGCCAACTAGAGGCTCACTAGGGACATGTTGTGGTCTATGTATTCACACATGTTTTACGGTTTCCGGTTAACACAATTATAGCATGAACAATAGACAATTATCATGAACTAGAAAATACAATAATAACCATTTTATTATTGCCTCTAGGGCATATTTCCAACAACTAATACTTCGCAAAGTCTCAGTCGGATGACATCATCGTATGTAGATTAGGCTTATTGATTAGCCCTCCTTTTGCTGGGTCGATCGGCTAGCACCTGGGCCGTTTTCTCCCTGTTTGTTTGTTTGTTTGTTAATTTGGGATGGGCTTCTCACTTTGATTGTTTGTGTTTTCATCCTGGCCGGTCCACATTTGTTTGTAAGTGGGCCCAGAGGACATAAAGAAAAGACAAAAGAAACTGCAGCCTACTCTGCTTTATGATCTCTACTTTTTGACTAGAACCCAGGCAAAACCCTCATAGGCCAACCCATACCACGACTCCCCTCCCCCCTACCCTCTCCCAAACAAACCCCGAGCAAGACACACATCAGCCCTCATCTTCCCTTCCCTCACCCAAATGCGTGGTGGCGGCTTTGCATAGCCATGGCAGATAATCTACCTAAACAAACAAACATGGACAGTGCTGGAGAAACTCACCAGTGTAAGGACGCCTGACTCTGTCCTCTCTCAGCAGAAATCAGCTCCACCATCTCTCCCTTTTGTCTGGATTTTGTTCTAGATCTGATTTCTTCTTCTCTCTTCTTATCTTTGTAACAACAATCTTGCAGCAGTATGGGAGATTCCTGATGAGCAGAGAGATTAGAATTATGATTTCTATGGATTTAGAGAGCAGCCAAAACAGAATCAAGTAGTAGTTGACAGGCATGTGTGATGTAGCTATTCTAACAGTAGAAAGTTTATTTTAGCTCTCTGTCCATGAAAAATTGGATGATGTAGTCTTGATAAATGAAAAAACACAATTGATTAGGGAAAAAGGTCCTATGATTCCTGATAGGCAGTGGGTTGTACGAAAGTATGCATTGTGCGTAACACCTAGTTTGCTACCTACAAAAAAAGTTAGAAACAAATATAGTGTAAAACCATATACAAAAACAAAAAAGCTAGGGAAGACCTGAACAATTTCTTACATATGGCCGATATATCTCGTAGGAAAAATAAATGGTTTCTCTTCATTTTGTAGGAACCGGGTGCGTCTATGCCACAAAGAATTCCGAACAGTCATGCACCTGTTCCAGTTAGTCCGGACATGCTGGTTCAAGTAAGAACATCTTTCTGCAAACAACGAAATGAAAAAACGATTAGATTGGGAAAAACATGGTCATGTTGTGGTTGATTTTTTTAAAGAACTTCAAATATCACTCTCTATGTGCAGCAGCCATACCTTGGTGTCTAACATGTGCAGCAGCAACAATCTGGGGACCACCTAGCATTCCAAGAATCTCCAACTTCATTTCCGCCGCATGTACGTGTTTTTGTTACAAAAATACAAAAAGATTGGTTGCTTATCCACTTGTCCACTCTTTAAAAGTTCTGTACTTTGATGAATAATCTGTTACTCTGCTTTGTCCCCTTGCAACCGTGAAAAATACATAAAAACAACATAAAAGAAACTTAAACTCTTATCAAAGTCTGACAATCACTAGTAAAAAACAGGGCTTTGGTCTAGGCCGGGCCAGCCCATTAGTCCCGGTTCAGTCACGAACCGGGACCAATTGGGGCAACGGTCCCGGTTCGTGAGGCCAGGGGGCGGCGAGACACGTGGGGCATTGGTCCCGGTTCGTTTGGAACCTTTGGTCCCGGTTCCAGACACGAACCGAGACCAATGTGCCTCGCTCCTGGACGACAACCATTGGTCCCGGTTCGTGGCTGGATCCGGGACCAAAGGGGGTCCTTTAGTCCCGGTTTCAGCCACGAACCGGGACCAATGAGATGCCTATATATACCCCCTGGCCAGCAAGCAGAGCACTCCACTTTGATCTATTTTTCAGGCCGGCGAGGGGAGAGCTTTGTGGTGCTCTAGCTCACCTCCTATGCACATGAGGTGTTTGATGAAATGCCCAAGCCAAACTTAAGCTCTCTCCTCTCGAAGCTCCTTGTCCAAACTCCATTTTCATCAAGATTTGTCTAGGTTTGGTGGTCCGTCCTGTCCCGTCCCCGTCCTGAAACCGCCGTCGATCGCCCGCGCATGGTGAGCCTCTTGATTTTATCTTCTTGCTAAAAGAAAATATACTTACTCGTATGATTTTCTTACTTTTATTATTGTTTGTTATTATATAGTGACATGGTTATGGTATCCGCCCACGTCAGCCCTCGTCCAGTCTATGATTCAGATATGGTATATTATCTTTTATATAAATATTTCATACATCTAATGTCTATGACAATTAATTATGCCACCAACTTGACGTAGATGTTTTTATCTATAGGAAGTAGTTGAACCAGGAATTCCAACCGACTATGCAATTCTGCTCGAGAAGTTAACACAAGCTGAAAAAGAAATCGATCATTTGAAAGAAAAATTGAAAAGAACTGAAGATGGCAAGATGGGATTGGAGTTGCATGTTACCGATATCGTCGGTGATCACAAGACCAAGATGGATGCAATGCGCTTGAAGCTTAGAAAGATTAGAAAATATGTCATTCATACTGAGGCTTGGTATCATTATGTCGTTGGATCAATTGGTACCTTAGTAGCGGTTATGCTTGCATTTGTTGTATAATTTAAATTTTTTACGTAGTTTCCCTATCTGTTTTAATTAGATGCTCTAGAGAGCTATATGTTGTTCAATAATGACAACTATGTATCTACTTTGGTTTTAATGTGATGATGAACTTCTATTAATTTGGTCACTTCTGTATTCCTGATGTTCTGTAATGATTTTTGACACACTATTTTTTAGCACATGCTATGTGGGTAAAATAATGATACCATGCCAACTTCCAACCTTTTCACGGTTCATTTGTAGTGCTTTTCAATTTCAGGGTCATTTAGCTCAAAAAAATCAATAACTGCATGAAAACAACAAATGAAGTCAGAAAGGGTTGAAAATTGATGATGTGGCTTTGAATGGTGCATTTTTAACACACAAAAAGCCTAGAGTTCAAATAAGTCTAAGAAAATGAAATGCCTTTTGTAGCCGATGAGTTTCCGTTCGAAACCCTGATACCTCGAAAGAGACTGTCCGTTTTGTACACGAAGTGCGTCCAACTTCTGTCGTAACCCTCTCAACTTTTTAACACATGCTATGTGGGTGAAATGATGATACCATGCCAACTTTCAACCTTTTCAGAATTCATTTGTAGTGCTTTTCAATTTCAGGGTCATTTAGCTTTAAAAAATCAATAACTGCATGAAAAATAACAAATGAAGTCAGAAAGGGTTGAAAAATGATGATGTGGCTTTGAATGGTGCATTCTCAAAACACAAAAAGCCTGGAGTTCAAATAAGTCCAAGAAAATGAAATGTCTTTTGTAGTCGATGAGTTTCCGTTCAAAACCCTGATACCTCGAAAGAGACTGTCCGTTTTGTACACGAAGTGTATCCAGCTTTTGTCGTAACCCTCTCAACTTTTTAACACATGCTATGTGGATGAAATGATGATACCATGCCAACTTTCAACCCTTTTCAGAATTCATTTGTAGTGCTTTTCAATTTCAGCGTCATTTAGCTCAAAAAAATAAATGATTGCATGAAAAATAACAAATGAAGTCAGAAAGGGTTGAAAATTGATGATGTGACTTTGAATGGTGCATTTTGAACACACAAAAAGCCTGGAGTTCAAATACGTTCAAGAAAATGAAATGCCTTTTGTAACTGATGAGTTTCCGTATGAAACCGTGATACTTCGAAAGATACTGTTCGTTTTGTACACAAAGTGCATCCAGTTTTTGTCATAACCCTCTCAACTTTTTAGCACATGCTATGTGGGTGAAATAATGATACTATGTCAACTTTCAACCTTTTCAGAGTTCATTTGTAGTGTTTTCCAATTTCACGGTCATTTAGCTAAAAATTCAATAACTGCATGAAAAATAACAAATGAGGTTAGAAAGGGTTGAAAATTGATGATTTTCTTTGAATGGCGCATTTTGAACACACAAAAAGCCTAAAGTTTAAATAAGTTCAGTAAAATAAAATGCTTTTTGTAACCGATGAGTTTCCGCCCGAAACCCTGATACCTAGAAAGAGACTGTCCGTTTTGTACACGAAGTGCATCCAGCTTTTGTCGTAACCCTCTCAACTTTTTAACACATGCTATGTGGACGAAATGATGATACCATGCCAACTTTCAACCTTTTCAGTGTTCATTTGGAGTGCTTTTCAATTTCAGGATCATTTAACTCAAAAAAATCAATAACTGCATGAAAAATAACAAATGAAGTAAGAAAAGGTTAAAAATTGATGATGTGGCTTTGAATGGTGCATTTTGAACACACAAAAAGCCTGGAGTTCAAATACGTTCAAGAAAATGAAATGCCTTTTGTAACCGATGAGTTTCTATCCGAAACCGTGATACTTCGAAAGAGACTGTTCGTTTTGTACACGAAGTGCATCCAGTGTTTGTCGTAACCCTCTCAACTTTTTACCACATGCTATGTGGGTGAATAATGATACCATGCCAATTTTCAACCTTTTCAGAGTTCATTTGTAGTGCTTTTCAATTTCACGACCATTTAGCTCAAAAAAATAAATGATTGCATGAAAAATAACAAATGAAGTCAGAAAGGGTTGAAAATTGATGATGTGACTTTGAATGGTGCATTTTGAACACACAAAAAGCCTGGAGCTCAAATAAGTAAAATGCATTTTGTAACCGATGAGTTTCCGTTTAAAACCCCGATAGTTTGAAAGAGACTGTCCGTTTTGTACACGAAATGCATCCAGCTTTTGTCGTAACCCTCTCAACTTTTTAGCACATGCTATGTGGGTGAAATGATGATACCATGCCAACTTTCAACCTCTTTAGAGTTCATTTGTAGTGTTTTTTAATTTCACGGACATTTAGCTAAAAAAATCAATAACTGTACGAAAAATAACAAATGAAGTTAGAAAGAGTTGAAAATTAATGATGTGGCTTTGAATGGTGCATTTTTAACACACAAAAGCCTAGAGTTCAAATAAGTTCAAGAAAATAAAATGCCTTTTGTAACCGATGAGTTTCCGTTCGAAACCCCGATACTTCGAAAAAGACTGTCCGTTTTGTACACAAAGCGTATCCAGCTTTTGCCGTAACCCTTTCAACTTTTTAGCACATGCTATGTGGGTGAAATGATGATACCATGCCAACTTTCAACCTTTTCAGAGTTTATTTGTAGTATTTTTCAATTTCAAGGTCATTTAGCTCAAAAAAATCAATAACTACATGAAAAATAACCAACGAAGTCAAAAAGGGTTGAAAATTGATGATGTGCCTTTGAATGGTGCATTTTGAACACACAAAAAGCCTGGAGTTTAAATAAGTTAAAGAAAACGAAATGCCTTTTGCAACCGATGAGTTTCTGTCCAAAACCTAATACTTCAAAAGAGACTGTCCATTTTGTACACGAAGTGCATTCAGCTTTTGCCGTAACCCTCTCAACTTTTTAGCACATGCTATCTGGGTTAAATGATGATACCATACCAACTTTCAACCTTTTTAGAGTTCATTTGTAGTGCTTTTCAATTTCACGGCCATTTACCTAAAAAATTAATAACTGCATGAAAAATAACAAATGAAGTTAGAAAGGGTTGAAAATTGATGATGTGGCTTTGAATGGTGCATTTTGAACACACAAAATGTCTGGAGTTCAAATAAGTTCAAGAAAATAAAATGCATTTTATAACCGATGAGTTTCCGTTCGAAACTCTGATACTTCGAAAGAGACTGTACGTTTTGTACACGAAATGCATCCAGCTTTTGCCGTAACCCTCTCAACTTTTTAGCACATGCTATGTGGGTGAAATGATGATACCATTCTAACTTTCAACTTTTTCAAAGTTCATTTATAGTGCTTTTCAATTTCAGGGTCATTTAGCTCAAAAAATCAATAACTAAAATTATAAACCTTCAGTATTTTCCAAACTAAAATTATATAAAACCTAAAAATTACCAAATCGAATATAATGTTAAAACGATGTAATATTAAATAGCAGGAAAAATAGCAAAGAAATAACATAAAAAATAGCAAAAGTAAAAATAGATGCGCTTACACTGAAATTGAACCTAAATTCAAAGTGCTAATTAGACACCTAACTAGCATTTTGAATTTAGGTCAAATTTCATGTATAAGGGCATCTATTTTCACTATGAGAGAAGCTTGACAGGTCAAGCGCATCGAGCCTTATAAACAGGTGTTGTCTCCCCTCGACTAGCGAGGTGGGGCTATACATTTGCTGCGCCAGGCCTTTGGTCCCTGTTTCCCCGTCGGCCGACGAAAAGGGACCAGTGGTCCTGGTTGGTGGCACCAACCGGGACCAATGCCCCCCTTTCGTCCCGGTTGGTGCCACCAATCGAGACCAAAGGTCCCTGTTTTCTGCCCTTTGGGCTGCTGAAAACAGGGCTTTGGTCCCGGTTGGTGACACGAACCGGGACTAAAGGGGGGAATTGGTTCCGGTTGGTAGCAACAACCGGGACCAATGCTTCTTCTATATAAGTAGCACTTAGGAAATTTCGTAGGTTTCATCGCCACTTCGCTGAGCTCGTCGTCCTCGTCCCCGTCGTCCCTTGCCGCCCCGAGCCCGTCATCGCCGTCCCCGTTCCCGTCGCCGCTCTCGTCGCCTCCCCGTCGCCGCCCCCGCCGTCGTCATTCACCTCCTCGTCGCCGCCCCGTCCCCGTCGCCTCCCATGTCGCCCCCGTCGCCACCCCGCCCTCGTCGCCTCCCCCGCCGCACCCGTCGTCGTCCCGTCCCTGTCGCCTCCCCCGTCGCCGCCTCGCTCCCGTCGGCGCCCCGCTCCCGTCGCCGCCCCTCCCCCGTCGCCTCCCCCGCTGCCCCGTCCCCGTCGCCGCCCCCGCTGTGAGCCGCCGCCGCCCCGACTCTGTGCAATTTCTTTTTAAAATATATGTTGATTTTTTTATATGATGAGTATTTTTGTTCATATATAGTGTACTCCAGATTAGTTGATTTTGTTTATGATGAATGTTTATGTTTTTGTTCATATATAATGTACTCCAGATTAGTTGATTTTGTTTATAATGTACTCCAGTATATATGTATGTGGCTATATAATATCTAACGTATATATGTATGTGGCTATATGTTCTGCAAGATTAGTTGATTTTGTTTATGATGAATGTTCATGTTTTAGTTGTTTTATGTTTTATTTAAGTATTAGGAGTCCTAGAAAAAATTAGTATGTGTATGTTAGATTACAGAAATTTTTTGGGTTTTATGAAAAACTAGTGATTAAACGATAAGAAAACGTTCTCATAGGAATTTGTCGACGATGCCTGGCCCGCATCCTCGTCGTCGAATAGTCCGTGAGAGCCTGCTTGATAGGCGCCATGTCCGGGATTGGGCTTCGCCGGGCTGGCACTGGGAGGTGCTACCTTCCTGGGCTCGGAGGTTGGTGAGGAATCCAGGTATCGTCGTCAACCCGGACCTTCTGTGGTGGCGGTCACGCGGGCCACTTGGTGCGGAGGGAGCGGGCACCCACGGAGGTGGTACGTCGCCATGTCAGGGAAAGGATGAGCACGTCCGTCGCTACATGGCGGCATTGGACGCCTAGTTCGACAATACCCAGCAGATCCTTCAGGGATCTCACTTGAGTAATGATCCTGTGATGGTTCCTTATCTTTGGGTGTCCACCGCCGGCGACTCAGAGACCGCTAGTGAATCGAGTTCACCGTCCTCCACTTTGGATTCTAGGATATTCGATCTGTATTAGTGATCTTATATGATAATATTCGAGATGTATTAGTTAATATTTGATGATGCATTAACTGGATTATTCTGGATGATGTATTAGTGATATTATATTCGAGGTCATTATAAATATTAATGTATTTGTGATATTTTATCGGTATAATGTGTGTGTGACTTTCGGTCTGTCGTTGCTCCTCGTGTGACTTTCATGTGTGTTCTTGATGGAGAAATCCCGACTGTTGTCGTGGGAGACGCCTCCTCTTTTTTATCTTCTTTGCGATATACTCGTCGATATTGCGCAAGAAGAGAAGAGGGGAGACGTCCATCACCGGCGGTCGAACTATTACTATGAGAGAATGCCCACCAACATATATACACCACCATATCAGTGTGAGAGAGAGCGCACCAACACACCATGAGATATGAGAGTTACTTAAGGAAAGCCTCGACGGACCAAAAGTCACACACGCATTAGGATCCAAAGTGTGTCGTAATTCTTGAACCGGCTTATTCGGGATGATGTATTAATGATATTATATTCGAGTTCATTATAAATGTATTTGTGATTTGCAAGTCATTCCGGTAAAACATAGGGAATTTTTTCTATGTCATTGCTCGATATATGAAACGGGTTGACTTTAGGTCTGTTTCGGCTCCTTGTGTGTCTTTCAGTGAGGGAGAGTGTCCATCATATATATATATATATATATGTATGTATGTATGTATGTATGTATATATTGTTGAAAAAATGCCCTAAAGACAATAAATAAAGTGTTTATTATTGTATTTCCTTGTTCATGATAATCGTTTATTATCCATGCTATAATTGTATTAATTGGAAACATGGATACATATGTGGATACATAGACAAACACAATGTCCCTAGTATACCTCTAGTGAACTAGCTCGTTGATTGAAAGATGGTTAAGGTTTCCTAGCCATGGACATGAGATGTCATTTGATAACGGGATCACATCATTAGGACAATGATGTGATGGACAAGACCCAAACTACAAACGTAGCTTATGATCGTGTCAGTTTATTGCTACTGTTTTCTACATGTCAAGTATATGTTTCTATGACCATGAGATCATGCAACTCACAGATATCGGAGGAGTACCTTGTGTGTATCAAACGTCGCAACGTAACTGGGTGACTATAAAGGTGCTCTACAGGTGTCTCCGAGGGTGTCTGTTGAGTTGGCATGGATCAAGACTGGAATTTGTTACTCCGTGTGACGGAGAGGTATCTCAGGGCCCACTCGGTAAGACAACATCGCAATAAGCCTTGCAAGCAATGTGACTAAGTGTTGGCCACGGGATCTTGTATTACGGAACGAGTAAAGAGACTTTCCAGTAGCAAGGTTGAACTAGGTATGGAGATACCGACGATCGAATCTCGGGCAAGTAACATACCGAAGAACAAAGGGAACATCATACGGGATTAACTGAATCCTTGACATAGAGGTTCGACTGATAAAGATCTTCGTAGAATATGTAGGAATCAATGTGGACATCCAGGTCCCGCCATTGGTTATTGACCATAGAAGTGTCTCGGTCATGTCTACATAGTTCTCGAACCCGTAGGGTCTGCACACTTATGGTTTGTTGACGTTTCAGTAGTATAGAGTTATGTATGGTAGTGACCGAAGTTTGTTCGGAGTCCCGGATAAGATCCTGGACGTCACGAGGAGATCCGGAATGGTCCGGAGGTAAAGATTCATATATAGGAAGTCCTTTTTGGTCGCCGGAAAAGTTCCGGGCTTATCGGTAGTGTACCGGGAGTGCCGGTAGTGTACCGGGAGACCTCCGGAAGGGGTATTTCGACCCATGAGGCTTCATGGGCTGTGGGAGAGTGAATATCAGCCCTTAGTGGGCTGGTGGAAACTCCCACACAAGGCCCATGTGGCTGGAGAGAAAAACCCAAAAGGAAAAAGGCAAAAAGAAAAAAAAGGATGAATCCTAATCCTACTAGGAGTGGAGGAGCTGGAATCCTCCTCTCCTAGTTCGGCCGAAGCCTAGAAGGCTTAGAGGCCAAGCTGCCTCCTCTCCTCCTCTCCTCCTATATATACTGGTGGTATTGAGGGATTTTGCACTAGATTTTCAGCCACGTGCTACCCGTTCCTCCAGTGCATAGTTTCTCCTCTAGATCGGATCGCGGGACGGATCGTGATTGGATCGCGGGACGGATCGTGATTGGATCGAGGGACGCACGGCGATTTGGATCGCGAAGACGTTCGACTACACCAACCGCGTTTCTTAACGCTTCCCGCTTAGCGATCTACAAGGGTATGTAGATCCACTCTCCCTCTCGTAGATGCTCATCACCATGAATAGATCTTCGTGTGTGTAGGAAAATTTTTGTTTCCCATGCAACGTTCCTCAACACACACACACACACACACATATATATATATATATATGAGAGAGGAAGAATCCCGACTGTTGTCGTGGGGTCGCTTCTCCTTCGTTCCAATGTACTAGACATTTTGGTGTAATGCACTCTGGAACGAATGGAGGAGCCACCATCATCGACGGTCGCAATATCAGAGGGAGTGCCCACCATATACGTGAGACGAGAGTTTAGGAAGGAAAGACTCAACAGACATAAAGTCAACCCGTTGCATATTGAGTAATAGTGATCTGTGTGTTGATCAGTTTTCTCATAGTTTCCTTCGATCGATTTTAAATGTTTCAACTATGAACATAGGAAATGTCTAACGACGAATGGGAATTCGCTATGTGTGAATATTGCGAAGACGAGCGCGGCATGTGTGGCAAGACTTTCCTAGTTAATGGTAGGCGCTTCAGCATCATGTTGGATGAGACCTTCGAAGTGGATACAGTAAGTCATAATGACAAGTCTTTTTTCGTAATTAAGCATGACTTCTGCCTCTTTTGCTTCAACTTATAATTAATTTTAACTTTTTACTGTTCTACTAGCGTATCTCCTGCCATGCAAGAATTGTTGTCTTGGATAA
The DNA here is from genome assembly GCA_022496015.1 of Hordeum marinum. NCBI lineage: Eukaryota > Viridiplantae > Streptophyta > Magnoliopsida > Poales > Poaceae > Hordeum > Hordeum marinum. Next base: position 536,904,525 of record CM039673.1, read on the forward strand.
GATTGGTTTCAATACTAAAAAAGATATGAAGGTAAAGATAGTTCACTTGAGGACCGAGCATGGTTTTACTTTTGCGGTAAAATTATACCATGCAAACACCTATTGCTATTTTGAATGCAAAAGTTAGCAAGCACTATGCAAGGCTTATGCATTTGAGCCTAATATGCTTATCACCTTTGATATTCGTCCGGAAGATGAAATTGAAGGTAATATCGACATCTGGGTCGATGTGCAGACGCCTCCAGTTCTACCATTATGTGAGTTTCTCAACCATATTTATTAAGTAATTTATATTGTTTATTTAAAAATAGTTGACAACTTATTTGCATTGACAGCTTATTTCCATTCTTCAAAAAATGTACAGAAGATGGTAGACAAAACCTAGTACTACAATGATGAAGCGGAATTAACTTATAAGGAGAAAGATCATCTTACCGCATTTCTTAGTCATCTTGAGAATTACAATAGCTATTATCAAACTCCTGCACATTATGGTCAATACGTGCCATTAGTGCACATGGTGAACTACGGTAACATCCATGGAGATTGCAGGGTAAGATTTTAATTCTACTATTACGACATCCGTGCATCTTTTGCATAAATTCTTCTAAAACTAAACTACATTGCTAATTACAAAGTTATTACTATGTTTTTCAACAGAAAATCCCGAAGGATTGTGTGCCTCATCTGATGTTTTCGAGGTCGCGTTGTTGTTACGAGCTTAGGGCCACCACGGCCAGGTCAGCCTACGCATCACTCCTGTCCATACCAGATTTCTAAAACCGATGAAGTCATGACAATCAAAGATTGGAAAAAATGTATGCTCAATCGTAGAGAGCTACTTGGAAGCAACATTGTGCATAGGCCAAGAATGGGAGACAGGATGATCTCCGTTCTCCATAATGGAGAGTCAGGGCCTATCTTGTTTTATGATATCGTACCTAAGAGAGGGTAGAGTAGGTCCTACGAGATAGGAGTACGTAGGTCCTAGGTACAATGTGTTATTATGTGCTACAATATGTTAGAGTTGATGATGATGAGGAGGAGTTGTGATTATGACTAGTGACCAACTTGTTATATGATGTCTCATTGACGAAAATGATGATTAAATAGTGTTATATGTTCTATCTATACGTATAGTACGTAGCATCGTGACCAAGCACGGAGATAGAAAAGATCACTTCTCTCTATTAGCTAGCTAACAAAATATATGAAACCCCTAAATTAACCCTCCAAAACCCTCAACCCCCCCCCCCCCCTCTTTAAAAGAACAGCTCCTCAGCTGCTGACGAGTGGACGCTCTTTGGTCCCGGTTGGCCCTCCTGCCTGGGCTCGACGGAGCGGCCACGTGTAGCCCCATCTGTCCCGGTTAATAAGCGAACCGGGACTACATGTCATCGGTTTTAGTCCCGACACATTAGTCCCGGTTCCAGAACCAGGACAAATGGGCCTTTTTCCACTAATGAATGCAAAAGTAACAGAAATATATATGCAGGAAATGAATTTCCTTAGAAGTGGTAACATGAGCTACACGTAGTTGTTGATGGCTGCTAATCAAGAGGTACCATGGGTGACTTTCTTTCACTTTCACACATAGATTGGAAACAAATAAAAATGAGGAAATGCAAAAAAAGAATATGTATATTATTTACATTACGTGTTTCTGGTGACAGGATGCGATTGGTTGATCTCAACATTCTGGTCAGCAACAAGTTTCTGGTGACAGGGGTTTTTGTGAGGTGACTCCATTTAGATATGTACATATATCCCCCTGTTCTTTTTGCCCTATGTGTGACAATAAAAATATGCTCATTTCTTATTCTTGATGTTACTTTTGCAGAATGACACGTACATGATAACTGAACGGTATGGCCATTGGCAAGATCAGGATGACAATGGGCAACAAACAGAGACGCATCAAGCAAAGTAAGTGGATGTTGGTGCAGAAGGTTTTCCTAGTTGGAGCTAGGATGGCAATACAACTGAAGAACAAAAGAGCAATGATGATGAATTGGATTTTGATGAAAGTGATTATGACTTGGATGGTGATTTGGACGTTGATGGTGCTGAAGCTGCTGCTGGTTCTAGCCATGGGTATACATTCACAGAGGGCATGAGTTTTCAAAATGATTTGAATGATGATGCAGCCCGTGGTGGTTCTAGCCATGGCCCTAGTTTCACGGATGGCATGAGTGTCGATGATGATTCAGACAATGATGAACAAGCAGATATGTGTGGCAAAAACAAGAATGTCCGTGAATGTGACTATCAACGAGAAGGCGAGCCTGTGCAACACGGGGATATTGAACACCTGTCACAGGAAGACATTCTAATGTTCCTAGAAAATTACAGTGTCTCTACAGCTCAGGCTCAGACTTGCAGCGAAGAAGTACGAAGCCCACATGTTGGCATGGCCTTTGATTCTCATGATGCTGCCCATGCATTCTACAATGAGTATGCAGCGATTTGTGGATTCACAATCAAGAAAGCAGGAAACTACCATGGAACTAACCCTGGCGGGAAGGCAGTGTCACATTACACTTTCAGGTGCAACCGCTCAGGTAAAGTTGTTGCTGAGGACGTGCTTGAAGAAAGGAAAAAAGAAGAGTCAGCTCAAGAAGCAAGAGAAAACAGGGATTCCCCTGCCTGAGAAGGCAAAAAGGAACAGGACCTGAAAATTCTTGATGCAGCAGTTTCTGAAAGACTAAATATTTACATAGTTTTTGCACTAAATAAAATAGTTTATTCATCTAAAGGACTGTTAATTTCCTGAAAAGTTTTCGCACTGTACAACTCCTAGAAAAACAATAGCAATATGTAACTTAGGAGTGTTTTTCACTTCTGAGATGAGTACCTAACTGCATGGGATAAAAGTACATAGGCAACTATTTAAAAACATCAACAAAAAGTTCTGACACACAGCAAAAATACTGAACAAAACTTAGGAAAGCAATCATGCATTACGAACCAGTGTTGCAACTTCTTCGAATAGCAAACCATCTGATGCTTGAGTATCAGTGATCTCTACATCATATCGCCTCTCTTCAAAATCTGTATCTTCGAGATCCTGTTGTCTGCCCTCTTCATTTCTGTCACTGCCAGGGTCGCTTCTTTTGTCTTCAATATTTGTACCTGTGCGCTTCTGAAATAATAACAATGTACATGATATATTAGTGCACTAGGTAGCCTATGTGTATCGGAACATAGTACAAGCCAGCACATAAAACAACAGTACAAAAGACATTTAAAAAATTACATCTAATTTATTTGTCTGCTTGTTTGAGCAATCTCTTGTTTCAATTTTAGCCTTCTCCATATGATCCTGTACGAAACAGAAGAATTGATGTTGAGATATACAAAAAAGAAAATTTAAAACAGAGAAGATGAGGTTAAAATATTAAACATAGGTACAAATATTATGCCCGAGTGCATACAATATTATGCTGTTGACGTAGCCCTTCTTTCGATGAGTCCTCATTTTTAGTTTCTGTATCATTTTCAATCACTTTGCAGGCATCTGTGAGAACATGCTTGTGAAAAAATAGACAGTAAACATCCGTTAGAACATTCAGTACAAAACACTCTTTAACTATTCAAATCTTACTATGACTCTAGTTGTAAAAAAAATGTCCAAGAAAAAAATATACAGAGGCATTTTAGTTCCCACTTCAACACTACTGAATTCACATCTGCCATTATGAATAAGTGCTACTGAAGCTGAAGCTATGATAGTACATGCAGGCTATGCACAAAAACAAATCATGAAACCTGCTGCCCCATTTTACATTAGTAAAAACAGCGCGTCAAGCTATCAACCCAATGATTGGACTACATCCATTCCGGCAGGCTCATTTCCAACAAAAAACATCTTAATTGGGTAGATCACACAAACACATTATAATTGGTATGTCAGACAAAAAACATCTTAAATTTGTAGATGAGACAAAACATTACCCTACTACTTCTCTCCCCACTGGCAATCAATTGCTGTATGGAAAAAATGTTCACGAAAGCAACATGAACGTATCGCATTCTAAGATCATCAGCGTAATAGTCTCTTCCTCTGTTTGGGATCTACACTACATACTGAGTAAACTAGTGAGGCAAGTGTGAGTATATGCTGGGTAAGATGAAGTGATCATTTACAAGGGTCTGCTCCAGGCATGAACACCATCAAAAATTACTCCAAAAATGCACCCAAACAGATCATATCCTTGAGGATAACAACCACCTACCACCATTCAACAACACCTATTCACCTCGTTCTATCCCATTTCGGGTACAGACAAGTGAATGTCTATACAACATCACTATGACACTACTGCAGATTCCTGATTCGCACACAAAAATCTCACAGAAATGACGCAGCAAAAATCCCCTATGAGAATCGTCATTCGCATCAAATTGGGGGGACGAGTTGAACCCCTATGAAGCAAAAATTGCACATCGACAGCTCGATTTCACCTCGCGTGCACTGGTTCCTGTGGTGAGAGGGCTGCACTTGCAAATCACTGACAAAAAACTCGCCGAAAATCAATGACAAAAACCTCTCAGAAACGTGATTCGGTCGAAATTATGCAACGTATCAAACCCTAGCCAGCAATTTCACATCCGAAGCTCGATTTTCCCCTCGCGGAAGAATGGCAATGGGGCGAGCACTTGGGGGAGGAGGGGCAGAGGGGAAAGGGGACTGGTAGATTACCTCATGCGTAGGGCGCAATAAGTCTGGAGGGGCAGCCGCATCGCCGAGCATCTCGTCGCCGGCGACTTCTGCCGCGCGAAGCTTCAATGTGGTCGCCCCCGTGATGCGGCTTCCTTCCTCACCTGTTCTCTCTCTGTCTGCCCCGTCTCACATTTCAAACAGTGTTGTTGGCTGTGTGTACAACAAATGTGTCTGTACGGGTCCACATACCAGAGACTTCCAACAAGCACACCGTCTATACTTTCTCCATCCGATCGGTAACAACACTTTTGCCCTATTTAATTTGCTCTTTTCTCTGTAGAAAATGTTAACTACTATTCCTTCCGTCCGAAATTACTTGTCGCACAAATGAATAAAAGTGGATGCATCTAGAACTAACATGCATCTAGATACAATTATTCCTATGACAAGTATTTCCGGACGGAGGAAGTACAATACAATGATTCTTTTCAATTGGAGTTATCGCTTTCATTCGACGGGAAAACAAAAAATCTTTTTCAATGCAAAAAAGTCAAAAAAAATGTTTGTATATAATTATTTAAAAAAGGAAAAGATCATAGTCAGTTGGCCGATCGCGCGTATACTTCCGCCGCATGCATAGCCGTCAAAATACGAGTTTGATTAGCCGACACACAAATCATCAGGACCTCTACGACTGCACATATGCGCCTGTGTCACTTACAGTTTTTCTGTAAAATTATATGTGTTTCAGAAGTTGTTCCGCAACAACACCATTGTTGCAAGAAAGTTAAGCCGCCCTGCCCATTAGAAACAAAAAAGAAAAAAGAATCTGGTTGACAATGCTTACAATTGTATGATTAGTTGCCTCCTTACATGTTGTGGTTCATTGTTACTACCGCCCGCTATGATAAAACAAAGTTCTCCAATTTCTCAGAGTTGGAAAACAACATAGATTACATTAAGTTGCATGACCAGTATATGATGTGCAAATTGCTTCTCTTTCATTGTTGAACCCACCAAAAAAAATAACACATAGTTGCATCCCCCACCCCCCTTCTCCAACAAAAAATAAGGGCTTGGTTAGTTTACTTGGAGGACATACAATTGCGTGACTATGGTTGCGCATGCAATGTAGTTGGAGAACATGTAGTTGTTTGCCTATGGGTGGACAAGCAACCCCCCCTTACGACATGGTTGGAGCGCATGTAGTTGCATGTCTGTGACGGTACATGCAAGTAGCCCGCCCCAGTTGCAACGAAATTGGTGGACATGCAATTGCATGTCTATGGGTGGACATGCAAGTGACCGCCCCCTGGAGGACATGCAGTTGAATGCCTACGGGTGGACATGCGGTTGTGTGACAATGATTGGACCTGCAATTGCGTGCCTATGGGCGGACATGCAAGTGGGTGCCTCCTAGTTGCAACGGAGTTTGAGGACATGCAATTGCGTGCCTATGGATGGACAAGCAAGCACCCTCCCTCCAGTTACAACGGAGTTTGGGGACATGCAATTGCGTGCCTATGGGCGGACATTTAAGTGGGTGCCCCCCAATTGCAACGGAGTTTGAGGACATACAGTTGCGTGCATATGGGTGGACATGCAAGTGGCCGCCCCCTCCCTCCCAGTTGCAACGGAGTTTTGAGTGTTGGAAATATGCCCTAGAGGCAATAATAGAATGGTTGTCAAGATGGATACATAAAATGGAGACATCGTGGATTACCCAAATTGGGACGACGATAGGACATTTCACTTTCTTTCGCAATATTTCTGATCATGACTCAACCACTAGGAAAGGGGATTGCTTACTCTCAGCCACGTTTTCGCTTATGCTTAGTCAAGTGAGGATTCCATTCGAAGTAACGTAACAGGAGCACCATCTTCAAAACTTCTCGGGATCCGGAGTTTTTCGATAAAAGGTCCCATCCTTCAATATCATGATTGGGTCAACCAGGCCAGATCATAAGTGAAATAGTTTGATCGGGTCGACCAGGTCAGGCCCGATCATGAGTGAATAGAAAATCGAAAACGTACATAGCTGGAGGTATTTCCTTGTTCATGATAATTGTCTATTGTTCATGCTATAATTGTGTTAACTAGAAACCATAATGCATGTGTGAATACATAGACCATAACATGTCCCTAGTGAGCCTCTAGTTGGCTAGCTCGTTGATCAATAGATGGTCACGGTTTCATGACCATGGACATTGGATGTCATTGATAATGGGATCACATCATTAGGAGAATGATGTGATGGACAAGACCCAATCCTAAGCATAGCACAAGATCGTGTAGTTCGTCTGCTAAAGCTTTTCTAATGTCAAGTATAATTTCCTTAGACCATGAGATTGTGCAACTCCCGGATACCATAGGAATGCTTTGGGTGTGCCAAACGTCACAACATAACTGTGTGGCTATAAAGGTGCACTATGGGTATCTCCGAAAGTGTGTGTTGGGTTGGCACGAATCGAGACTAGGATTTGTCACTCCGTGTGACGGAGAGGTATCTCTGGGCCCACTCGGTAAGACATCATCATAATGAGATAATGTGACTAAGGAGTTAGCCACGGAATGATGTGTTACGGAACGAGTAAAGAGACTTGCCGGTAACGAGATTGAACAAGGTATAGGGATACCGACGATCGAATCTCGGGCAAGTATCATACCGGTAGACAAAGGGAATTGTATACGAGATTGATTGAATCCCCGACATCGTGGTTCATCCGATGAGATCATCATGGAGTATGTGGGAGCCAACATGGGTATCCAGATCGATCCGTTGGTTATTGACCGGAGAGGTGTCTCATTCATGTCTACGTGTCTTCAGAACACGTAGGGTCTACACACTTAAGGTTCGATGACGCTAGGGGTATAGGGAAATAGTGTACGTGGTTACCGAAGGTTGTTCGGCGTCCCGGATGATATCCCGAACATCACGAGGAGTTCCAGAATGGTCCGGAGGTAAAGATTCATATATAGGAAGTGAGGTTTTGGTCAGCGGAAGAGTTTCGGGCATCACCGGTAACGTACCGGGACCACCGGAAGGGTTCCGGGGGTCCACCAAGTGGGGCCACCGGCACCGGAGGGCTGCATGGGCCACAAGTGGGAGGGAACCAGCCCTAGGCGGGCTGGTGTGCCCCCACAAGGGGTCCAAGGCGCAGCTTGAGGTGGGAGGAGGCAAACCCTAGAGGCAGATGGGCCCTAGGCCCACCTAGGGCGCCGCCCCTCCCACTCCCTCCTTGGCCGCCGCCCTAGATTGATCTAGATTTGGCCGCCGGCCCTAGGGAGGGAACCCTAGGGCTTCCGCACCCCTCCTCCTTCCCCATATATATATATGTGGGGTTTTGGGGGCTGCCAGACACACGAGTTCCTCTCCTCTTGGCGCAGCCCTACCCCTCCTCTTCCTCGTTCTCCGCGGTGCTTGGCGAAGCCCTGCCGGAGCAGGCAGCTCCACCGTCACCATGTCATCGTGCTGTCGGAGCCCTCCCACAACCTCTCCCTCCTCCTTGCTAGATCAAGGCGGAGGAGACGTCATCGGGCTGTACGTGTGTTGAACGCGGAGGCGCCGTTGTTCGGCGCTAAGATCGGAGTCCACCGCAATCTGATCGCTACGAGTACGACTCCAACAACCGCGTTCTTTTAACACTTCCGCTTAGCGATCTTAAAGGTATGAAGATGCAATCTCTTCCTTCTCATTGCTGGTTTCTCCATAGAAAGATCTTGGTGAACGCGTATAAATTTTTGATTTACTACTACGTCTTCCAACAGTGGCATCATGAGCTAGGTCTATGCGTAGAATCTATGCACGAGTAGAACACAAGTTGTTGTGGGCGTCGATCTTGTTAATTTGCTTGTCGTTACTAGTCTTATCTTGATTTGACGGTATTGTGGAATGAAGCGTCTCGGACCAACTTTACACGCTTATGCGGTTCCACCGCCTGACATGCACCTGTTGCATAAGGTGGCTAGCGGGTGTCTGTCTCTCCCACCTTAGTCGGATCGGATTCGATGAAAAGGGTCCTTATGAAGGGTAAATAGCAATTGGCATATCAAGTTGTGTTTTTTTCGTAGGTAAGAAACGTTCTTGCTAGAAACCTATAGCAGCCACGTAAAAAAATTGCAACTACAAATTAGAGGACGTCTAACTTGTTTTTGCAGCATATGCCTTGTGATGTGATATGGCCAAAGGATGTGATGTGATGCATTGTGATGTATGAGATTGATCATGTTCTTGTAATAGGATTCATGACTTGCATGTCGATGAGTATGACAACCGGCAGGAGCCATAGGAGTTGTCTTGTTTTATTGTATGACCTGCATGTCAATCTTAAACGCCATGTAATATTTGGGGAACGTCGCATGGGAAACAAATTTTTTCCTACGCACACGCAGATCTATCCATGGTGATGAGCATCTACGAGAGGGAGAGTGGATCTACATACCCTTGTAGATCGCTAAGCGGGAAGTGTTAAGAAACGCGGTTGGTGTAGTCGAACATCTTCGCGATCCAAATCGCCGAGTGTCCCGCGATCTCATCACAATCCGTCCCGTGATCCAATCATGATCCGTCCCGTGAACTCATCACGATCCGTCCCGCGATCTCATCACGATCCGTCTCACGATCTTGATCACGATCTGTCCCGCGAACTCATCACGATCCGTTCCGCGATCTCATCACGAACCGTCTCGCGATCTCGATCACGGTCCTTCCGATCTAGCGCCGAACGAACGGCACCTCCGCATTCAACACACGTACAGCTTGATGACGATCTCCGCCGTCTTGATCCAGCAAGAGAGAGCAGAGAGGTAGAAGAGTTCACCGGCAGCGTGACGACGCTCCGGAGATGGTGGTGGAGTTGTTCCAGCAGGGCTTCGATTAAGCGCTGCCGAACTAGTCTAGTTTAGAGGAACTTGATCTAGAGGTAGGGTTTAGACGTGGCTGAAAAATCCTTGTCTAAAAAAACCCTAAAACCACTCATATATATAGGAGGAGGGGATAGGAGGCTGCGCCCAAAGGAGGGCTCTCCTTTTGGTTCGGCCGAACTGGTGGAGGGAGAGTCCTCCTCCACCTGAGAGTCCACCTGTCACACGAGAGGTGGAACTTGGGGAGGACTCCACCCCAATTCGATTTGGGCCTTCTCTTCCTACGCCTAGGCCACCTTGGCCGACCCCACCAGCCCACTAGGGGCTGGTGGGTCGCCACTTTGGCCCATGGGGTGGGTTGGCCCCACTGGTGGACCCCCGGGACCCATTCGTCACTCCCGGTACACTACCGAAAGTGCCCGAAACTTTCCAGAGTCCGAACACCACCTTCCTATATATCAATCTTTACCTCCGGATCATTCTGGAGCTCCTCGTGACGTCCAGGATCTCATCCGGGACTCCGAACAACCTTCGGTCACCACCATACATAACTCTATACTACCGAAACGTCACCAAACCTTAAGTGTGTAGACCCTGCGGGTTCAAGAACTATGTATACATGACCGAGACACCTCTACGGCCAACAACCAATGGCGGGACCTGGATGTCCACATTGGTTCCTACATATTCTACGAAGATCTTTATCGGTCGAACCTCTATGTCAAGGATTCAGTTAATCCCGTATGATGTTCCCTTTGTTCTTCGGTATGTTACTTGCCCGAGATTCGATCGTCGGTATCTCCATACCTAGTTCAACCTCGTTACCGGCAAGTCTCTTTACTCGTTCCCTAAAACAAGATCCCGTGACTAACACTTAGTCACATTGCTTGCAAGGCTTATTGTGATGTTGCATTACCGAGTGGGCCCTAAGATAGCTCTCCGTCACACGGAGTAACAAAGCCCAGTCTTGATCCATGCCAACTCAACAGACACCCTCGGAGATACCTGTAGAGCACCTTTATAGTCATCCAGTTACGTTGCGACGTTTGATACACACAAGGCACTCCTCCAATGTCCGTGAGTTGCATGATCTCATGGTCATAGGAACATATACTTGACATGCAGAAAACAGTAGCAATAAACTGACACGATCATAAGCTACGTTTGTAGTTTGGGTCTTGTCCATCACATCATTCTCCTAATGATGTGATCCCGTTATCAAATGACATCACATGCCAACGGCTAGGAAACCTTGACCATCTTTGATCAACGAGCTAGTTCACTAGAGGCATACTAGGGACAGAGTGTTGTCTATTTACCCACACATGTAATGTGTTTCCATTTAATACAATTATAGCATGGATAATAAACGATTATCATGAACAAGGAAATATGATAATAACTAATTTATTATTGCCTCTAGGGCATATTTCCAACAGTCTCCCAATTGCACTAGAGTCAATAATCTAGTTCACATCACCATGTGATTCGCATTGTATGAATCTAACACCCAATGAGTTCTGGGGATCGATCACACTTTGCATGTGAGAGAGGTCTTATAGTCAACGGGTCTGCGACATTCAGATCCATGTGTACTTTGCAAATTTCTATGTCAAACCATAAACACTGCTACCACACTCCACTTGGTACTATTCCAAATGGCTGCTCCACTATACGTATCCAGATTGCTACTACGAGTCATCCGGATTGGTGTTAAAGCTTTCATCGACGTGACTCTTTACGACGAACTTCTTTATCACCTCCATAATCGAGAAACATCTCCTCAGTCTCTTAGTTACTAAGGATAATCTCGACCTGCTGTCCAGTGCTCCATTCCAGGATCACTTTGAAACCTTCTGGTCATACTTATGGCAAGGCTGACCTCGGGTCTTGTGCACAGCATTGCATACATGATAGAGCCTATGGCTGAAGCATAGGGGATGACACTCATCTTTTCTCTATCTTCTGCAGTCACTGGGCATTGAGTCTTACTCAACTGTATACCTTACAAATCAGGCGAGAACTCTTTCTCTGACTGATACATTTTGAACTCTTTCAAAATCTTTTCAAGGTATGTACTCATTGAAAGTCTCATCAAGCATATTGATCTATCTCTATAGATCTCGATGCTCAACAATTAGGTAGCTTTATCCAGATCTTCCTTTGAAAATCACTTTCCAAACAACCGTTTATGCTTTCCAGAAATTCTACATTATTTCTGATCAATATGTCATCCACATATACTTATCAGAAATTCTATAGTGCTCCCACTCACTTTATTGTAAATACAAGTTTCTCATAAACTTTGTATAAACTACAAAACTTTGATCACCTTATCAAAGTGTATATTCCAACTCCGAAATGCTTGCTTTAGTCTATAGAAGGATCACTGAAGCTTGCACACCTTTTAGCATCCCTAGGATTGACAAAACCTCCTGGTTGTATCACATACAACCTTTCCTCAAGTAAATCGTTAAGGAAACGATGTTTTGACATCCATCTGCCAGATTTCATAATTTGAAAAAATGCAGCAACTGCTAACATAATTCCAACAGACTTTAGCATCGCTACGAGTGAGAAAGTCTCATCGTAGTCAACTCCTTGAACTTGTCACAAACATCTTTGCAACAAGTCGAGCTTTACAAATGGTGACATTTACCATCAGTGTATGTCTTCATTTTAAAGATCCATTTGTTCTGAATGGCCTTTTGCCCTTCAGGTAATACTTCCAAAGTCCATACTTTGTTTTCATACATGGATCCCATCTCGGATTTCATGGCCTCCAACTATTTGTCGAAATCCGGGCCCATCATTGCTTCTCCATAGCTCGTAGGTTCATCGTTGTCCAACAACATGACCTCCAAGACAGGGTTGTCGTACCGCTTAGGAGCAGTACACATACTTGTCGACCTACGAAGTTCGATAGTAACTTGATCCTGAAGCTTCATGATCATCATCATTAACTTCCTCTTTAACTAACGTAGGCTTCACAGAAACATCTTTCTGCGCCGCGCTACTCTCTAGTTGAACAAAGGTTTAACAACCTCATCAAGTTCTATCTTCCTCCCACTCAATTCTTTCGAGAGAAACTTTTCCTCGAGAAAGGATCCGTTTTAGCAACAAACACTTTGCACTTGGATCTGAGATAGAAGGTTCACCCAACTGTTCTTAGGGTATTCTATGAAGATGCATTTGTCCGCCTTGGGTTCGACCTCATTAGGTGAAAACATTTTCCACACAAGTGTCGCAGCCCCTCAAATATTAAGAAATGACAGCTTAGGTTTCTATCAAACCATAATTCGCATGGTGTCATCTCAACGGATTTAGATGGTGCCCTATTTAAAGTCAATATAGTTGTCTCTAATGCATAACCCCAAAATTATAGTAATAAAATGATAAGAGACATCATAGCACGCACCATATCCAATAGAGTATGACTTATGATGTTCGGACACACCATCACACTATGGTGTTCCAGGTGGCGTTAGTTGTGAAACAAATTTCACATTGTCTTAAGTTGTATGCAAAATCGCAACTCAGATATTCACCTCCACGATCACATCGCAGTCATTTTTATCTTCTTGTCACGATGATCTTAAACTTCACTCTGAATTTGCTTGAACCTTTCAAACGATTCAGACTTGTGTTTCATTAAGTAAATATACACTATATCTACTTAAATCATCAGTGAAGGTAAGAAAATAATGATATCCACTTCATGCTACAAGACTCACTGGATTGCATACATCAACATGTATCATTTCCAATGAATCACTTGCCCGCTCCATCCAACGGGTTTTTTTAGTCATCTTGCCCAAGAGACATGGTTCGCATGTCTCAACCGATTCGAAATCGAATGAGTCCAAAGATCCATTAGCATGGAGTTTCTTCATGCGCTTTATTACAATATGACATTTAGCGGCAGTGCCACAAGTATGTGGTACTATCATTATTAACTTTGTATCTATTGACATCAATGTTATGAACATGTGTGTTACTACGATCAAGATTTCAACAAACCATTCTCACTGGGTGCATGACCATTGAAGGTATTATTCAGGTAAGCAGAATAACCATTATTCTCTAACTTAAATGAATAACCGTATTGCAATAAACATGATCTAATCATGTTCATGCTCAACACAAAACACCAAATAACATTTATTTAGGTTCGTCACTAATCCTGAAGGTAGAGAGAGCGTGCGATGTTGATCTCATCAACCTTGGAAACATTTCCAACACATATCGTCACCTCACCCTTAGCTAGTTCTCTGTTTATTCCGTAGCTTTTATTTCGAGTTACTAACATTTAGCAACCGAACCGGTATCCAATACCCAGGTGCTACTAGGAGTACTAGCAAGGTACACATCAATAACTCATTATATCAAATATACTTCTGTTGACGTTTGCCAGCCTTCTTATCTACCAAATATCTAGGGTTGTTCCGCTTCAGCGATCGCTCTCCTCATAATCGAAGCACTTAGTCTCGGGTTTGAGTTCAACTTTGGGTTGCTTCACTGGAGTAGCAACTGACTTGCTATCCATGAAGTTTCCCTCCTTGCTCTTCCCCTTCTCGAAACTAGTGGTTTTAACTAACCATCAGCACTTTGACGTTCCTTCTCGATTTCTACCTTCGCGGTGTCAAACATCACAAATAGCTCAGGGATCATTATTTCTATCCCTGGCGTTTTATAGTTCATCACCAAGTTCTAGTAGCTTTAGTGAAAGTGACTTGGAGAACTATATCAATCAATATCTTATCGGGAAGATCAACTCCCACTCGATTCAAGCGATTGTAGCACCCGGACAATCTGAGCACATGCTCAACGATTGAGCTATTCTCTTTCATATTACAGGCAAAGAATCTTGTTGGAGATCTCATATCTCGCAACACGGGCACGAGCCTGAGATCCTAATTTCAGCTCTTAGAACATCTTATATGTTCCATGACATTCAAAACGTTTCGGAGCCTCAATTCTAAGCTGTAATGCATGACGCACTAAACTATCAAGCAGTTATCAAAACGTGCCTGTCAAATGTTCACAACATCTACAAACAATGCTAGAGGGGTTGGTGCACCGAGCGGTGCATTAAGGACATAAGCCTTCTGTGCAGCAACGAGGACAATCCTCAAATCACGGAGCCAGTCCGCAATATTGCTACCATCATCTTTCAACTCTATTTCTCTAGGAACATATAAAATTCAAGGAGCTACAGTGTGACCTAGTAATCTACAACATAATTTTGCAAAGACACTACTGACTATGTTTCATGATAATGAGTTCAATTAATCATATTAATTAAGAACTCCCACTCAAATTGACATCCCTCCGGTCATCCGAGTGATACATGATCCAAATTCACCAACTCAAGTCCGATCATCACGTGAGTTGAGGTGGTTACGATGGTGAACATCATAATGTTGATCATATCTACTATATGACTCATGTTCGACCTTTCGGTCTCTTGTGTTCCGAGGCCATGTCTGTACATGCTAGGCTCGTCAAGTTTAACCCGAGTGTTCTGCATGTGCAACACTGGCTTGCACCCGTTGTATGTGAACGTAGAGTCTATCACACCCGATCATCACGTGGTGTCTCAACACGACGAACTTTCGCAACGGTGCACACTCGGGGAGAACACAATTTTATCTTGAAATTTAAGTGAGGGATCACCTTATAATGCTACCGTCGTACTAAGCAAAACAAGGTGCATAAAAGGATTAACATCACAAGCAATTCATAAGTGACATGATATGGCCATGAACTTGTGCTTTAGATCTCCATCTTGAAAGCACCGGCATGATCTCCATCGTCACCGGCATGACACCATGATCTCCATCATCTTGATCTCCATCAACATGTCGCCATCGGTGTTGTCACGCCCTGCATGATTCTACTACTATAGCTACCGTTTAGCGATAAAGTAAAGCATTACATAGCGTTTAATGATTGACATGCAGGTCATACAATAATTAAAGACAACCCTATGGCTCCTGCCGGTTGTCGTACTCATTGACATGCAAGTCATGAAATTAAATACATCACATGATCATCTCATACATCACATATATCACATCATGTAATTGGCCATATCACATCACAACATACCCTGCAAAAACAAGTTAGACGTCCTCTAATTGTTGTTGCATGTTTTATGTGGCTGGTACGGGTTTCTAGCAAGAACGATTCTCACCTATGCATAAACCACAACGGTGATACATAATTTGCTTTTCAACCTTCTCAAGGACCGCCTTTGTCGAATTCGATCCAACTAAAGTAGAGAAACTGCCACCCGCAAGCCATCTAGGTAACAAGTTGCGTCGAGGGAATCGGTCTCTCGTAAGCGTACGAGTAATGTTGGTCCGGGCCGCTTCATCTCACAATACCGCTGAACCAAAATCCGACCAAGGGAGGAAGCAATCTAAGCATCAACGCCCACAAACTCTTTGTGTTCTACTCGAGATCTCATCTACACATAGACCTAGCTCATGATGCCACTGTTGGGGAACGTCGCATGGGAAACAAAAATTTTCCTACGCACACGCAAATCTATCCATGGTGATGAGCATCTACGAGAGGGAGAGTGGATCTACATACCCTTGTAGATCGCTAAGCGGGAAGCGTTAAGAAACACGGTTGGTGTAGTCGAACATCTTCGCGATCCAAATCACCGAGTGTCCCGCGATCTCATCACAATCCGTCCCGCGATCCAATCATGATCCATCCCGTGAACTCATCACGATCCATCCCGCGATCTCATCACGATCCGTCTCACGATCTTGATGACGATCTGTCCCGCGAACTCATCATGATCCGTTCCGCGATCTCATCACGAACCGTCTCGCGATCTTGATCACGGTCCTTCCGATCTAGCGCCGAACGGACGACACCTCCGCGTTCAGCACACGTACAGCTTGATGACGATCTCAGCCGTCTTGATCCAGCAAGAGAGAGCAGAGAGGTAGAAGAGTTCGCCGGCAGCGTGACGGCGCTCCGGCGATGGTGGTGGAGCTGTTCCGGCAGGGCTTCGCCTAAGCGCTGCCGAACTAGTCTAGTTTAGAGGAACTTGATCTAGAGGTAGGGTTTAGACTTGGCTGAAAAATCCTTGTCCAAAAAAACCCTAAAACCACTCATATATATAGGAGGAGGGGAGAGGAGGCTGCGCCCAAAGGGGGCCTCTCCTTTTGGTTCGGTCGAACTGGTGGAGGGAGAGTCCTCCTCCACGTGAGAGTCCACCTCTCACACGAGAGGTGGAACTTGGGGAGGACTCCACCCCAATTCGGTTTGGGCCTTTTCTTCCTGCGCCTAGGCCACCTTGGCCGACCCCACCAGCCCACTAGGGGCTGGTGGGTCGCCACTTTGGCCCATGGGGTGGGTTGGCCCCACTAGTGGACCCCCGGGACCCATTCGTCACTCCCGGTACACTACCGAAAGTGCCTGAAACTTTCCAGAGTCCAAACACCACCTTCCTATATATCAATCTTTACGTCTGGACCATTCCAGAGCTCCTCGTGACGTCTGTGATCTCATCCGGGACTCCGAATAACCTTCGGTCACCCCCATACATAACCCTATACTACCGAAACATCACCAAACCGTAAGTGTGCAGACCCTGCGGGTTCGAGAACTATGTATACATGACTGAGACACCTCTACGGCCAACAACCAATGGCGGGACCTGGATGTCCACATTGGTTCCTACATATTCAACAGACACCCTCGGAGATACCTGTAGAGCACCTTTATAGTCATCCAGTTACGTTGCGACGTTTGGTACACACAAGGCACTCCTCCGATGTCCGTGAGTTGCATGATCTCATGGTCATAGGAACATATACTTGACATGCAGAAAACAGTAGCAATAAACTGACACGATCATAAGCTACGTTTGTAGTTTGGGTCTTGTCCATCACATCATTCTCCTAATGATGTGATCCCATTATCAAATGACATCACATGTCAATGGCTAGGAAACCTTGACCATCTTCGATCAACGAGCCAGTTCACTAGAGGCATACTAGGGACAGAGTGTTGTCTATTTACCCACACATGTAATGTGTTTCCATTTAATACAATTATATCTTGGATAATAAACGATTATCATGAACAAGGAAATATGATAATAACTAATTTATTATTGCCTCTAGGGCATATTTCCAACAGTAATTACTTTGCTTTATTGCTAAACGTTAGCCATAGTAGTAGAAGTAATAGTTGGCCAGACAACTTCATGAAGACACGATGATGGAGATCATGGTGTCGTGCTGGTGACAGTGATGATCATGGTGCCCCGAAGATGGAGATCAAAGGAGCAAGATGATACTGGCCATATCATGTCACTATATTGATTGCATGTGATGTTTATCATGTTTACATCTTATTTGCTTAGAACGACGATAGTAAATAAGATGATCTCTCAATAAAATTTGAAGAGATGTGTTCACCCTAACTATGCACCGTTGCTAAGGATCATTGTTCCGAAGCACCACGTGATGATCGGGTGTGATAGGTTCTAACGTTCGCATACAACGGGTGTAAGCCAGATTTACACACGCGAAACACTTAGGTTGACTTGACGAGCCTAGCATGTATAGACATGGTCTCGGAACACGGGAGACCGAAAGGTCGAACATGAGTCGTATAGAAGATACGATCAACATGGAGATGTTCACCATGGATGACTAGTCCATCTCACCTGATGATCGGACACGAGCTAGTTGAAGTGGATCATGTGTCACTTGGATGACTAGAGAGATGTCTATCTAAGTGGGAGTTCATTAAATAATTTGATTATGTGAACTTAATTATCATGAACTTAGTCTAAAAGTGTCTTTGCAAATTATGTTGTAGATAGCTCACTCTATAGCTCCCCTGACTTATTGATACGTTCCTAGAGAAAAGTAAGTTGAAAGATGATGGTAGCAATAATGCGGACTGGGCCCATGATCTGAGGATTGTCCTCATTGCTGCATAGAAGGTGTGTGTCCTTGATGCACCGCTCAGTGCACCACTCCCTCAAGTGTTGTCTGTAGATGTTGTGAACATCTGACATGCACTTTATGATGTTTACTTGATAGTTCAGTGCGTCATGTATTACGGCTTAGAATTGAGGCTTCAAAACGTATTGAACGTCACAGAACATATGAGATGTTCTAAGAGCTGAGATTGGGATCTCAGGTTCATGCATGTGTTGAGAGGTATGAGACCTCCAACAAGATTCTTTGCCGACAGGATAAAAGAGAATAGCTCAATCGGTGAGCATGTGCTCAGATTGTCTGGGTGCTACAATCACTTGAATCGAGTGGGAGTTAATCTTCCAGATAATATAGTGATTAATACAGTTCTTCAAGCCACTGCCACTAAGCTACTAAGCTTCGTGATGAACTATAAAATGCCAGGGATGGAGATAATGATCCCTGAGCTATTCGCGTTGTTTGACACCGTGAAGGTAGAAATCAAGAAGGAGCATCAAGTGTTGATGGTTACGTGAAAACCACTAGTTTCAAGAAGGGTAAGGGCAAGAAGGGGAAAACTTCAGGAATGACAAGCCAGTTGCCGCTCTGGTGAAGAAACCCAAGGTTGAGCCCAAACCCGAGACTATGTACTTCTATTATGAGGAGAACAGTCGCTGAAGCAGAATAACCCTAGATACTTGGTAGATAAGAAGGCTGGCAATGTCAAAACAAGTATATTTGATATACGTGTTATTGATGTGTACCTTGCTAGTACTCCTAGTAGCACTTGGGTATAAGATACCGGTTCAGTTGCTAAGTGTTAGCAACTCGAAATAAAAGCTACGGAATAAATGGAGACTAGCTAAGTGAAAGGTGACGATGTGTGTTGGAAGTGTTTCCAAGGTTGATGTGATCACCATCGCACGCTTTCTCTACCTTCAGGATTAGTAATGAACCTAAATAAATGTTATTTGATGTTTGCGTTGAGCATGAACATGATGGGATCGTGTTTAGTGCAATACGGTTATTCATTTAAGTTAGAGAATAATGGTTATTCTGTTTACATGAATAATGCCTTCAATGGTCATGCACCCAATGGGAACGGTTTATTGAATCTTGATCGTAGTAACACATATGCTCATAACGTTCGTACCAAAGATACAAAGTTAATAATGATAGTACCACATTCTTGTGGCACTACCACAAACGTCATATTGGTGTAAAGTGCATGAAGAAACTCCATGCTGATGGATCTTTGGACTCAGTCGATTTCGAATCGGTTGAGACATGCGGACCATGCCTCTTGGGCAAGATGACTAAGACCCCGTCTTCCGGTATGATGGAGCGGGCTAATGGCTTATTAGAATTGATACATGTTGATGTATGTGGTCCAATGAGTGTTGAAACACGCAGTGGATATCGTTATTTTCTTTACCTTCACTGATGATTTGAGTGAATATGGGGATATTTACTTAATGAAACACGAGTCTGAAATGTTTGAAAGGTTCAAGGAGTTTCAGAGTGAAGTTAAAGATCATCATGACAAGAAGATAAAATGTCTACGATATGATCGTGGAGGTGAACATCTGAGTTACGAGTTTGGTATGCAATTTTAGACAATGTGGAAATTGTTTCACAGCTCACGCCTCCTGGAACACCATAGTGTGATGGTGTGTCCGAACGTCGTAGTCGTGCTCTATTGGATATAGTGAGTACTATGATGTCTCTTATCGTTTTGCCACTATCGTTGTGGGGTTATGCATTAAAGACAAATCCATTCACTTTAATAGGGCATCATCTAAGTCTGTTGAGATGACACCGTGTGAATTATGGTTTGACCAAAGCCTAAGCTGTCATTTCTTAATGTTTGGGGCTGCGACGCTTATGTGAAAAGGGTTTTCACCTAGTGAGCTTGAACCCAAAGTAGACGAATACATCTCCATAGAATACCCTAAGGAGACATTCGGTGTACCTTCTATCTCAGATCCAAGCGCAAAAGTGTTTGTGGCTAAAAACGGGTCCTTTCTCGAGAAAGAGTTTCTCTCGAAAGAAATGAGTGGGACAAAGATAGAACTTGATGAGGTTGTTGAACCTTTGTTTCAACCAAAGAGTAGCGCAGCACAGAAAGATATTTCTATGGAGCCTACGTCAGTTGAAGAGGAAGTTAATGATGATCATCATGAAGCTTCAGATCAAGTTACTAACGAACCTCGTAGGTCGACAAGGACGCGTACTGCTCTTGAGTAGTACGTCAACCCTGTCTAGAAGGTCATGTTGTTGGACAACGATGAACCTATGAACTATGGAGAAGCGATGGTGGTCCCAGATTCCAACAAATGGTTGAAGCCATGAAATCCGAGAAAGGATCCATGTATGGAAACCAAGTATGGACTTTGGTAGACTTGCCCGTTGAACGGCAGGTCGTTGAGTACAAATGGACCTTTGAGATGAACACAGATACTAATGATGAAATGTCACCATTTATAAAGCTCGACTTGTCGCAAAGAAGTTTTCGCCAAGTTCAAGGAGTTGACTGTGATGAGATTTTCTCATCCGTAGCGATGCTACAAGTCTGTTAAAATTATGTTAGCAGTTGCTGCATTTTTCGATTATGAAATCTGGCAGATGGATGTCCAAACAAGGCTTCCTTAATGTTTTCCGTGAGGAAGAGTTGTATGTGATACAACCAAAAGGTTTTGTCAATCCTAAGGATGCTAAAAGGTATGCAAACTCTAGTGATCCTTCTATGGACTGGAGCAAGCATCTTGGAGTTGGAATATGAGCTTTGATGAAGTGATCAAAGTTTTTGAGTTTATACAAAGTTTATGATAAACTTGTATTTACAAGAAAGTGAGTGGGAGCACTATAGAATTTCTGATAAGAATATGTAGTTGACATATTATTGATCGGAAATGATTTATAATTTCTGGAAAGCATAAATGGTTGTTTGGAAAAAGTTTTTCAAAGGAAGACCTGGATAAAGCTACCTAATTGTTGGGCATCAAGATTTATGGAGATAGATCAAAATGCTTGATAATAATTTCAATGAGTACATACCTTGACAAGATATTGAAGAAGTTCAATATGGATCAGTCCAAGAAAGGATTCTTGCCTGTATTAGAAGGTGCGAGATTGAGCACAACTCAATGCCCGACCACGGCAGAAAATAGAGAAAAGATGAGTGTCATCCCTATGCTTTAGCCATAGGCTCTATATAGTATGCCATGCTGTGTGCCGCACCTGTGTGTGTGCCTTGCCATGAGTTTGTCAAGGGGTACAAGAGAGATCCAGGAGTGGATAACTAGATAGCAGTTGAAATTATCCTTAACAACTAGAGGACTAAGGAAATATTTCTTGATTATGGAGGTGATAAAGAGTTTGTCGTAAAGGGTTACGTCGATGCAAGCTTTAACACCAATCCGGATGACTCTTAGTAGAAATCCGAATACGTATAGTGGAGTTGGCATTTGGAATAGCTCCAAGTGGAGCGTAGGAGAAGTATCTACAGTAGGACATAGAAGTTTGCAAGGTATACACGGATTTGAATGTCGTAGACCCATTGACTAAAACCTCTTTCACGAGCAAAACATGATCAAACCCCAGAACTAATTGGGTGTTAATCACATGATCATATGATCACATGTTGATGTGAGCTAGATTATTGACTCTAGTGCAAGTGGGAGACTGTTGGAAATATGCCCTAGAGGCAATAATAAAATGGTTATTATTGTATTTCCTTGTTCGTGATAATTGTCTATTGTTCATGCTATAATTGTGTTAACCGGAAGCCGTAATGCATGTGTGAATACATAGACCACAACATGTCCCTAGTGAGCCTCTGGTTGGCTAGCTCGTTGATCAATAGATGGTCACGGTTTCATGACCATGGACATTGGATGTCATTGATAACGGGATCACATCATTAGGATAATGATGTGATGGACAAGACCCAATCCTAAGCATAGCACAAGATCGTGTAGTTCATCTGCTAAAGCTTTTCTAATGTCAAGTGTCATTTCCTTAGACCATGAGATTGTGCAACTCCCGGATACCGTAGGAATGCTTTGGGTGTGCCAAACGTCACAACGTAACTGGGTGCCTATAAAGGTGCCCTACGGGTATCTCCGAAAGTGTCTGTTGGGTTCGCACGAATCGAGACTAGGATTTGTCACTCCGTGTGACGGAGAGGTATCTCTGGGTCCACTCGGTAAGACATCATCATAATGAGCTCAATGTGACTAAGGAGTTAGCCACAGAATGATGTGTTATGGAACGAGAAAAGAGACTTGCCGGTAACGAGATTGAACAAGGTATAGGGATACCGACGATCGAATCTCGGGCAAGTATCATACCGGTAGATAAATGGAATTGTATACGGGATTGATTGAATCCCCGACATCGTGGTTCATCCGATGAGATCATCGCAGAGCATGTGGAATCCAACATGGGTATCCAGATCCCTCTGTTAGTTATTGACCGGAGAGGTGTCTCGGTCATGTCTACGTGTCTCCCAAACCCGTAGGGTCTACACACACTTAAGGTTCGATGACACTAGGGTTATAGGAAATAGTGTATGTGGTTTCCGAAGGTTGTTCGAAGTCCTAGATGAGATCTCGGACGTCACGAGGAGTTCCGGAATGGTCCATAGGTAAAGATTCATATATAGGTAGTGAGGTTTTGGTCACCGGAAGAGTTTCGGGCATCACCGATAATGTACCGGCACCACCGGAAGGGTTCTGGGGTTCCACCAAGTGGGGACACCGGCACCGGAGGGCTGCATGGGCCACAAGTGGGAGGGAACCAGCCCTAGGTGGGCTGGTGCGCCCCCACTAGGGGTCCAATGTAACAGCCCGAGACCGACGCTCCAGAAGATTCCAGAATATTCCCCTTTTATTTCCGTTCTCATCTGTGTTTGTCTGGTTGTCGCATTCATCATCACATAATTCCCCACTGACTTGATTTGGCGGATGCGTTGCTCTCGCACTTGATCTTGAACTCCAGGTAGTCCTCTTCGCTGATCGAAGGATTTGTCGCCTTGATCTTCTCATAACTATCACCACTTAGAATCCTTCTCTTCACCGCGGCTCTCCAAGTAGCCAGGGTCGTGCTCATCTTCCTGAGGGCGGCACTGTTCACTTTATTCCCTGAGAGGCGTGCGAAGTCACCGGGGAACTTGTATCGTTCGTGCAGCTTCGTTAAGAGGAGGTTGCGCAAATTCCCTCGGTCAGGATGCCTTAGGTTCTCGGTGTTGATCGAGATGGTGCTCCGGAAAATGCACCCGAGTTGTCGCGCGTACCCACGGACTAATTCTTTGGGCGTCGTTGGATGCCCACTGGAGGACACTTTCGTAAATTCCTCCTTGATGGTGCGGAGCATGTTCGGGCGCCGGTCCTTCCGTTGCCTCTTCGATTGGCTACCATCTGTGCATTCGCTGCCATCATCAGTGGTGGCATCCCCGGCGGCACCACTAGTGGTGTCATCCCCGACTCCACTAGGGGTTGTGTAGTCGGGATCGGTGTCTTTCGCGGCGTCCTCATAGCGGTGAGGTTCTTCCTCCATCTCCTGGGACAGCTCCCAGAATGGCTTGCCCGAACCGCCGGCCTCATCGTTGTCGTCCATGTTCGCTCTAAATAGGAAAAAGGCTACTAGAGTTATTGGATGAGATCAGGGTAGTATCTATTCTTCTCAGATTTAGAGGAAAACTGAGAATAAAACATGCAAAATGTTGATTAATTTTTGTTTCGGTTGAGAATCAGGCACCTTCTAGGTCAAGAAAATTAGGCATGACCTCTGCTAATTTTCTTGACTTAGGAGTGCCCCATTCTCAACCGAAACGGAAATTAATCAACATTTCAGGAGAAAGGGGTAACTATTTGTCCTGCACAAAATATTGAACTGAAGGAGCCTCAGTTCAGTTGTGGCGCCCCTGAACAAGTGATCATCAAGCTTAGGCCAGTGACCTGCTTGAGCCAAATTATCAACGGCAGCATTCAACTTAATCTGTAGCTTCAATGTGTCATGCCCAGCTGATCATAAGGTTGATTTGCATATAGGAATCCAAATTATCATCTTTCCTTACCAAATTTTACATGTATAAAAAACATGCATATGTGTCAATATATAGGTTACATGCATGCATTTCTTCAGCATTTTTGGGGTTGAACCTTGTAGATATGACTTTTCAAGAAACTTGTCAATATGTAGTTATGATACCATGACAATATGGTCCTAGTCCTAGGACAAATTACTGTGACCCCCCCCCCCCCCGCGCACGCCCAACGCCCATCAGATGATATAAAACATCAGCTTTTTTCCAATTTATAGATGATTGCAAGTATCTATCCTTTTACAGATCAGAAAATGTATAATCAACACCTCATAGCAGGCCATGAAAACGAAAAAAAATTGTGTACTTCATGTTGTTGGTCAGCGGCTTTACCGTTTAAACTTTACCTGTTCCCTAATCCTACCTCAGCTATCTACCAAATCCAAGATAACAATAAGGGCACTCAAACTGATTTGCAAACTTGAACTATCAGTGCATCAATTATAATTTAGAGAAGTTCAAAAAACTCAGGGACATCTAAACTATTGGATGCTTTGTGGGATACAACGAAGTCGTGTCTGTTGGTGTACGCAACATAGAGCACATAACAATGCAATCCAAGGAACTGATAATAGACATACAGCGTGATATCAAACAGAGTTGAAATCTGAAAATTATACTCGCTGAACTATTATGGTGGTGGTCCAAAACTGCTAATAATTCTCTCTCTCATAATGTGACACAGGACCACCCTGGGTTCAGCCAGTATATATTCCTTGCTGGTTCACCAAGAAAATCAAGCTAGTAGAAGCACAACACCTAAGCCTAAGCCAGGTGATTAAAGGAGCGCTGTTTACATAAAGAACATTGTTAGGCATGTGCCACAAGTGAACTGAATCATGTGCTATTGCTGAAGATTTCTGCAATGAACTTGAGGAAGCTCAACTCAAGTGTTTTTAAACCTATCAGTCTTTCATCTTTTTACTGTGCCATCTCGGGTTAAGTTCATTCAACATGGCCAATTTATTTATATACAATGCGGCAAAATCTTTTCTAGTTGTAGTACCGAGACATATAGTACATTTTAGTAGCTGCTAAATAGTCTTTTCTTAATCGAAGATACCCGAAATAGAAGCATGGAAGCAGAAGAAAACTAATGGTAAACGAAACACTGCTACACTGAGGCATTAGATTTGTAAATAAACAATATGAAAGAAAATAAGAACCAATCATGACAAATCAGCGAAGCATTGGATAGATCAAAACACGGAGCAATCTTTGATGTCCCCTTTCTTGCTTCCTTATGTGTGGCCCTGGCCCGAGCAAAAATAACATACATGGGAATGTAGTATTAATTAACTTTGTGTTCAAAGCTTACTGTAAAATTACTTAATTACTTAATTAAATTGAAATCACAACCGAACCTAAATTACTTAATTTTCCCCTTCAGCTTTGAACATAATGCTTCACTATCTGTGTTATTAATCTTCTTGCAATTGTAATGCTTAGGTGTAGATAATTTAATACCCGTCGAGCTGGCCCTGAAGATTGCGAGCAAGATCAAGGCAAATCAGCGATTTGCAGTCTACATTGTGATACCAATGTGGCCTGAAGGCATCCCAACCACAACATCAGTGCAGCAAATCCTCTTTTGGCAGGTTTGCCTCCCAACCATTTTCCATAGGTATTTTTGTGACGATTAACTCACAAAACTGATGAAATCATGGGCAGGAA
Organism: Hordeum marinum; assembly: GCA_022496015.1. Lineage (NCBI taxonomy): Eukaryota > Viridiplantae > Streptophyta > Magnoliopsida > Poales > Poaceae > Hordeum > Hordeum marinum. The sequence continues at coordinate 536,930,788 of CM039673.1, forward strand.
GCAAGATAACACAAAGATTTAATCGAAGTTCCATCAATTTTTGGACGGGAAAATTTCAACATTTGATAAATAAGAATGATGTATCAATCTACCAAAAATAATTAAAAACATTGATACCGAAGTCAATTCAGTAACATAGGGCACTGACATATCAACATATTCTAATATGGCAGACATTTTTTTTCTTTTGTACCAATACATTGGAGTATCTAGTAATTATTGATAACATACATGAGGCGGGGCGTGCGGCGGCGGCGGCGATCGGGCGGCGTGTAGTGGCGATGCTGTGTCGTCTGGCGGCGCAGCCGGGAGGGGGCGTCCTGGCGGGGTCGAGCGGCGACTGGCGACCGGCGACGGAGCGGGGTTGGATGGCTACGGAGCGGGGTCGGCTGCCAACCCTAGCCTGATGTGTGAGCGAGAGCAGAGAGGGGATGAGGTGTTTGCGTGCGTTTCCTGTGTATATCGAGAGGAAGAGTTACCAATGGCGCACTAGGCGGGGTGCGCCATAAACAAGGATAGCAATGGCGCACTACTGGGAGGTGAGCCATACACAAGTATAGCAATGGCGCACTATTGCGGGGTGCGCCATAAATACCGGGGATAGCAATGGCGCACTATTGCGGGGTGCGCCATTACTAACTTTTTTTTTGGATTTTTAGTTAATGCTATAATATATTTCGTTTGTGCAGAGAAGAGTTTGTGCTCGTGCATCTAGTTTCTTTAGAGTGTGCTCGTGTGCAACACATGCGTTTGCTTGCCCAAACAAAAAGCACAACATGTTGGTCCCCTCTTCTCTCTCCCCTCCCGCCCTATCCTCATCACCACTTCCGGACACAAGAAACGAACATATACTAAAGGAATTTGTGGATCAGCGTTGGAGATGCCCTTAATATAGGGTATAGATATGATATTGCGTAAGATATAGTGCATAGAGAGTATCCTTCACGTATTTAATATAGTGCATGGAGAATATATATGATAAATGCACAAACGAAATCAAGTGACATGAAATAACAGTCATCGAAGATTGAGCTTGCCACTGACACATGTACACAAGCGGTCGACACGTTGTGATTCGATCTTCGCTATATTTTCACAATATTCTTGCCCTTCTTTCTCGCGGTTGAATAATTTAGCCCCGGAACCCCTTGAGTTCTTCTCTTGGACGGACGTCCTTTAGGTAGGGTGGTCCTGCTTCTTCTTGTGGATTATGGTACTTCATCGTCGTCGTCATCTTCCATCTTCGGGTTGCCATACTTGTCGAAGTCTTGCTCATTGGCGACTCCATCCATTCCGATGATGTTCCTTTTGCCTCTCCTCACGACAACACGACTAGGCTTTGACGGGTCGGTAATGAAGAAGCATTGGTCCACTTGGCAAGCCAGTACCCATGGCTCATTTTTCATGGTGACGTTTGCACCCACGGTCTTGGATTTGGCTTCGGGTATAACCATGGTGGTGAAATACCGGTCTTCTTTTAGGCCGCTCTTGGCCCATCTGACACGGAACATCGGGACCTTCTCTCCAGCATAGCTCAGCTCCCATATCTCCTCGATCCTTCCGTAGTATCTGTCCTTGTCGTTGCCGGTGTAGGATTCCATCGTTACCCCGGAGTTCTAATAATCGCTCTTCATGTCCTTTTCCTCGGTGTAGAATGTGTAGCCGTTGATATCGTACGCCTCATAGGTCATCAGGTTATGCTCGATGCCCTGTGACAAGGCGAATATGAGTTTTTCTTCTGCGGAAGAATCCTCATGTAAAGGGTACGACAGAAGCCTATCCTTGAACCAACATGTGAAACATGAGTTGTGCTCTTTGATTATATCTCCGTCCGTCCTCTGTTGGCCTGGGTCATTGTACGTCTTCTTAATAAAGGTTTTGTGCTCTACCACCCAAGGATCGACCACGTCTATGTGTTGTAGCGCGACTAGGTTTGCTCTTTCAAAGTCGGCGAGTCGACCCTTGAAGTCGACATGCATTTCGCGGTGACCCTTGCGGTGACCCCATCCAGCGAGCCTGCCGAGGCGCCTGTTGACGGGCAGACCAACGAGGTTCTCGATGCCTAGATAATTCGTGCAGAAGGAGATGCACTCTTCGGTTAGAAAGCCCTTGGCTATGCTTCCATCTGGACGTGCCCTGTTGCGAACGTATCCTTTGATGACACCATTCATCCTTTCGAACGGCATCATGCTGTGCAGGAACGTCGGCCCGAGTTGGATGATATCCTCCACGATATGGACCAGCAGATGCACCATAACGGCGAAGAATGCGGGCGGGAAGTACATCTCAAGCTCACATAGTATCACCACGATCTCTTCCTGTAGCCTTCTGAGTTGCTTCACGCCAACCGACTTCCGAGAGATGACGTCGAAAAAGTTAGGCCAAATAGCGTTTCACGAACGTGCGCGTCCATGATCCCATTGATTGCAACTGGAAGTATCTGCGTCATCAGCACATGACAGTCGTGAGACTTCATCCCGTTGAACTTCTGCTTCGCTGAGTCTAGGTATCTGCTTATCTTCCCCGCATAACCGTAAGGAAGTTTTACTCCTACGAGGCAGGTGAAAAATTGCTCGATCTCCTTCTGACTTAGAGTGAAGCACGTGGGAGGGCATTCATATTCGATCTTCTTGGCCTTTTGCCTTTGTTGCGACGACTTTCCGTGTCCTTTGCCTCATCATCATCATCATCATCATTAGGACGTTTTACGTGAAGCTCCTCCCTGATGCCCATTGATTGCAAGTCTGCCCTTGCTTTTGGCCCATCTTTGGTCCTCTCGGGCATGTTGAGCAGGGTACCAAGCAGACTCTCGCACACGTTCTTCGTGATATGCATGACATCAAGGCAGTGAGGCACACGGAGGATCTTCCAGTACGGCAAGTCCCAGAAAACAGACCTCGTTTTCCATACCTTCAGCAGCGGCTCTAGCGCCTTTCGCTTCTTTCTCGGTGGTGGGCACTCTTTCCAATTTTTCAACAACTCGTCTATTTCCTCGCCGCTCCTCGTACGTGGGGGTCTTCGGGGTTCGGTTTCACCATCGAACAGATCCTTGCGTTTTCTCCATGCGTCATCATCGCGAAGCCACCTTCGATGTCCCATGAACACGGTTTTCGAAGACTCGGGATCTCTATCTAGATGGCGATACATTGTGTCATCCATGCACCTGACGCTTGCACTAAATCCGTGGACCACCTGCCCGCGACATATCCGTAACCGAGAAAGTCGTGCACCGTCGTGAGCAGTGCAGCTCTCATAGGGAAATATTGTTTCGCTGCGGCATCCCACGTATTGGCTGGCGTTTTCCACAGCGTGTCTAGCTCCTCTTTCAGCAGCCCCAAATACAGATTGATGTCGTTCCCTGGTTGTTTCGGCCCTTCAATTAGCATACTCATGCGAATGTACTTCCTCTTCATGCACATCCAGGGGGAAGGTTGTACATCCACACAAACACAGGCCAGGTGCTATGTGTGCTTCTCTGGCTGCCAAACGGATTGACTCCATTGGTTCTCGTGCCCAGCACGATGTTCCTTGGATCGTCCCCAAATTCTGGGTGTTCGAAGTTCAACGCTTGCCACTGGCTCGCATCCTTAGGGTGACTCAGCATCTTGTCTTTTTTATTTATCTCCGGATCATTTCCGCCATCTTCTCGCTTCTTCTCCTCCCTATTCATGTGCCAACGCAGGAGCTTTGCTAGCTTAGGGTCCACGAAATATCGTTGCAGACGAGGAGTGATCGGAAAGTACCACACCACTTTTCGAGGAGCTTCTTCCTCTTCTTGTATCGAGTGACGCCGCACACCGGACATATGGTAGACTCCGCGTGCTCATCCCGATAAATGATGCAATCGTTCATGCACACGTGGTATTTCACGTGCGTTAAATCCAGAGGACACACGATTTTCTTCGCCTCCTCCAAACTAGTCGGGCACTTGTTCCCCTTGGGAAGACGTTCGTGCCAGAATGACATGTTCTCGTCGAAGCATGCATCGGTCATTTTGTGTTTTACCTTCATCTCCAGAGCCATGAGCGTTACTTTCGGGCGGGTATCCCCGGGCCTGCATCCTTCATACAATGGAGTAACCGCGTCTATCTCCAGTTGATCTAGCTTGGCTTTCTCTTGGGCGGCAGCTCTTGCGTTACCCGTCTGCTTGAGAAGCAGCTCTTGAATATGAGGGTCCTGCACCCAGCCCATCAATGGTCCATCGTCGTCTGTTCCGGCATCTTCATCTTCATGATCATGCCCTTCTTCTTGATCTTCCTCATCATCATGTCCAGCACCTTCTACATGATGACTCTATCTTGCATCTACTTCGTGATCATGTCCTGGAGATTCTTCATCTTCTCGCCCGCCCTCGCCGCTATTGTCTTGTTGTCCTTCCTTATTTCTTGCCCGGCCCCCATGGACGACTTCATAATCATCTTCATCACCTTGCCACCGATAGCCATCCATGAAACCACACACGAGCAGGTGGTCCCGCACCTGTCTGGAATCTGGGTCCATAAGGCTCTTCAGCTTGCATCTTCGACACGAACATCTTATCTCCGTCTTGTTCTTTTGAAGCATCTTGGCCTTCGCGGAGCTAAAAAACCTTTTCACGATGCCTTTGGTCATCGTGCGGACCATGGTCGCCTGCGGGGTAGAGCAAAACGATATTTTAGAACCAATTTTTTTTGGCATGACTTTGCCTAAAAATAGGACAAAAAAGAATGCAGAGTGCCAAATTCTCGCTGAAACGGAAATGAATCAATATTCCGGCAAAATATTGGCAACATTTAGGGGAGGGTCTGTTGGAAATATGCCCTAGAGGCAATATATAAAGTGTTTATTATTATATTTCCTTGTTCATGATAATCGTTTATTATCTATGCTATAATTGTAGTGATTGGGAACACATTGCATGTGTGGGTAAATAGACAACACAATGTCCCTAGTATGCCTCTAGTGAACTAGCTCGTTGATCAAAGGATGGTTAAGGTTTCCTAGCCATGGACATGAGATGTCATTTGATAACGGGATCACATCATTGGGAGAATGATGTGATGGACAAGACCCAAACTACAAACGTAGCATATGATCGTGTCAGTTTATTGCTACTGTTTTCTTCATGTCAATGTATATGTTCCTATGACCATGAGATCATGCAACTCACGGATATCGGAGGAGTGCCTTGTGTGTATCAAACGTCGCAACGTAACTGGGTGACTATAAAGGTGCTCTACAGGTATCTCCGATGGTGTCTGTTGAGTTGGCATGGATCGAGACTGGGATTTGTTACTTCGTGTGACGGAGAGGTATCTCGGGGCCCACTCGTTAATGCAACATCATAATAAGCCTTGCAAGCAAAGTGACTAATTGTTAGTTGCGGGATCTTGTATTACGGAACGAGTAAAGAGACTTGCCGGTAACGAGGTTGAACTAGGTATTGGATGCCGACGATCGAATCTCGGGCAAGTAACATACCGAAGAACAAAGGGAACGTTATACGGGATTAACTGAATCCTTGACATAGAGGTTCGACTGATAAAGATCTTCGTGGAATATGTAGGAACCAATGTGGATGTCCAGGTCCCGCCATTGGTTATTGACCGTAGAGGTGTCTCGGTCATGTCTACATAGTTCTCGAACCCGCAAGGTCTGCACACTTAAGGTTCGGTGACGTTTCGGTAGTGTAGAGTTATGTATGGTGGTGACCGAAGGTTGTTCGGAGTCACGGATGAGATACCGGACATCACGAGGAGCTTCGGAATGGTCTGGAGGTAAAGATTCATATATAGGAAGTCCCAGTTTGGTCGCCGGAAAAGTTTCGGGCTCATCGGTAGTGTACCGGGAGTGCCGGTAGTGTATCGGGAGGCCTCCGGGAGAGGTATTTCGACCCCAAGAGGTCCATGGGCTGTGGGAGAATAATAACCAGCCCTTTGTGGGCTGGGGAATCAGTCAGAAAAGGCCCATGGCGCAGGGAGAGAAAAAGGCTAAGGAAAAGGTGAAAAATCAGCCAATAGGAGGCAATCCTACTCCAACTAGGATTGGAGGTGAAGTAGGATTGCTTCCCACCTCCTATTAGGCTGACCCAAAGGCCTTGGCTGCCTCTCCTCTCCTCTCCTCCTATATATACTAGTGGATTGGGTGGTTTTGGACAGAATTTCTGGCCACGTGCTACCCGTTCCACCGGTGCATAGTTTCTCCTCTAGATCGTAGTTCCGCAGTGCTTAGGCAAATCCCTGCCGGAATTGCTCCACCACCATCGCTGGAGCACCGTCACGCTGCCGGTGAACTCTCTCTCCTCTCCACCTTCTCTTGCTGGATCAAGACGGTGGAGATCGTCATCAAGCTGCACGTGTGCTAAACGCGGAGGTGCCGTCCGTTCGGTACTAGATCGGAAGGATCGTGATCAAGGCCACAGGACGTTCGTGATCGGATCACGGGACGGATCGTGACGAGATCGCGGGTTCGTGATTGGATCGCGGGACGGTTCGTGATTAGATCGCGGGACGCTCGGCGATTTGGATCGCGAAGAAGTACGACTACACCAACCGCGTTTCTTAACGCTTCCCGCTTAGCGATCTACAAGGGTACGTAGATCCACTCTCCCTCTCGTAGATGCTCATCACCATGGATAGGTTTGCGTGTGTGTAGGAAATTTTTCGTTTGCCATGCGACGTTCCCCAACAGTGGCATCATGAGCTAGGTTGATGGTTCGATGAGATCTCGAGTAGAACACAAAAGGTTTGTGGGCGTTGATGCTTAGATTGCTTGCTCCCTTGGTCGGATTTTGGTTCAGCGGGATTGTGAGATGAAGCGGTCCGGACCAACATTACTCGTACGCTTACGAGAGACCGGTTCCCTCGACGCAACTTGTTGCTTAGATGGCTTGCGGGTGACTATTTCTCTCACTTTAGTTGGATCGGATCCGACAAAGGCGGTCCTTGAGAAGGTTGAAAAGCAATCTATGTATCATCGTTGTGGTATATGCGTAGGTGAGAATCGTTCTTGCTAGATACCCGTAGCAGCCACGTAAAACATGCAACAACAATTAGAGGACGTCTAACTTGTTTTTGCAGGGTATGTTGTGATGTGATATGGCCAATTACATAATGTGATATATGTGATGTATGAGATGATCATGTGATGTATAGAACTTCACGACTTGCATGTCGATGAGTACGGCAACCGGCAGGAGCCATAGGGTTGTGTTTAATTATTGTATGACCTGCGTGTCAATCATTAACCGCTATGTAATGCTGTACTTTATCGCTAAACGGTAGCTATAGTAGTAGAAGCATGCAGGGCGTGACAACCTCGATGGAGACACGTTGATGGAGATCATGGTGTCGTGCTGGTGAGGATGAAGATCATGCCGGTGCTTTCAAGATGGAGATCTAAAGCACAAGTTCATGGCCATATCATGTCACTTATGAATTGCATGTGATGTTAATCCTTTTATGCACCTTGTTTTGCTTAGTACGACGGTAGCATTATAAGGTGATCCCTTACTTAAATTTCAAGATAAAATTGTGTTCTCCCCGAGTGTGCACCGTTGCGAAAGTTCGTCGTGTTGAGACACCATGTGATGATCGGGTGCGATAGACTCTACGTTCACATACAACGGGTGCAAGCCAGATTTGCACGTGCAAAACACTCGGGTTAAACTTGACGACCTAGCATGTACAAACATGGCCTCGGAACACAAGAGACCGAAAGGTCGTACATGAGTCATATAGTAGATATGATCAACATAATGATGTTCACCATTGAAACCAGCTTAACTCACGTGATGATCGGACTTGAGTTGGTGAATTTGGATCATGTGACACTCAGATGACCTGAGGGATGTCAATTCGAGTGGGAGCTTTAGTAATTTGATTAACTAAACTCATTATCTTGAACAATAGTCTAAGTAACCTTTGCATATTTATGTTGTTGATCAATGGCTCGCGCAGTAGCACCCCTGAATTTTAATGCATTCCTAGAGAAAGCTAAGTTGAAAGATGATGGAAGTAACTTTGTTGATTGGGCCCGTAATCTGAGGATTATCCTCACGGCTTCCCAGAAACAATATGTCCTTGATGCACCGCTTGGTGACCAACCAGAAGACATGACCTCCGAAGACGTTAAGAACGTTTGGGTGGCTCGTGCTGGAGACTACTCAATAGTTCAGTGCGCAATATTGTATGGCTTAGAACCGGGACTTCAAAGACGTTTTGAATGTCATGGAGCATATGAGATGTTCTAGGAGTTGAAGTTTATCTTTCAGAAGAATGCCCGGATCGAGAGGTATGAGACCTCCGATAAATTCTATGCTTGCAAGATGGAGGAGGACGGGTCTATTAGTGAGCACATACTCAGAATGTCTGGGTACTCAAATCGTCTAGCGGAGTTGGGTATTACCCTTCCGCCGGAGGCAATCACTGATAGAGTTCTTCAATCGCTGCCACCTAGTTACAAGAGCTTTGTGATGAACTATAACATGCACGGGATGAACAAGTCAGTCGCCGAGCTATTTGCAATGCTGAAAGTCGCTAAGTCTGAAATGCAGAAAGAACATCAAGTGTTGATGGTCAATAAAACCACTAGTTTCAAGAAAAATGGCAAGGGCAAAGGCAAGAAGGGTAAAACCAAGAAGGATGGCAAAGCAGTTGCTACTCCTACAAAGAAGCCTAAGCATGGACCTAAGCCAGAAACTGAGTGCTTTCATTGCAAGGGAACTAGTCACTAGAAGCGGAACTGCCCCAAGTACCTGGCTGACAAGAAGGCGGCCAACAACAAACAAGGTATATATGATATACATGTTATTGATGTGTACCTTACTAGTTCTCGTAGTAGTGCCTGGGTATTTGATACCGGTTCGGTTGCTCACATTTGCAACTCAAAACAGGAACTACGGAATAAACGAAGACTGGCAAAGGACGAAGTGACAATGCGCGTGGGAAATGGTTCCAAGGTTGATGTGATCGCCGTCGGCACGCTCTCTCTTCGATTACCATCAGGATTAGTGATGAACCTGAATAATTGTTATTTAGTGCCTGCGTTAAGCATGAACATTATATCTGGATCTTGTTTATTGCGAGAAGGTTACTCATTTAAATCAGAGAATAAAGGTTGTTCTATTTATATGAGTAATATCTTTTATGGTCATGCACCCAATGTTAGGGGTTTATTCATATTGAATCTTGATAGTGAGGACACACATGTTCATAACATTGATGCCAAAAGATGTAGAGTAGTTAATGATAGTACCACTTTCTTGTGGCACTGCCGTTTAGGTCATATTGGTGTAAAACGCATGAGGAAGCTCCATGCTGATGGACTTTTGGAGTCACTTGATTTTGAATCACTTGACACATGTGAACCATGCCTGATGGGCAAGATGACCAAAACGCCGTTCTCAGGAACAATGGAATGGGCAAGTGACTTATTGGAAATCATACATACTGATGTGTGCGGTCCAATGAATGTTGCAGCGTGCGGTGGATATCGTTACTTTCTCACCTTCACTGATGACTTATGTAGATATGGTATATTTACTTGATGAAACACAAGTCTGAAACTTTTGAAAAGTTCAAGCAATTTCAGAGTGAAGTTGAGAATCATCGTAACAAGAAGATTAAATTTCTGCGATCTGATCGAGGAGGTGAATATATGAGTTATGAGTTTGGCAGTCACTTAAGACAATGTGGAATTGTTTCACAGTTGACACCGCCCGGAACACCACAGCGTAATGGTGTGTCTGAACGTTGTAATTGGACCTTATTAGATATGGTACGTTCTATGATGTCTCTTGCCTATTTTCCACTATCGTTTTGGGGTTATGCATTAGAGACAGCTCCATTCACTTTAAATAGGGCACCATCGAAATCCGTTGAGACAACGCCATATGAACTGTGGTTTGGCAAAAGGCCGAAGTTGTCATTTCTTAAAGTTTGGGGATGTGATGCTGATGTCAAAAAGCTTCAGCCTGAAAAGCTGGAACCCAAAGCGGAGAAATGCGTCTTCATAGGATACCCGAAAGAGACAGTCGAGTATACCTTCTATCTCAGATCCGAGGGCAAAGTGTTTGTCGCTAAGAATGGAACATTTCTTGAGAAAGAGTTTCTCTCGAAAGAATTGAGTGGGAGGAAAATAGAGCTTGATGAGATTGTTGAACCTTTACTTCAACCAGAAAGTAGCGCAGCGCAGAAAGATGTTTCTGTGGAACCTACGACGGTAGAAGAGGAAGTTGATGATGATGATCATGAAGCTTCGGATCAAGCTGCTATTGAACCTCGTAGGTCGACCAGGGCGCGTACTACTCCCGAGTGGTACGGCAACCCTGTCTTGGAGGTCATGTTGTTAGACAACAATGAACCTACGAGCTATGAAGGCGCAGTGATGGGCCCGGATTCCGAGAAATGGTTAGAGGCCATGAAATCCGAGATGGGATCCATGTATGAAAACAAAGTATGGACTTTGGAAGTATTACCTGAAGGGCGAAAGGCCAATCAGAACAAATGGATCTTTAAGAAGAAGACAGACGCGGACGGTAATGTCACCATCTATAAAGCTCGACTTGTGGCAAAGGGTTTTTCACAAGTTCAAGGAGTTGACTACGATGAGACTTTCTCACCCGTAGCGATGCTTAAGTCTATCAGAATCATGTTGGCAATAGCTGCTTATTTCGACTATGAAATTTGGCAGATGGATGTCAAAACGGCGTTCCTCAACGGTTTCCTTGAGGAAGAGTTGTATATGATGCAACCCGAAGGTTTTGTCGATCCAGAGAATGCTGACAAAGTTTGCAAACTCCAGCGATCCATTTATGGACTGGTGCAAGCATCTCGGAGTTGGAATAAGCGTTTTGATGAGGTGATCAAAGCGTTTGGGTTTATACAAGTTTATGGAGAAGCTTGTATTTACAAGAAAGTGAGTGGGAGCTCTATAGCGTTTCTAGTGTTATATGTGGATGACATATTGCTGATTGGAAACGATATAGAAATGCTGGAAAGCATGAAGGAATATTTGAATAAGAGTTTTTCAATGAAGGACCTAGGAGAAGTTGCTTTCATATTAGGCATTAAGATCTATAGAGATAGATCGAGATGCTTAATAATACTTTCACAGAGCACATACCTTGATAAAGTTTTGAAGAAGTTCAAAATAGAACAGGCCAAGAAGGGGTTCTTGCCTGTGTTACAAGGTGTGAAGTTGAGTAAGACTCAATGCCCAGTGACTGCAGAAGATAAAGAAAAGATGAGCGTCATCCCCTATGCTTCAGCCATAGGCTCTATCATGTATGCAATGCTGTGCACAAGACCCGATGTCAGCCTTGCTATAAGTATGGCTGGAAGGTTTCAAAGTGATCCTGGAACGGAGCACTGGCAAGCGGTCAAGAATATCCTTAAGTACCTTAACAGGACTAAGGACATGTTTCTCGTTTATGGAGGTGATGAAGAGCTCGTCGTAAAGGGTTACATCGATGCAAGCTTTGACACTGATCCGGACGATTCTAAATCGCAAACCGGATACGTATTTATTCTTAACGGGGGAGCGGTAAGCTGGTGCATTTCCAAGCAAAGCGTGGTAGCTGATTCTACATGCTAAGCAGAGTACATCGCAGCCTCAGAGGCAGCGAAGGAAGGTTGTTCGGAGTCCCAAATAAGCTCCCGGACATCACGAGGAGCTCCGGAATGGTCCGGAGGTAAATATTGATACATAGGAAGTCCTGTTTTGGTCGCCGAAAAAGTTTCGGGCTAATCGGTAATGTAGCGGGAGTGCCGGTAGTGTACCGGGAGACCACCGAGAGGGGTATTTCGACCCAAGAGGCTTCATGGGCTGTCGGAGAATAATTACCAGCCTTTTGTGGGCTGGTGGAAGTCCCACACAAAGCCCATGCGGCTAGGGAAAGAAAGCCCAAAGAGAAAAGGTGGAAAAAGGCAAAAAATTGGATGAATCCTAGTCCTACTAGGATTGGAGGTTGATTCCACCTCTCCCACCTGGTTCGGCCTCCTCTTTGGAGGCTTGGCCCTTGGGCCAAGCCTCCTCCTCTCTTCCTCCTATATATACTGGTGGTTTTAGGGTTCTTGCACAGAATTTTTAGCCACGTGCTGCCCATTCCACCAGTGCATAGTTTCACCTCTAGATCGGATTTCTGCGGTGCTTACGCGAAGCCCTGCGGAATAGCTCCACCACCATCGCCGGAGCACCGTCACGCTACCGAAGAACTCTTCTTCCTCTCTGCTCCCTCTTACTGGATCAAGACGACGGAGATCGTCATCAAGCCGTACGTGTGCTGAACGCGGAGGTGCCGTCCGTTCGGCGCTAGATCGGAAGGACCATGATCAAGTTCGCGAGACGGATCGTGATCAAGTTCATGGGACGGATCGTGATTGGATCGCGGGACGGATCGTGATTGGATCGTGGGACGCTCGGTGATTTGGATCGCGAAGACGTTCGATTACATCAACCGTGTTTCTTAACGCTTCTCGCTTAGCGATCTACAAGGGTACGTACACTAGTGGAAAAAGGCCCATTTGTCCCGGTTCATAAGGCCCATTTGTCCCGGTTCCGGAACCGGGACTAAAGTGTCGGGACTAAAGCCCAAAAGTTTTAGTCCCGTTTCTCTTACAAACCGGGACAGAAGGGGCTCCACGTGGCCTCTGCGGGGAGCCCAGGCAGGAGGACCTTTAGTCCCGGTTGCTAACACCAACCGGGACCAACATGCATCCACGCGTCAGCATCTGGCAGTTACTTGTTTTTTTTTGAAAGGGAGGGGGGTTTAGGGGGTTTTAGAGAGTTAATTTAGGGGTTTTATATTGTTATAGCTAGCTAATTGATAGCGAGAAGTGTCCTCTCTTTCTTCGTGCTTGGTCGATGCTAGCTACTATAGAGAGAACTCGACATGCTAGCTAGTAAGCAAATGAAGGAACCATTAAGTACAGAAGACGGTCGTGAACATATAGAGATAGAAGTGATTGACCTCTCTTTCTCCAAGAGATTGGTCGTATAACAAGTTTTCATATATATATCGGACGCTACTAGCTACATATATCAAATATAAGATCTCTTACAATCCCTAACATCTTATGTCCAATTTCAGATGGTATTGTCCGGCTTTATTGATGACGTGGTCAAGAAAGAATCCTGCCAATTTTTCTTGAATTGCTCGTATGCGATCATGTGGTAGGAGTTCATCCCACATCTGCCACATCTAATTTGAAGAAGGGGGTCAATACATATATATGGTAATAAAATAAAATTGTGAATATTATTGCTTATGCACTTCAAATTGTTTTGTAGAGTAGCTGCGCTTAGGGGCCGTCGTGTTATAGATGAACTCGCAAACGTAGTATCCACATGAATCAGTCCCGTCTTCCTGCCACAAGCACTTTACGAGAAATAGAGTTCAATCAAACTGATAATCAAGCATGATAAATGGTATTGATGAAACTAGAATCAATGGGAGATGTGCGGAACTAGCTAGTAGTACTTATTTTCGGGTGTGTAAATCGCAGCTCCTTCGGCAGTGCCGGAACAATTGTTGTGAACTCTTTTCAAACCCTGCCAGACAAAGAAAATAATTACTTGATATTAGGAAATGAATAAATTAAAGTTGCCGATATGATGCAATAATGATCAATTGAACTTACTTCTGGAGAATTTTAGTCATGTCCGCATAATTCTGGGGATCTTTTCATTTCGAGTCTAAGACGATTACTACTCCCCGCTCAAGATGAATCTCTAGCAGAATAAAGTGGAAACTGCGCACGCATGCATAACTCATAAATTACATTACTATAAACCTCGAGTAATAAGGGAAACCAAATATGCACAAGACAGTAACACTCACTTGAAGTTGTAAGGAAAGAGTATTGTCCCTTTGTTTTGATTTTTAAGCAACGATTGTAGCAAGTTCTCCTCGGTTTCTATGGGCCAATGTTTTATATTATGCTCATGTACGACATTTGGGTTAATGAACCCAATGTCATACATCTGTGCTTTTCTGTATTCGACGATCTTCAATCTGCATAATATAGTAGTGAGGATAATTATATATACATGCAATGAAAGAGCTGAGCTATATACATAGAGAGACTTAATTACAGAAGTAGTACTTACAGACAGTAGCAAGTCACGATTGGTGTGTCGATGGCCTTCTGATTGTATAACTGCCATATCTCCTCATATTCAATATTCAACATATAAATTCTAACGAGGTCGTGCTCCTCTTTAACTGACAGTACCAAAGAGTCCATCACAGACTCGCGGCAGCTTTGCATGTACCATTCATGGAATCTTCGCATCATCGTTGTTAGAGGAGGATGATCGGGTTTGACGAGAGGATGCCCGTACCGGTATTTGAATTCGTCCACCTCCAACTTCTCAAACAGTACATCATCGCTCAGGTAATCACCAGGTTTGGTACCGGGGGATGATTAGCGACGATATCGCTAGAAACCTTAAGCAGGGGGCACGATTGGTTCGCCTCTTCTCCGAGCTAGGGAATTTTTTCCCACTTCTTCGTTCTGCTAACATTGAACCACTTGAAGTACTTCCCGACCGCTGCGCATCTTGATATGCCTTTTTAATACAGCGTTGATAGTTGGAATCTGGCGGAGGCGGTGGTGATCGCTTCAGGGCATCGATAGTGCGCATCGCTTTCACCGGATCTATCTTCTCCTTCGGAGCTGGAGTTTTCTTTGCAAAATGGTCCCTCACTTCGGCCTGACTTATCTCCTTGTTTTCAGACTCGGTCCTCTCATATGGTAACTTTTCCACAGGCTTGAGAGATGGACCATATGTGTATCCGCTGCTGCCTATGCTTGTAGTGCTAGCCGCCAGAGCGTCGGCGGCTCCCTTCCGTTGTTGCTTACTAGGTGCCGGAGGAGCCACAGCGGCGGCGGCTGTCTTCCGCCGTTGCCGACGAGGCTGAGGAGGCGATGTACTGCTCCTACGTGCCGGAGTAGGCGAAGGAGGTGGCGGAGTGCCCCCACGCGCTGGAGGAGCCGGAGAAGGAGGCGGTGTGCCCTGATTCGCCTGAGGAGAAGGAGGAGGCGAAGGCGTCCACTTTGGAAGCTTGATGTACTCCTTCTGCCATAGACATGTACTCCTCAGGGCACGAACCAGCTTATTCTCTCCTTCACCTGTACAGTGGTCAAGCTCGAGCTCCTCAAATTCTGGCATTACTTCATCCACCATCACAACAGCATAGCCATGTGGAATCGGACGACAGTGAAAAGTTCCGTTGGGTTGAGGAGGTGCAACAGAGCCGACAGCCGCCTTGAAAGTGAGGTTCCGGCATTTCGCCATAAGCTCGCAATGTTGAGCCTCCGTGATAATATCCACGGGGTAGCTAGGAGACGTGAAGTCGGGCTGAACGGGCTCCGTGGAAGCGACGCTGCTTCTCCGCTGAGATGGCGGGGTAGTAGCTTCTGGGGTAGCTTCGTGGCGCTGAGATGGTTGGCCGGTAGCTCGCTGGCTCTCAGCTTCCTCTAGATTTTGTAGTCTTTCATTGAGCTTCTGAATTTCGCTCAACTCCGCTTTCCTCTTTCTCTCCTGACTTTTGTAACCGCCTGCGTCAGGAAACCCAACCTTCCACGGAACGGAGCCTGCTGTGCCTCGTGTTCGTCCAGGGTGCTTAGCATTCCCTAGGGCCTCAGTCAGCTCGTCCTTCTCTCTGTAGGGAATGAACGTCCCTTCCTGCGCTGCGGTGATATAGTTCTAAAGCTTGTTCACGGGTATTGCAAGTTGCTCGTCCGTCCAATGGCACTTCCCTGTTTCAGGGTCCATAGTTCCCCCAACCCCGAAGAACCAAGTCCTTGAACGGTCTGGCCAGTTATATGTCTATGGTCGGACCCCTTTAGCAAGCAGGTCATTCTCAGCTTTGTCCCACAACGGTCGGGCGTTAAGGTAGCCACCTGACCCCGTGTGATGGTGAAACTGCTTCTTTGCAGCATTGTTCTTGTTTGTCTCTGACATCTTCTTACTCTTCTCCGATGTCTTGTAGGCCACAAATGCGGACCAGTAATCTCCTATCTTCTCATATCGGCCGACAAATGCTGGAGTCTTCCCTTTGTCAACAAACTTTGATTTCAACTCATTCTTCCACCTCCTGAATAGATCTGCCATCTTCTTAAGAGCACACGCCTTGACCCGTGGCTCTATAACTGGCTTATTCGGATCCTCCTCTGGCGGTAGGGTGAAATTTGCCTTCAACACGGTCCAAAGATCTTCTTTTTGTCTATCAGTGACATAATCACCATCAGGGGCGCCGTCCTTAGGCTTATTCCATTGCTTGATGCTGATCGGGATGTTGGCCCTAACAATAGCTCCGCACTAAGCAGAAAATGCGTTCTTAGTCCGCTTGGGTTCAATCGGATGGCCATCGTCCGCAAGTGCTGTGATCGTGAACTTTTCATCCTTGCGCAACCTCTTCTTCGGGCCTCGTCTCGTTACCGAAGTTCGGCTCGATCCGGAGGGCTATAATAGAAGAAAGAAGAGTTAATTAATATATGTACATACCAAAACAATTAATGCATCAATTAGCTAGAGTCAGCACAGGCTTAATTAATGTATATACCTCACCGGACTTTGCAACAGCTCCCTCCTCCGATCGGCCACCGGAGCCGTCATCATGATCTCCTTCTTCCCTCGGCATTCGATCACCGGAGCCATCATGATCATGTCCTTCCTCCTCCATTGTTCGATGACCAGAGCCATCATAACCCTCTCCTATACCATCGGTGTCGTTGAGATACGACAAGACATCACGTCCGCCGTGGATTATGTCCCCCAACAATTGTTCTTGTTCTTCGTCTCTTGGATCCATAGTTTCTGCAAATATTACAACATGACAATTAACTTGATAAATCTATGTTACCAGAGTTTTCTTCATTTAACTTGGTAAATTTGGGTGGCCTCGACAATGCTTCTAGGGTTTGGGGTGGCCTCGACAACACTTCTAGGGTTTGGGGTGGCCTCGACAACACTTCTAGGTGCCAACAAAATACATATATCATATATACAAAAACATGGGATACCTTAATTAGTTCAATTTTTTGCCTTGACAAATTATTGAACCTTTTGACAGAAACCTCCCATAAACTCTTTCATAATTTTCTTTAGCATACATCCATGGAAAAAAACAGGAAGCTATGATATTTTTTTATATCATATGATAATTTTCTATATATATACATCCGTCCATACATCCATCCATATACACACACATATATACATGGACCAAAAATGCTATAAAAAATTATATGAACAAAAAAAGCATACATCATCTATCATCAACATCATCAGCTATCATCAACATCATCATCTAACTATCATATATCATCTATCATCTATATATCATCAAATTAAATCAGAAAAATCGGACAGGGAGGAAAGTGGGCCGGCCGGACCGAACGGGGAGGAGGGGCGACGTCGTCGGGGCAGGGCTGTGGCTTGGGGCAACGTCGGGGAGCGGCGCCGGCGTCGGGGCAGGGGCGGCGCATCGGGGCAGGGCGGCGCGTCAGGGCACGGGGCGACGTGTCGGGACAGGGCGGCGCGTTGGGGCAGGGCGGCGTGTCGGGGCAAGGGGCATCAGGGCAGAGGGCGTCGACGGCGAGCTTGGGCAGCCTAGCGGCGTCAATGTGCTCGGCGTCGTCGGGGGCAAGTGCTAGATGAAATCTGAAAAAAATCGAAACTGTCGCTTATATACATAGAGCATTGGTCCCGGTTGGTGGCACCAACCGAGACCAATGCCCCCTTTAGTCTCGGTTGGTGGCACCAACCGGGACCAAAGGTCTCTTTTCGGCAGCCCAAAGGGCGGGAAGCAGAGACCAATGGTCCCGGTTGGTGCCACTAACCGAGACTAAAGGGATACATTGGTCCCGGTTGGTGGCAACAACCTGGACTATAGGGGGGCATTGGTCCCGGTTGGTGCCACCAACCGGGACCAAAAGGTGGTGCTGCTCGGGGACAAATGTTTAGTCCCACCTCGCTAGCCGAGAGGGCTCGGGAGTGGTTTATAAGCGCTGCTGCGCCAACCCTCTCGAGCTCCTCTCAACTGCAGGCTTAGGGGCCTAATTGCACTCTCCTCTGCCTGTGGGCCAACTGGTCCTTCTACGGGCCTGAATCCTGGCCTAACTAGCTATTGGGTTTCTAGTCGTATTCAGGCCGTGGTGGCCCAGTAGGCGGCATTTAAAAAAATTGTTTTTGTTTTGTTTTTTGCTTTATTTATTGCTTTAATTTTTTTCCATTATTTTTCTTCTGTTATTTTAGTTCATTCTTTTTAACAAATAAATACTTTGATAATTTTAGTTGCATAATTTCCATTATTTTATTTTGTTTCTTGCTTTATTTATTTCCAGTGTGTTTTATCATTATATTCTTTTTGCAATTAATGTTTTGAACAAAAAATACTTTGATAATTTTAGTTGCATAATTTTTATATAATTACTGTTTCAAAAATACTAGAGGTTATAAAAGCTTTTCATCTAATTCTTTTTTGAACTCCACTCCTACGATGTTTTGAGAAATTTAAAAAGCACTTCAAACAAACTCTGAAAATGTTGAAAGTTGGCATGTTATCATCATTTCACCCACATAGCATGTGCTAAAAAGTTGAGTGGGGTACGACAAAAATTGGATGCACTTCGTGTACAAAATGGACAATCTATTTCGAAGTATCACGGTTTCGAACGAAAACTCATCTGTTACGAAGGGATTTCGTTTTTTTGAACTCATTTGAACTCCAGAATTTTTGTGTGTTCAAAATGCACCATTCAAAGCCACATCATCAATTTTCAACCCTTTCTCACTTCATTTGGTATTTTTCATGCACTTACCGATTTTTTTGAGCTAAATGACTCTGAAATTGAAAAGCACTTCAAATGAACTCTGAAAAGGTTGAAAGTTGGCATGGTATCATCATTTTGCCCACATAGCATGTCATAAAAAGTTGAGAGGGTTACGGCAAAAACTGGATGCACTTGTGTACAAAACAGAGAATCTCTTTCGAAGTATTAGGGTTTCGGACAAAAACTCATGTGTTACAAAAGGCATTTCATTTCTTCACATGTCACTGCAATGATATAGTTGTGGAGCGAAAGTCTTCACTTCTTCTTCGCGTGTGTCCTTTGCTTATTGCACTGTAACCATGGACAATTTGCATCGTTTAACAGGGTGCTTGGGTCAGCCTTGACTTTAAAGGGAGGAATTTCATGAAACTTTTCATAATCTTTAGACATGTCTGTCTTGCCCTCCAATCCCACGATGTCTCTTTTTCCTGAAAGAACTATGTGGCATTTTGGCTCATCGTATGATGTATTCGCTTCCTTATCTTTTCTTTTTCTCGGTATGGTAGACATGTCCTTCACATAGAAAATCTGTGCCACATCATTGGCTAGGATGAATAGTTCGTCTGTGTAACCAAGATTGTTTAGATCCACTGTTGGCATTCCATACTGTGGGTCTTTCTGTACCCTGCCTCTTGACAGATTGACCCATTTGCACTGAAACAAAGGGACCTTGAAATCATGTCCATAGTCAAGTTCTCATATGTCCACTATGTAACCATAATATGTGTCCTTTCCCCTCTTGGTTGCTGCATCAAAGCGGAAACCCCTGTTTTGGTTGGTGTTCTTTTCATCTTGGGCGATCATTTAAAATGTATTCCCATTTATCTCGTACCCTTTGTAAGTCAATACAGTCGAAGATGGTCCCCTGGCCAACGAGTACAACTCATCAGAAACAATGTTGTCACCCATGAGACGTGTTTGCAACCAACTGCGAAAGTCCTGATGTGTTCATATGTAATCCAGTCGTCACACTGCTCCGGGTGTTGGGAGTGCAGAATATTCTTGGGTTCATCGACATACGGGGTCACCAAGGTGGAATTCTGTAAAACTGTGTAGTGTGCTTGAGACCAAGAATTCCCATCCCTACATATTATTGAGTCCGCTCCTAGCGTGTCCTTCTAGTCAGTCTCCCCTCATACCGCGATTGAGGGAGACCAATCTTAAGGTCAGGAATGAAGTCAACACAAAACCCAATGACATCCTCTGTTTGATGGCCCATGGAGATGCTTGCTTCTGGCCTAGCGCGGTTACGAACATATTTCTTTAAGACTCCCATGAACCTCTCAAAGGGGAACATATTGTGTAGAAATACAGGGCCCAGAACGGCAATCTCGTCGACTAGATGAACTAGGATGTGTGTCATGTTATTGAAGAAGGACGGTGGGAACACCAGCTCGAAACTAACAAGACATTGCACCAAATCACTTCTTAACCTTGGCGGGATTTCTGGATCGATCACCTTCCGAGAGATTGCATTGAGGAATGCACATAGCTTCACAATGGCTAATCGAACGTTTTCCAGTAGAAGCCCCCTCATTGCAACCGGCAGCAGTTGCGTCATAATCATGTGGCAGTCATGAGACTTTAGGTTCTGGAACTTTTTCTCTGCCATATTTATTATTCCCTTTATATTCGACGAGAAACCAGATGGGACCTTCATACTGAGCAGACATTCAAAGAAGATTTCCTTCTCTTCTTTGGTAAGAGCGTAGCTGGCAGGACCTTCATACTACTTTGGATGCATGCCATCTTTTTCATGCACACGTTGTTGTTCCTCCCATGCCTCTGGTGTATCTTTTGTCTTCGCATACACTCCCATGAAGCCTAGCAGGTTCACACAAAGGTTCTTCGTCACGTGCATCATGTCGATTGCAGAGCGGACCTCTAGGTCTTTCCAATAGGGTAGGTCCCAAAATATAGATTTCTTCTTCCACATGGGTGCGCGTTTGTAAGCGTCATTTGGAACAGATAGTCCGCCAGGACTCTTTCCAAATATTACTTGTAAATCATTGACCATATCAAGTATGTGACCACCAGTACGGAGGGCGGGCTTCTTCCGGTGATCTACCTTACCTTTGAAATGCTTTCCTTTCTTTTGACAATTATGGTTGGTCGGAAGAAATCGACGATGCCCCACGTACACATTCTTCCTGTATTTGTCCAAATATATACTGTGGGTGTCATCTAAACAGTGTGTGCATGCGTGGTATCCCTTGTTTGTCTGTCCTGAATGGTTACTGAGAGCAGGCCAAACGTTGATGGTTACAAACAACAACGCATGTTGGTCAAAATCCTCGTGTTCGTTCTCATCCCACACACGTACACCTCTTCCATTCTAGCTATAAAAGTTCATCAACTAATGGCCTTAGGTACACATCAATGTCATTGCCGGGTTGCTTAGGGCCTTGGATGAGCACTGTCATCATAATGAACTTCCGCTTCATGCACAACCAAGGAGGAAGGTTATACATACATAGAGTCACAGGCCATGTGCTATGCTGGATGCTCTACTCCCCAAAAGGATTAACGCCATATGCACTTAACCAAACCATACGTTCCTCGGGTCACCTATAAAGTCACTCCACTTTCTCTCGATCTTTCTCCACTGCGACCCGTCTGCGGGTGCTCTCAACTTCCCGTCTTTCTTACGGTCTTTTTTGTGCCATTGCATCAACTCGGCATGCTTTTTGTTTCTGAACAGACGTTTCAACCGTGGTATTATAGGAGCATACCACATCACCTTGGCAGGAAACCTCTTCCCGGTGCGCTAGCCCTCAACATCACCAGGGTCATCTCTTCTGATCTTATACCGCAATGCACCACATACCGGGCATGCGTTCTGTTCCTCGTACTCACCACGGTAGAGGATGCAGTCATTAGGGCATGCATGTATCTTCTGCACCTCCAATCCTAGAGGGCATAGAACCTTCTTTGCTGCGTATGTACTGTCGGGAAATTCGTTATCCTTTGGAAGCTTCTTCTTCATTATTTTCAGTAGCGAACTAAATCCCTTGTCAGATACACCATTGTCTGCCTTCCATTGCAGCAATTTCAGTGTGGTATCGAGCTTATTGTTGTCATCTTCGCAATTTGGGTACAACCCTTTTTTGTGATCCTCTAACATGCGATCGAACTTCAACTTCTCCCTTTCACTTTCGCATTCTCTCTGTGCATCAACATGGACCTGGCGAAGATCATCATCGGGCACATCGTCCGGTTCCTCTTGATCTTCAGCTTCCCCCATTGCAGCATCACCATATTCAGGGGGAGGGTAGTTGTCGTCATCCTCTTCTTCTTTGTTGTCTTCCATCATAACCCCTCTTTATCCGTGCTTGGTCCAAACATTATAGTGTGGCATAAAACCGTTCTAAAGCAGGTGGAAGTGAAGGGTTTTAGAGTTGGAGAAAGACTTTGTATTCTCACAGACAGTACATGGACAAGGCATAAAATCATTCTGCTTGTTTGCCTCAGCCGCTTCGAGAAAATTATGCAGGCCCTTAATATACTCGGAGGTGCATCGGTCACTACATTCATTGCCGGTTCATCTGCGTGCGTTATATAATAAAGTGTATTAAAAACCATTACAACATATCATGAATACAGAAGTGACCAAATTATTAGAAATCCATCATCACATTAAAGCCAAAGTACAATAATGACCAAAATAAATACGTACAGTTCATACATAGCTGTCATTATTGAACAACATATAGGTCTCTAGAGCATCTAATTAAAACATACACCGAAAATACGTAAAAACTTTAAATGCAACAACAAATGCAATCATAACCGCTACTAAGGTACCAATTGATCCAATGGCATAATGATGCCAAGCCTTAGTATGAATGGCATATTTTCTAATCTTTCTAAGTTTCAAGAGCATTGCATCCATCTCGGTCGTGTGATCGGCGACGACATAGGCAACATGCAACTCCAATCCCATCTTGTCATCTTCAGTTCTTTTCAATTTTTCTTTCAAATGGCCGATTTCTTTTTTAGCTTTAGTTAACTTGTCGAGCAGAATTGCATAGTCCGTTGGAATTTCTGGTTCAACTACTTCCTATAGATAAAAACATCTACGTCAAGTTGGTGGCATAATTAATTGTCATAGACATTAGATGTGTGAAAGAGTTATATAAGAGATAATATACCACATCTGAATCATAGACTGGACGAGGGCCGACGTGGGCGGATACCATAACCATGGCATTATATAATAACAAACAATAATAAAAGTAAGAGAATCATACGAGTAAGTATATTTTCTTTTAGTAAGAAGATAAGATCAAGAGGCTCACCACGCGGGGGCGATCAACGACGGTTTCAGGACAGGGACGGGACAGGACGGACCGCCAAACCTAGACAAATCTTGACGAAAATGGAGTTTGGAAAAAGAGCTTCCAGAGGAGAAAGCTTAAGTTTGGCTTGGGCATTTCATCAAACACCTCATGTGCATAGGAGGTGAGCTAGAGTACCACAAAGATCTTCCCTCTCCCGCAAAAAAACAGAGCAGTGTGTGGAGTGCTCTGCTCGCCGACGAGGGGGTATACATAGGAATCTCATTGATCCCGGTTCGTGGCTGGAACCGGGACGAAACGGGACCGTAGGCTAGGAGCGAGGCACGTTGGTCCCGGTTCGTGTCTGGAACCGGGACCAAAGGGGTCCGACGAACCGGGACCAATGCCCCACGTGGACCGCCCGGCCCCCTGGCCTCACAAACCAGGACCGTTGCCCCCATTGGTCCCGGTTCATTACTGAACCGGGACTAATGGGCTGGACTTCCCGAACCGATGCCCTGTTTTCTACTAGTGGTAGATCCACTCTCCCTCTCGTAGATGCTCATCACCATGGATAGATCTGCATGTGCGTAGGAATTTTTTTGTTTCCCATGCAATGTTCCCCGACACTACCTTCCGGGGCGCGAAGCTTGGTGAGGAATTCGGGTCTCGTCGTCGACCCGGAGCTTCTTTGGTGGCGGTCACGTGGGCCACTTTTGGTGCAGAGGGAGCGGGCCTCCACGGAGGTGGTACGTCGCCGTGTCAGGGAGGAGGACGAGCACGTCCGTCGCTACATGGCGGCGTTGGACGCTAGGTTCAACAATACCTGATAGATTCTTCTGGGATCTCACCCGAGCTATGATCCCGTGATGGTTCCTTATCCTTGGGTGTCCACCGCCAGCGACTCAGAGACTGCTAGTGAACCGAGTTCATCATCCTCCACTTTGGATTCTAGGATATTCAATCTGTATTAGTGATCTTATATGATAATATTTGAGATGTATTAGTTAATATTTGATGATGCATTAATAACTAGATTATTCGAGATGATGTATTAGTGATATTATATTCGAGTTCATTATAAATGTATTAGCGATATTTTATCGGTATAATGCGTGTCTGACTTTCGGTCTGTCGTTGCTCCTTGTGTGACTTTCATGTGTGTTCTTGATGGAGGAATCCCGACTGTTGTCATGGGGGGCGCCTCCTCTTTTTTCTCTTCTTTGCGATATACTCGTCGGTATAATGCGCAAGAAGAAAAGAGGGAGGGCGTCCATCACCAATGGTCGAACTATTACTGTGAGAGAGTGCCCACCAACATATATACACCATCATATTAGTGTGAGAGAGTGCGCACCAACACACCATGAGATATGAGAGTTATTTAAGGAAAGCCTCGACGGACCGAAAGTCACACACACATTAGGATCCAAAGCATGCCGTAATTCTTGAATTATGAACACAGGAAATGTCGTCGTCATCAGACGACGATAGGATCCAAACGTGTGAACTTTGCGGTGAAGATAAGGGTCTTTATGACCAGCCTGGGCTGCGAGACGGCATGTTCTTCACCATGAAGCTTTACGAGGACTTCGATATTTCTACGGTACGCAATGATGATAACTATTTTTTTGTAATTAAGCATGACTTCTGTTTCTTTCCTTCAACGCGTAATTTCTGCTTTATACAATTTGACTAGTTCGTCCCCTGTCATGCAAGGCGGTATTTCTTGGAGAGGCTCGGTTTCGAAGAGCACGAGAGTTTCAAGACGAGGACAGCCAACCTGAGGACTAAACATGGTCACACATTTCTTATGAAAGTAATGAATACACTTAATAACACAGAATTATGGTGCTCAAATTGGGAAGCTCTTTGCAAGGCATATGAATTTCAGGAGGATATAAAAATAACCTTTGATCTTCGTCCTGAAGATCATATTGAAGGAAACATCGACATTTGGGTGGATGTCGATATGCTTCCTGTTTTACCTCCATGTGAGTTTGTCAACCATGCATATTTGTCTAGTAATTTGCATTCTATATATAAAAATATTTGGTGTTCATCCGTACTAAATTTGTTAAAATTTTAATTTACAGCTTATTTCGTTTCTTCGAGTGAAATACAGAACATAATCGACACGACACACTACACTTATGGATCACATCTAACTTGAGAGGAGAAGGATGATCTTATCTACTTTGTTATTGATGTCATAGCTGGTAGGGACATCTTTCCGTATAATTTGGGAACTGGTCCAAATTATACATTGTATAGTACACTAATGCATAGGTTGAGGACGGATGACATTCGTCGAAATATCTTGATAAGAGATGCTAATTAAGTACACTAGTACAGTTTGCGTAAATGATATTGGTTACATTGCTTAGGCTACTATTATGTTCTTCAACATAAATTGCCATATGAAGTTCTGCCACCGTTGATGCAACCCGAAGGTAATATGACAATAAAAAGCCCCTTCCATCTCGAGTTATCTTTTGCATACTCGACTGAGCGCAAACCACCAAGAAGGCTTCAAATTGAAGCATGGGAACAAATAAAGAAGGATCGCAAGCCATAAGTTGAAGACCGTTGGATCTATTTGCTTCATCATGGAGACATAGGTGTTATTCTTTTTTATGTCATTTTACCTAGGAGGGATGAGTAGGTCCTATGAAGAAGGACTATGTCATTTTATCTCTTTTTTTGTTTTATGAGACTTTAACTTTGTATGATTAAGATGATGATGATGATGAGGTTTTAGATCTTGTGTAATTATTGATTTTCTTCATTTGCTTATTAGGTAGCGTCAAGTTCTCTCTATATGTATAGTAGCTAGCAGCGTCGACCAAGCACGGATAAAGAAAGAACAGTTCTCACTATTAATTAGCTAGCTAACACAATATGAAACCTCTAAATTAACCCTTCAAAAACCCCTAATCCCCCTCCCCTTTCAAAAAAAATCCAACAACTTTTGGTCTCGGTTGGTGTTACCAACCGGGACTAAAGGTCCTCCTGCCTGGACTCCCTGCAGAGGCCACGTGGAGCCCCTTCTGTCCCACTTTGTAAGCGAACCGGGCTAAAGGTTTAGCACTTTAGTCCCGACTCTTTAGTCCCAGTTTTAGAACCGAAACTAATGAGCCTCTGGAACCGGGACAAATAGACCGTTTTCTACTAATGATTGCAGGCAGCCGGTGGCACAATGTTTGGGGCCGGCGATAGAAAGATCCGGTGATTTATTCACGGGTTGAGATGCTTCCTTTATTTGTTTTTGCATTTTACGAGATGTGAAATCGGTGGACGGTGCCCCTGATGATGTGTCGGCTACATGTAAGTCGTGCCCACACTCCCTAGTAAACGAAGCCACGAATCCTACTAACCTCCGCTTATAATGCCAGGACGGAGTGCATACCAATATGTGGCTAATTGTTTAGGAGGACAATGGTATTTTTAACTCATCAAGGTTTAAGCTTTAGTTTTGACACCAGTGCTCGCATTTTTTTGATTTATTCAGGTTTTTCGAGATGTGCGTTCAGTAGGACGAAACGTTTCGGTTAACTAAAGGCATCTATGATCACTTCATTAATTTTAAAATGATGTGTCATCTCATCCTTTCGGAGTTGTTTTTAAGAATTGGGTGTACAAGCGTGTTCATATATAGAAAATCTATTTGTTTTTATGTATATTTTACACTATGTTTTTATATTTGTAATTTTCCGTGACATAAAATATTTTTTACGGTGATTATATATTCACTTACAGTCTCTTTTTATGTATCAAATAAGATAAAATTTATGAAATGTAAAATTACGATGTATTGATGTAAAAATAGAGGAGGATGAAGAATAATTATTTCTCACCCAGGATGACGATATATATATATATAGTTACTCCCACGTGCGCGAGGTACATCTCTAGCCGTTGTTTTATGTTCTTGTGTTCATAAAATAGTTGACTCATGTGATATTCATTTCTGTAGCCTAACTTGCTTTTCTTTATTACTGGCTGCTTATGGTTGATGGACAGAGTAGCTACTTTGTTCTAGTCGCGTGCCTAATATGATGTAGTCTAATTTGTGGAAGCTACTTTTCGCGATCCTACGTCGTGGTACCCTGGGCCATTGAATGTGGTGTTTATACACCATTTTTTCAAAATGGAGACAAAAACTTTGCCTCGTTCATCAATTAAGAAAAAAAAATGCCAGATTAATTCATGAAAAATCGAGCGAAAACCGTTACATGCTTGGCCCCAAAAGACAGTCAAGCCATAATCCTATTATGCAAGTGAACTACTTCCAAATCATAAGACTACAACACAACAACAAAAAAGACAAACAAACTCTCCCACCACGCCACCCCTACAATCCGCTTGCAAATGAAATTCAACTTCACAAGTGAGCCTCCATATATCAGAGGTAACTGGAGAAACCAACATCAGCAAACATCGCGTACATGAGCACACCCATGATGACATGTCCAAACACTTAAGAGTCAATCAAGTAACTACGACACCTTTCTTATAGTGTCACTCTTCTTGCTTCCGCACTTGTTTGATTTCCCCTTCAAGATAATGAGACCAGAGCTAGCACCACCACTATTCTTATCCTTGATGGCCTTCTCCTTGAGGAGACACCCAATCGTCTTGTAGGATCCAAAGTCAGCGGCATTCAAGCAAGAGAGGAAACTGCAAATCTCTTTGGCAATAAGAGCCCCAAGCACATGTGTCCTCGCTTTGGGTGCGACGACTACATCACCTAGATGAACCATGTGCCCAATGGACTCAGGAGAGCAAGAGATTGCAACGTATGGATGCCCCTTCTCCATGATGTTGAGTGTCTGGCTGGGCTCCATGGGTGGTATTGGCGGTAATGCCACAACCAAGGTCTCGAGGTGGTCAACCTTTAGTTGCTCGACGGATAGAGGCTGAACCGATTGCCCACACAGCTCTAGAAGCTCGGGCATGATCTGTAGCATAGGAGCCACAACCACATTGATGCATGAACACTCAAAGACAGATAATGACGACCTGGCCCCAGCACAAGGAGATAAATGTCAATTAAGCCTAGCTCCACATCGTCCTCAAGGTTGACATCCGACACAACCAGGGGGCCACGACACAGGAGCGGTTTGAAACACGGGCGACACCCAAGAGATACCGCTCAGAACGGCCTCAACCGCTCTAGAAAGCTCCTAATATGAAGCTTTCAACCCTGCATGGATTCAAAGATGTCGCATAGAGGTTGTACCATGTCCTCGATTGGAAAGGAAGCCTTGTCATGGAGTTCAAAGCGCAGCAGCTCCACCTGCCCTTCCATGGTGGACCACAATGACATATCTGTCATGGACACAAAGGCAACATGAGCAGAAACAATCAAAAGTATCACGAAGAAACGCCTTACGGAGGAGTGGGGCTACTATTTGGGCTTGGCAAGGAGGTGGAGTTTCAGGATGCTCGATGAAGAGGCGGGTCAAAGCGATGTGGCAAGGCTTGCCAACAAGCTGGGCGTACGCCAGACATTGTGACATCCACGTCTGCGGTGACCATTCTAAATGCACGAAGATAACCTAAAGGCGTCTTTGCAATCCTTCACATGATGGCCATGAATAAGACATCTACAACATCGACCATTAGGCCAAGAAGGGAGGGGATGGGGAGCCACTGCTCGTGTCGGCGATCTTCCACATAGCTCTGCCTCATGTACCACGCACGACGGAGCGGGCAGAACTAAGCATTTGGTAGCCGATGTTGGTGTTCGCGGAACTAGATCTTCATTCTCTGTCTCCGTCTTCATCTTCAGCGGTGAGGGAGCTCCACAAAAAATGATGCTCGGTGCCGGGGCCCATAAGCCACAGATCTGTTGTGCTAGCATCACGCTGGAGTAGCACCCCGTCAGAGGTTAGGCCACTCGAGCCATCAGAAAGCAACCGCGGGGTGAACTTGTGTGTCTCCAGCTACAGCATCCTGACACGCAGGAGATCGGGAGTGGGCCCAGCAACAATGGAGGGAGTGAAGTTGGATGGTATCACGGACAGAGAGCCTGAGGCCATCTCGCGGGTGGTAGCAGCAAGCTAGCGGAAGCACCAGTGAAGGGAACGATGGCCAAGGTGGAAACGACGGCGGCTGGTGATGTCAGAGTGGTCGTTGTCATCATGGGTGGCAATAACAAGTATGTTGATGCGCCAGGAGAGGGAACGACGTACATGGCAGCAAGGGCAGCGCCCGAAGGTATCTGAGGGGCATATATTGTTGCGGGTGACAATAGCAAGCTGGCGGAGGTACCAACGGAGGGAAAGACGACCATGGAAGCAAGGGTTGCGGCCGGTGGTGCCGAAGTGGCCTCCGTTGTCCCAGGCTTGCGGAGGTGGCCTCGGATGGTCGGTCCTACCATGTAGAGGTCAAGGTCCTCCACGACGAGCTAAGCGGTTAGAGCCGGGGCAGCGGGCGATGAGGGCGTTTGTTTCAATCAGAGTGGCGGGAGTTGGGTAGCGAACGGGGAGGTCGGCATGGCCGCTGGCTGGGAGGCACGCAAACTCGACTGCATTGGCTAGGGAGATGGAGGAGCTCGAAGGAGTGGTGGAAAGAGGATGTTGTGGAGGTTCCGGATCCAGTCGTGGTGGAAGCAGGGGATGCCGGCGGAAGGAGATTAGGGCGGTGCCACCAGGGCGCTCACCCGTCCTAGGTGAGGTTGTGAGAGACTTCTTCACACGGCACCTCGCGGACGTACAATAATAATCGTTGTATGAAGCATTGATGCTTGAACTTAACATGGATGATCATTTTAGTGTTTGTATGTAGTTGTAGAATAGAAAAAATAGGTTTAGCGCTTGGGTTTTGTGTGAAATATGATATCTTTGCCGTCCATACACGTTAAATGCGTTGACATGGTATCTTATTTCTACTGGAGAGCGCACCTCGTGATGCGGGACCCGCATCTGATTTATGTTGGAGGGCACACGTGATGTGCCCTCGTGGTGTGGGGCTCACTTACAACAAAGGTACATGATGACTCACACAAGTATGTGTCTCTATGATCACTGGGTTCCACATGTACAAAGAAACATTTGCATATAAAATAGTATCCTATGAGCATCTTTAACCAATCCCCCAAAATTTGGAAAAATGACACGTCTGATTATCCTTTAGAGTAACAACTTTGCTCCTCCAAGAAAATTTATTTCTGACATATCATGTAAATTCAACAAAGTAAAAAAAAGTCAACATATGCATTTAATTTTGGGCCACTGGCATACTGCTAAATTATTTAATCAGACGACATCTTGGTCACATACTTCAATAAATGTTCGCTAAGAGAACCTATACAAAGAAAAGTACAAGAAAAATTACCCACTTCAATAGAAACACAACTTCACTGACTGCTCCTACTAGTCCGATCAATGCTTCCTAATTTCTTTCATTGCCTACATTGTCGCACACTTCTTTGTTTTTAGCCTCCTTATACATGGACATTGCATCCTCTCTACTCTCTTCTCTAGCAAGGCATGAACACCTACCAAATTTCTCACTATTAATAGATCAATTTACTCTTCTTACAATATCAAAACTTGCATCCATCCTACATACAATTTTAAACAAGAAATGAGTTTCAAATTACGATGGATCCAAAGAACCATGACACGAAATGGCACTCGCTCTGTTCATTTCGCACTTGTGGAACGCCCATTAGGGATGTTTCAGTGAGCTCAAAATGAGGCGCAACACCACCCGTGACACATATAATAATAGGCAGCGGTGAGCCGACGAGCTGGTGGTTGCCAGTGCTGAGCCTAGTGGATGGTCGTACATGGATGTGTTGTTCGTCCATCCATAGAGATGCAAGCGCTGAGAAAAGGAGGACATACTCAGAGGCAATAATCACAATAAATTATAAAGAAGGTAAATTATAATCATCATAATAAATTTTTTTGATATATCTGTGTTATAAACGACACGCATACAAATAAACAAGTTACATCAAAACAAATGTTCGTGTAATTCAAAAATATTCATGTATTCCCTCCAATCCACATTAATTGACACGGCTCTATAAAGTTGTACTAGAGCTGCCTCAATTAACTTGGAGTCGGAGGGAATAATTTCAACAATATTTATGAATTACAAAAAGGTTGCATAATTTTAAAAACTGATTAAATACTCAATAAAAATACTAATATAGTTCTAAAAAGTTTTGTGCCTTTAAATAAATGTTCAAATTTAAAAAAAACATGTTTTCAATGAAATGTTCATGTAGTATATAAAGTATTTAAGTTACAGAAATAATTATGTGGTTTATAAAATGTCCACTTGTTTTATAAAAATGTGTGTTGGTCAAAAGATATATTTTTTGAACCAAAATTAAGTAGAAAAATATGCATGAAAAAATAATTGTCTGCCTAGTGTGCCCCAAGGCTTAGATCCTCAAATAAAGACTTTTTAAAAATTATACGTACATTTATAATCCATAATCATTATTTAAATTATGTGAATATTTTTTATATATTTTTGTAAATTACATGAATATTTCCATAATGTAAGTTATTTCTTGTATGAATATAATTTAAATATTTTGTACAGTTTAGTACAGGAAGAAAAAACTAACATGTGTAATATGGGTCGGCCTGAATGCAACCCATTTAATCCTCACAAGTGTATTCCATTAAAATATAAAGTCTATTTATACATTCTTGGCAAGAAGCATCGCACGGTTGGAGTGGTTTCGTAAAATCCAAATCTTTTAACCAATGTTTAGTATTTCACGACTGGAAAGACCAAAGTGATAATCCATGGTATAGGTTCAAGCACCATTGGTGCATTTACCTCACCTGTTGGTCGAGTTAGTTAATTGTCAATGCTTACGATAGCTGTTTTAGCTAATGTTATCTCTATGAGCACTCCAACTATTGCCTTGTCCTTTAATCTTGCAATAGATTGGACAGGACTACATTTGTTGCCTTGTCCTTTTAATCTTGCAATTGATGGCCTTGTCCTAGCTCATCTATTTCTTTTTTGTGCTTGTAATCAACAACACTCTTGTGAAACTCACACACTAGAACAAGGCCTTGTTGCATTTAAAAAAAATCTTACATAATGTTGCATCCTTGAGAAGAAACCAATAATTTATTTAGAGGGTAACATAACCCTAATTCATTCAGAGCCTAAGAAATCATCACTCCTTGAGAGCTAATATAGCCATAATTCCATAAGAGGATAAGATACCCATTACCCTTTCCCCTCTATTGTTTGCAATGTGCCTCATATAGTTCTCACAAAATTATATTCCCCTTGATCACATCTATGTTATGTGTGAAATATCCTTTTCTTAGTAAGAGAGTGCATAATTACCTACCTTGTTTATGTGATTTTTAGTTTCATTTTGCCAAATACTATTTAATGGAGGTAACGCTTCTTGGAAAACGATATGCCATTTATCT
The DNA here is from genome assembly GCA_022496015.1 of Hordeum marinum. Taxonomy (NCBI): domain Eukaryota; kingdom Viridiplantae; phylum Streptophyta; class Magnoliopsida; order Poales; family Poaceae; genus Hordeum; species Hordeum marinum. The sequence continues at coordinate 536,963,311 of CM039673.1, forward strand.
CATCAAAATATGGAGAGTGTGATCTGTTTATAACCTCCTATTTTTGTCTCAATGCATGTTATCACTTGATAATAATCTGACGATGCTTATTTCCTGTTTATAGGAAACTATTAATGCAAGCAAACACAGAATAAGCGGCAATATTCATAGACATTAAAATGTGTGTGACTTTGAATGGGCTAGAATTAATTCACTACAAGTAATTGACTACAACCCCAATAGGGAAAACCTTACCAGTAGCACTGATTTTTTTTGCCTACGAGTAGCGCGGGAGCCAGCGCTACTGCTAAGGCGCTACCGCTAATATTTAGCAGTAGGACATTTTCTAGGCAGCACTACTACTAATTCTAATAGCAGTAGCACTTATTTAACACGCGCTACTACTAAGTAGTACTAGCGTTGGTTTCTATCCAGCGCCACTACTATGTATTTGTATTTTTTTATACATTGTTATACAAATTTTATACGGAAGCAAAGAAGAGGTATTGAATAAAACACCGGTTAGATTAAATTGGATGGATCCAATTAACCAAGTTGGATTAGTAGGACGATATGATGTTTGGTCGGCACACAAGTGCCAAAAATAGGCACACTTGTGTACCGTCCCAACATCATATCGTCCTACTAATTCAAATTGATTAATTGGATCCATCAACTATAATCTAATTCATGTTTTTATACCGAATGATATAACAACTCATAATTATCATAAATCATCATTTAGAATATCACAAGTTACCAACACTAACTAGTTGTGAACTCAATAGTTACCACATGATGAATATAAGCTAGAACCTACTGCTTTCTCCTAGGTAAAATAGCATAAAAAAGGTGAACTTCTGCATCTCCCCTTTAAAAAATATAGATCAACCTATCTCCAACTTGTGGGCTACGCAAATCCTTGTAGTCTCCGTCAAGTGGTTGCATGCATGCTTTTATCGCATTGTTCCATCCTTTGATTTTTAGGGTTTCCTTCCTTTCAGATATCATGTATCTACCTGGGTAAGTCATTGGATTGGCCATAAGCTAACCATCTGTAAATCACATTTGGTAAACATCACCTTAGGTGCATTCTTTGGCAGGAGTATCTATTGAAGAACATAATTAATAATAACATAGTTAGCAAGCTATTTGTGCTTAAAAAGAATGTATACAAAAGAAGGACTACTAGTGACACAATACTAAAAAAATCTTAAAGATGTCAGAAATGATGTTACAATGGTTCAACTCATGCACTAGTGACATGTATCCATTATAATTGTTGCCAATCATGCAATTGTTCTTAAAATGCGCAACATCATGAATAAATGAGATCAGATGATTTTTCTCCAATCAAGTAAGCTCGGAGCCATAATTGTAGTACGTCGAGTCTACTATCTGCCGCGTATTTTTTGGTGAAGAGAAATAAGCTGGCTATTAAAAATAAACAAGTTTAGTCGGGATGAGTACCAAATATTTTTTTTGAATAAACAATAATAATCACCTAACAAATTTGTTAACAAACTAGCATGGAGGTAGAACTAGAATCAAGTGATTCACATACACCCAAATTTTGATATTATTTTCACGATCATCGTCATGACCAAGATCGAAGATTATTTGCATGTCCTCCCAAAACCGTTACGCCTTGCATAATGCTCTCCAAGTGGAACAACCAAAATATGTGTGATCTACTACATTTTTAGCTTGACATCAAAAGTGAAAAGGTCCATATTTAGGTGAGTTCTCTTAGTCTCCATACTCTCCTTATCTTGAAAATGGAACTTGTCCAAGCCATGGAGTCTTGCATGGCACGGAATGCACTAGTTGAATTGTGCAAAAGAAAATTATAGGGTTATTAAAACAAAAAAGCACATGTCATGCTTCATTACAAAAAATACATGTCGTCTTTACACACCGTAAAAATTTCAAAGCCCTCCCTTACCTTGACGGTGAAGAACGTACCGTTGTCTAGGTGGGGATAATGGTCACATATACCCCTATTGTCGGTGCACCAATTGCACTCAGGAATCCTCTCATCGTCAAACATTTGATGTGTTCACGATACCAGAAATTATTCAGCACGTCGGGTTGACTTTTGGTCTCTCGAGGCTTCCTTGACAAATTCTCATGTCTCATGTTATATATGGTGCGCATTTCCTCACACTGATATGATGGTGTATGTGGTGAACACTCCTCTAGATAGAAATTTCGACCCTCGGTGATGGTCATTCCTCCCTTCGTCCCCGCGTACATTATCAAAATGTGTAGCACAGGGGAAGAAGGAGGAAGCGACCCCAGCGATACAGTCGGGATTCTTTCTCTGATGTTTTGATGTCCGTGATGGTGTCTTCCTCTCCCTCTCTCGCGCATTATATCAAGATAAATATCGCGAGAAGAGGAAGAGGAAACAACCCCACGACAACAGTCGGAATTCTTCACCAAGGAGCTTTGACAGACTGAAAGTCAATCCTAAGCATCAATCAATTAACATGGCCTATGTTTTGTCGGAATGTCGTTTAATTCCTGTTTCGGGAAATCAAGAGCACTCGATATTTTCTACTTTATAGCAAAAGTCTTGCTGAAATTCAAGATTTTTTTTGGCATGACCTTTGCTAGAATAGGACATATCGAGCGTGTGAAATTTACCGGACCGGAAATAAATCAACATTGTGGCAAAACATAGGCCACTCGGAGGTGTTTCCTGCAAAATGATACACGCGTCCAAGGAGATAACCAATACATGTGCAAATATCAACGACTTTTAGCTCAGCAAGGTTGAAGGTATTCAATAATTCAGAAAACCTATTCCATACCTGAAATATTTAAGTGTATTTTATATTCTATTACATACTTTGTTTTACTGAAAAATAACTAAGCATCAATTATATCCAAACATAAGCAGCAAATAAGCAAAAAATACTCAAAGACAACTAGGGTTCATACATTTAGATATATGCAGGGCCGTCTAAAAAAATTCCAACACATCTAAAGAACTCTAGGTATCGAACAAAATTGAATTCAGAAGAGAGGGAGGTGCTCACGGTGGGCGGGCCGAGGCCGAGACGGAGAGGGGAGAGCTAGCGTGGGGGAGGGCGGCCCCGCGTGGGGGTGAGCGGCCACGCGGGAGAGGCCGCCATGCGTGGGGGTAGGCGATCGTGAGTGCGGGGGCGGGCTGACAAGCGTGGGGTGAGGCCCACGCGGGGAGGGAGGAGTGTTGAGGAAGAGAGTGAGGAGAGTTAGGGGCGCGGGAAAATGATAACCGGATAAAGTAGGACTTAGCAGTAGCACAGGTTAGGGACCAACGCTATTGCTAAGTTCGGCAAGGGAGGTGGGCCTAGGCTAACCACATCAGTAGTGCTAGCCCATGACCCGCGCTACTGCTAATAGCGCTCGTGTGAAGCCAGTGCTGCTACTGTGGCTAGCCCGTGGGCGTACGGTATGGCTCACCTATTAGCAGCGTTGGGTATCCAGACAAACACTAGTGCTATATATTACCAGTAGCGCATGTTTTAGCCCAGCGCTACTACTAATTAACAACAACATTGATATTTCGTCCCTGCTAATACTAATATTTTACCTATAAGCTATTTTCTAGTGGTGCATGTCACGTGTGCTACAGTTTGACGCATGGGCGAGTTAAAGGGGCCTCATATATGCCACTAATTAAATGGATTGGTCAACTTCAACGCTCACATGCATACCTCCATGGGCTGGCCTAGTTTAGCGCTTGCTCGTACACACTCACTCGTAATACAGGAACTGCTCGCCTATATTTTTTTCTCTTTACTCTACAAATTAACAATTGTTAGTTCAAAAAAATTAATGTCTACTACTTTATGAAAGCTATAAAATCTATCATAAATAATAATATTTTCACAATAGAAAAATGTTCATGAATTTGACAAAATGTTCGTTAATTTGGAAAGAGATGATGAATTTAATAAATATTCACTATTTGAAAAACATCATGAGTTTACAAAATATTCATGAATTTGAAAGACATTTAAATATTTAACAAATATTAATAAATTTTAAAATATATTCGTCAATTGAAAAAATATTCATGACTTTGAACAGTGTTGGTGGATTAAAAACTATTCACATTTTCAAAATACCAATGAATATTTTAAAATGTTCATGATTTAAAAAATATTTGTTAAAAAAATCATCAATTTGAAAGGAAAAAATATTGTAATAAAAGGAAAACATAAAAAGCGGAAATAAAAACTCTGAAAAGAACAAGGAAAAAACACATAATAGAAAAGGAAAAACGATGTTTCGAAGCGTCTAGTAAATTTCACAGAATCGGGTGGGCAAACCATCCTGTGATATCTTGGCCATGTTTCAACCTTATTGAGATAGTTTCTAGCTTCGGTTTGAAAGTGTTGTGATGATGCATGTCCAGGTTAACCGTTGGCTTTGGGTTGCGTCCCTAATGTCGGTTGATGTTAGTCTTTTTGTTTGGCAGCTTTCCAGATGTAAGAAGCCTGCTATATGGCTTTCAAATCGGAGAATCCCCTTTTTGCTATAAAAAATCGGATAGAATTTGCGTCTGATATCGATTGCGCGCTTAAAAGTTACTTCTGGACAGATGTGTTCATTGAGTACTATGTGGTTTTCTATTTCAGTGTTAGCCCAACATATAACACTCGCAGTTAAAGACCAAGAGATGCATTACACGGCTTGTACTCACTTGTCAACATCTATCCCTCAACAGAAAATACTTATCAGCATGTTTGCTCCTAGCTCATAAGTCAGTTTGTGGTGCGACTGTGTCGTGCTTGTAGCGATTGGGCAGTATCACTTGCCTCAAGCACAATCTGTAGTGGTCGGTCAAGTAAGGAATTTTCAACATATTTTCTTGTTTTCGCGGAGTGAGGCTTGCATTTTTCCTCATTGTTTGTTTAGTACTCATATTTATATTTCAAAAATGCTCTCTCTCTCTCTCTCTCTCTCTCTCCTTACCGCACATTATTATAAAAATATTCTACCAATGTAAAAAGTTTGTTATTGTCGATTTCAGAAACATTTGTAAAATTCACAAAAATGTTCACATATTTCTAAATATTTTCATTATACTCTAAAAAATGTTCTCGACGAAACTAAAAGTTTGTTCGCATAATTCATAACAAATTTTACTACCATTTGGCGTAGATAATGCACATTGCTTTCGAGTTCGATTTAAACTAACTAAGTTAATGACGTTTAAAATATGTTCATACAGTGCATAAACATGTTCGAGTAGTTTTAAAAGAAAATCGTGATGTATCATATAAAAAAGTGTTTATAACACTTCAAAATGTCCGCACATGTAGAAAATAATGTTCAGGATGTTTTTGAAAATTATTAGCGTGCATCTAAAAAATATTCACCGTGTATTTAAACATTCTTTACTGTTCATTTGACAAAATGTACAACATGCTTTCAGACAAATGTTTAATATATATTTGAGAAACATTAAATGATGTATCTGTCGATATGTATTTCGAAACAAATGAGAAAACAGCTAAAAACAAAGTGGGGAAAAACAAAAATAACCCTGATAAAAACCGGTAGACACAAACACACACAAAATTAAAATAAATAAAAACCCAGAGTGTACACCGCACACGCGCTTTAGGAGTCCCCATGACAATAGGTTCATTGACTCATCTCTAGGCAATTCTTTTCCTCTCCCAACGTGAACTTCCACCCAAGGTCTCCTTCACGCCACCGCCTCAATCTACCTACTCTCCCTGGTGCAGTCCCGTCGACGGCCAAAGGAGTGGGGGCCGCATCCTTTTTTTCCTTAGTTCTAGTAGATCCTTATGTTTTTGGTTCCCTTGCGACATTAGCGAGCTGGTGGTGGTGTTGGTGGCACAATGGAATAAGAACTCTCTTTTTTCCCCTCCCTCGAGGACGTTCGATGCATTGTGGAAGAAGGGCATGTGAGGACATGTGTTGCTTGATATGTTAGCTCTCTTCACATCTTGACAATTTGTGTGTCTATAAAGGGGAGCAGGTTGTTGGCTCTTGGTGTGACGAGTTTAACATCTTCTGATTTTTATGTGGTTGGCCTGATTTCTCCAACCTCACCGATTGCTGGTGAGTAATTGCATTCATGGTGTGTGTATGGGATGGTGCCCGAATCTATGTTATGTTAGTGGGACCTAGATCTTGTTTCTAGTTGTGAGTGACTATTGCGGTCTTCAAAGCGTTTTTTGCAACAATCATCGTAGAGGAGAATTGTGGTGTCAACTCCAGAATTTCACGTTGATGACTAAGGGGCGCACTGGTGGTTCACCATGGCCATCTAGCATCGGGGTAGGTGCTCTGGCAGCATGGTGGATACTGTAGTGTGACTCATGTCATTGTGCAGCGGCGTTGGCCATATCTACGCCAAGACATGGGCGCCTTACTGTCTGTGGAGGTTATCTAAGGTGGAATAACATCACACCAACATTCTAGTGTCGTTTTGGCCCGGCGTGGACTATTGGCGTTGTAATTGTCGAACGATCTATCATCAAGATGTTGACTTGAGCGCCACTTCATGTTCGGGGTGGTTTTTTTTTTCTCCCGATCTTTATTGATCGGCCTTAGTAGTGACAGATTTGCATCGTCTGTTAAAGGCATCGCGAGTATGAAAATTCTTATTCTTTTGCGGGGTATGAAAATTCTTATTCAAGCCATCTGATGTGGCAAAGATGGACAAGGATGTCTTGATTTGGAAGAGTTTAACTTATTCATAGGTGTTAGCTTAATATCTTCTAATTTTGCTCGTAGTTGCCTTTGTTATGTATTCTACTTAATAATTAATAACATTGCATGTGTGCATCACGATGAAGAAGACGCCAAGGTATGTGCCTCACTTTCAAAAGGAAAAGACTAACGTACATACTTGTAAATGTGTTATGTGTGGCATGCTTTCCGAGTTTCTATTTTCTAGTTTGAAGCATACTTAGAGGGATCGTAGACACACGGATAAACACAGGCATCTTACTGAGCCCTTCAAACTAATTAACCTCACAACCTGAATTTCAGGGGGTGGGACCCTTCCACCTTGATCTCCAATTAAATGATGACAGCTAATAGAACCCGTAGTCACTCCGTCCGTGTGTCTAGGATTACACATTGTCCCCTGACTCTCGCTTGCACTCTTTTCTTAGAAAAAGTCCATTTTAAATCTTAAATTTGTAAAGCCTTGCCAAATCGAACCCCCAACTCTGAATCCTGGTTGTTGGCATCAACCTCTAGTCTCGTGCAGGGCGCCCCGTAATTTTTTTTATTTGTGCCCACTTGCAAAGGGAACTTAAGCTTCTCTCGGTAATTCTTTTTTTCGCACTCGTGCCAAGTTACTATTTTTTTTCTCTTTTGATTTTCGTTATGTAATTTCTATTACCATTTTATATCCCTTTTTGTTTCTTTTAAATATACAAATTCCTTAGGCCTTTCTTATTTACATATTGAATTTTCTTTCCTTCTTTCTTTTTTATTCTTCCCTTTCTCTATTTTATTATCTATTTCCTTTAAAACATTATGTATCTACTTTGATGTATATTTTTAAACATCCACTGAGCATTTTACAATACAGGGTCAATTCTCTTAAATATATGTTTACAATTTTCAACTTCATGATTTTTAAAAGTCGTGAACATCTTTCAAACTTGTGAGTGTTTTAAAAAAATTATGAAAACTAATTCAAATTCAAAAATATTTTTTGACTTCACGAACGTGTTTTGACTTTGTGGATATTTGTTCAACTTAGCAAAAGATTTTCTAACTCATGAACATTTCCCCCAGTTTTTTTGACCTTGAAACAGTAGGAGAGGCTCCTATTGTGTTATATTAGGATGTAAGTAGTTACAACTTTACATTGTTCTGGTGTAGGACCATTTGGTCCCCCCAGGGTGCCAACTATAAGCAATGTACGAAGCCTAGAGGAATAAAAAAGGGAGGAGATCTGGATGCAACCAGATAAATTACAAAGCAAGAGCATGAAGAGTTAGGTAGTCCCAAAACATAGGATCTACTCTATATTTGAGCCAAAGAATGTCTTCCTTTGTCTTGTCCTTCCAGATAGAATAGGAGGGTGGTATATGCTTGAAAATGTAGTTGTTCCTTTCTTTCCATATATTCCAAGCAACAATACCAACCAGCTCAAAGAACAGATCACCTATGAAGGACAGTTTGGCCTGTTGGACAGCATTCATTACAGGGATATCAGGATTCCAAGAGATACCAAATCTGGTCCAACAATTCATGCTGAATGGGCAGAAAAAAATAAGGTGGTCAATGGTTTCCTCACATCCAGCAAAGCAAAGAACACATGAATGAACATCTCCAATGTGGTAATGCCCTCTCTTAAGCATGTTTCTTGTATTCAACCTATCAGCCAGTAAAAACCACATAAAGACTTTCAGCTTCATATGAAGTTTAGATGTCCAAATCCAGTTGAAAGGAGAAGGGGCAATAATGTCCTTGTGGCAATGCATATAATAGCTTTTTGATGAGAATTGCCCCCCCCCCCCCCCAAAATATAATTTCAGGAATCTTTCACCACTTCAGCATGAACACTATAAATTTGTGAACATTTTTTTCATTTGTTGAATTCATGATCTTTTTACGAATTTGTTTCCAGATTTGCGAATATCTTTTGAGTTCACTAACATTTTTTCAAACTCCCAGAGTTTTTTCGTATTTCAAAATAATTTTTAATTTTCGAACATTTTCTTAATACCATGCACATTTTTTAAAATTCATAAGAAAATAATCGTGGCTATTTTGCGGGCTGGCAGGCCCATCAAAGGAGCGACCTGAGAGATGTAATTCCAGGTCGTTGGTTTCCCAGTGCACCAAGCAGCTACAAAGTTTGATTTAGACCAGGATTGATAAGTTTCGGGTACCAACGACCGGGATTCGAAGTTGAGGGTTTGATTTAGCTATAAGCCCTACAAGTTCAAGGTTTAATATGGGTTTTTCCCCTCTTTTCTTGGTCTTGTGAACTGTTGGCCACGTCTGCAGCGCACGGTCAACTTGGGAAGGGATAAAAAGGCGGCCAACGATGTTGGGATAGGTAGCTGTGCGGTGCAGCCACACCAGGGATATCTTCTTGTTGATACAAGGCACGACACACCGGCCATGCAGATTATTCAACAAAGCGGTGGAGGTTGCATCTGAATATCGAACCCATCTGGGATAGTTCTCTATCCCTATCACTTGGCGTGTCCCGCGCCTCCTCATCCTTCCTCTCGGCCAGCTTCCCGTCTCCGTCGCCACTCTTCAGGAATAGCCATTTTGGTTTGCTCCAGCATCTCAAATGGTACAACACTAGCGTTTCTCATTGAGGGATTCATCTGTTTTTTCCATGGCAAGATCTAGAGTAAACTTTATTGTGAAGTTATATATAGAGAGGGAGCAACATAAGAAAAGAAGTTAACGCACATTCATGTGTAGAGTGTGCCAGCTCTTTCACTCACATTTACTCATCAACCCATCTTACAACAATGATTGGTGTTCTATCTTGATCATACAAAATGTGTTAGTCAATGAATCAGCTATACACTCATGCTTGGAGAATGAGAGCCTATAATATAATATATCATACTTACTGTGTTACCTACACAAAAGTTGCGACACACCAGTGGTGTCAGAAAAAACTGTTATACACCAGGCATGGAGTACATACAACCAGAAAAAAAAATCTAAATGTTTTTCATTTTCTTCTACCCTTTTGTTTTTCACGTCAGTGGCATGTCGGCACGTTCGCCATCAGCGTGTCATCCATAACTATATTCACTCTTTTTTGGTGAATTTATTTTCTAGTATGATGTGCATAGAGATAATAAAACGGAGATTTAAGTTGAAGCGCACATTAATTGAAAACAACATTGTGCAACAACACACCAGAAAAAGGAACATTGATCGGATAATGATGTCTTAATATAAATTCATCGAAACATAAACAACATTGGAAATACAACGGGTAAATGGTCTGCAACTTCACTATTCCCTATCAAGCAACTTGGCAAATTTGTTCCTTACTAAATCATACTACCTGTGAGTAACCAATGGCGTGTTTACCATGAAACACACCACTAGGCCGATGTTGACTCTGAGCCGCTGTTGGCTTTATTAATTTAAAGTGGGAGCTACTTGTGTTAGTTTCTAAACAAACACCGCTGGTAATATGTCAAAATACCAATGATGTGCTTGAGGTAGGGCACACCACTGGTAGTTGGACGAGACCTAGCTAGGGCCCAACCGCCATGCACCAACATGAATATTGACCTTTAGGAAGAATTATCAGTAATGAAATCACTCTATGTGCTACCAAACAAGCTTTGATAATTTATCAGGCAATTTATTATTTTCACTTTCATTAGACTGTTTCTGTTATTTTAGTTTTTTTTTATGTTTTAGCATTTTTTTTGCAAAAATTACTCAAAGCTATTTTAAAGCTTCACACAAGTACAAAGCAATGAAAGCATCTTAATCATAAGAATTACATCAAGATCCCAGAGAGGTCACTAAACGACCATAGTTACTGTGAAAACGAACCGCCGACACGCCGATCCTGGCAGTCCCTTACCAGAGACGGCTTGACCTTGTTGCTAACAACCAGGTAATCTTCGTACACATGCTTCTAAGGACCCTTCCCTAGATCTACAAACATCGCCATTAAACCCTTGAACTGATATTAAGTGTCGGTCACAAATTCATTGTCTTGCACACGTGGTGAGAAACGCTAACCGCATCGTTTGAATGAGGTGCGAGGAATTTATGATAGGGAATCATCGACTTTGTTCCGACATACAAACTTGATGATGGTCGTCCGAAATACCAGCTCTAAAAAACTCTGCGCTCTAAACTGCATCCACACGAGAGACAGATGGACTGTAAGTTATAGAGGAGAAGAGCCTTAACATAAACTATTAGCTAACTGGCAAAACGAAACTTTTTCCTACCGCCGCCACCATCGAGGCAATGGGGGAGGCGAGTCAAGAGGCTGTCGACAAAGATTGAAGGACCAAATTTTGCTTTTGCCATTGTCATCACAGGAGGAGATGGAATTGAGCGGTTCAGATGAGAATACACTCGATTGGATTTGAAGTGGTTGTTTTTGCGTTTTACAATTCGACCAAGGACTTGTACAATTCAAGTTCTTTAGGAGAGGTGCTTAGAGAAATGCACCATATTTTTCTTAAGCATTGGTGCTTATTTGAAGAGGGTTGATGCTTAATTCGGCAACCCTCCTATAGAAATAAGCACTAATGCTTAAGAGAAAAAATGGTTTATTTTATCAAAGCATCTCTTTAACGGGTGTGGCTAAGTCTCGCTTCTAGCAAGACCTAGCGTAGCCTCACTACAACAGGCAAACCCCTAGAATAGGCCGGCCTAGCTGGGCCCACATCATTTAGTGCCTTTTTTCTTTATTTTTTCACATTTTATTTTTTATATTTTCTTTCTTATATTTAATAATATTATAAATATGTCCATTATAAAAATCACTTTACAACTAGAATTTAAAAATGTTAATTATGTATTTTAAAATTGTTAAAGATGTATCAAAAATATTTCCGATGTATAAAAAAGTTGCAAATGTGTATTGAAAACAATAGCCATTAAAACATATATGAAAGAATGTTAATTATGTATTTGAAAAATGTTAAATAAAATATTAAAAAAGTTTATGCTCTATAAAATATGTACAATGTGTATGGAAACAAGTAAAGTTAAAATAATATAAATCCTGAATTTAGTAAATCATTAGACGTGTATAAATTTTTTACTATTGTACAGATAAACTGTAAAGTTCTTATGAAAAAAGTAGACACAAAACATATAAGTATAAAGAGTGTTAATCATGTATTTGGAAAATGCGAAACATGTTGAAAAAATGTTCACGATATTTAAACAATCATACCAAAAAGTAGACACAATAAACATATGTTTCAGAAAAACCATATATGTTGAAAAATGTTCATATAATTTAAAAAATGGTTTATGCCAGAAAAAAAATTCAACGTGTATTTTAGTGAATGTTGACCGTGTATTGGAAAAAGTGTTCATAACATGTTTTTAAGAAGCAGAACAAATGTTCATCGTGTATTTGACAAATGTACAAGATGTATCAAAAAATATAATGAAAAATGAAAAAAAAAATAGAAAGACAACAAATACTGAAATATTATGAAAAAGAATGAAAAATGAAAAAAAATCCCATAATAACCGAGGAATAAACTGAAGAAAAAAGAAAAGGAAAATGAAGGAAAAGAAAGAAATAAAGAAAACCGATGAAAAAACAAGGAGACAACAAAACCATAGAAAACATGTGAAGAAACCCAAAACATGTGGAGAAAACCTGATGTCAGCATCGCTATAAGCAAGATATAACATTCACGCTCTTTTAAGCAACCATGCGTTATACTCCCTCGGCTCCAAATTACTGGTCACAGTTTCGTATCGAGACAAATTTAATACAAATAATATGGGACGGAGGTAATACAATACAAAGGCATGGGCTTCAAAAAATCAGTCTACTGGTCTGCGATCGTACACATTTGCTTGTTATTTTTCCCTCCGCGTGCGTTTCGACTGCGCACGTCTGTTTGGCAAAAAGAACTCGAATCTCTACCAGATCTCACGTTCGCCGTACCGGGAAGTACACTTGGAATCTTCTAGTCTAGTAGCAGACAAAAAAAATATCGTCGTCCGCTCGTGATTTTGGAGTAGTAGCAACTTGATCGGCTGTCCGAGTCAGCTCTACCCACCGGCAGGACCAGGAGCGGTCTCGTCTTTATCCGGTTCAGCCCTTGGGATAAGGGCACGTCTAGATGGACGGACATCCCCTGGCCAGCCAGGTCATCTGCAACGACGATATTTACAACAACTCGTCAGTTGGCGCTTGCAACCGGTGAAGGCCGCAACCTCCCGCCCGGCCGCCGGCAAAGCCGAAATGGCACCGGCATGGCAGCGACAAGCCGTCACATCACCATTCTGAAACTGGGTCCGTTTCTTGAGCCGCACCGAAGCATCTAGCTAGAGGCGATTGGGGATCGGCAGTGAGCCGCCACTTGCGAGCAAAGGACGTCCAACGGTCCTAGAGGATAGGACTGTGGAAGCGGGCGTGTGTGGCAGCTAGTCGAGCTAGTTACAGCGACAGGAGTTCAACATGTTGTGTGCGTATTTATTTGACATACTAAGAACATATTCAATAGCTTGTCTATATAGACTCTGTACTAATTTTTCATGACGTGAGCCCAAAACACACGTTCAGCAATTTGTCTATATGGTCGTCCAAATATGCACATTGTTTAAATCGATCTCGACAATGTTCACGCCTAGACAACATGAAGCGTCGTCCAAACTCAATCGCAGCCACGATTTCTCTCTCGCCACAATGGCAGCCCACCGGTCATGGTCCCTCTATATAGACATTGTGATGCAAAACCCAACGTGTATATGAGGATATCTTTCTAGACTATTGTCTATATGAATATATAGACATTCAAATATACACATGCCATTCGAGATGCTCTAATTACTAAATATTATACATCTCAACTAAGAAAAAACATCGGTATATCTTTCAGTTACTTTTATTTTTGGCAGAGATATAACTTTTATTAATTCGTCGAGACTTAAGAAAGCTTGACTTAATAGGATGTCTTTTGTGGGAATAAGAAGCGAAAATGCTAAATGGTGGACGAGCGCCATGGAGCTTTTTTTTTGTCTAAAAAGTTCAAAAATAACATTCTGAAGTTATAAAAAATTCCTCAAAAAAAGCATAGACGTTCATACAGATTTTTACTACTCCTACTTGTGTGTAAAATTTGAAGGTGATATACTTTCTGGTGAGAGCAGCACTACAAAGGCAACATCATGATTTTAAAATTGATGAACGATACATGAACTGTTCACTATTAAAAATGTGCAATTTGTCTTCTTCTTGTACCTCTCATCATAATAAATTTCATCGTCAGATTTTATACACCTGTCGAATACGTCCAAATGAACATGTATAATTTTTCTTTTCATAATTTTTGAAATAAAAGAGCTCCATGGATTTTCATAAGTTATACTTTTTTCATACACTTAAAATTTGAAAAATATATATATATAAAAAAGAGCTCCATTGAGCTCATCCACAAAAACGCTCTACTCAGCGAAGAGACATGATAAAATATAAAAATAGTCAAATTTGGCTTCACACACACTTTTGAAAGTTTGACATTTAAGTGCATGTGTGTAATATATGGAGAACTATTGTCTCGAGCAGATCTTGTGAATGGTTGGTGTAGAGAGATAGTTTTGGCAATGCAACTAATGATGTATTGATGAGGTGCATAATCACGTATATATAACGTACAATGTGGGCCTCGACCTCTACTATACTCTACTATACAAGGAATAGGAGGTGGGCCAGGATATACAATATACATGCAAAACCATATGTTGAACACCCCCCGCAGTCGAAGCGTGGTCGGAGAAGCAAAGAATGGACCTGAACTCCTTGAAGACGGAAGTAGGTAATCCCTTAGTCATCACATCGGCGAACTGTTGCGCTGTCGGGACGTGTAGAACCCGAATGCGCCCAAGAGCCACCTGCTCGCGAACGAAGTGAATATCGAGCTCAATATGCTTCGTGCGGCGATTATGGACCGGGTTGGCGGAGAGGTAGACGACGGAGACGTATTTGAAGTACACGAGCATGGCGTTTTTAACATCACAGAGCAACTCCTGGAGCAGCTGATGAAGCCAGGAGCTTTCGGCAACGACGTTGGCCACTGTCCGATACTCAGCCTCGGCACTCAAGCGGGAGACTGTGGGCTGTCGCTTGGAGGACCAAGAGATCAACGAGGGCCCGAGGTAGACGCAGTAGCCAGAGGTGGAGTGACGTGTGTTCGAGGCAGCCGGCCCTGTCCGCATCAGAGTAGGCGACGAGGTCGGTGGAGGTGAAGGCCATCAGTGTGAGTCCCAAGGACGTGGTGCTGCATATGTAACGGAGGTTACGCTTGACCAGGACCCAATGAGAGTCGCGCTGATAGTGCATGTGGAAGCACACCTCCTGAAGAGCGTACTGCAGATCCGGTCGCGTCAATTTCAGGCATTGTAAGGCACCCACAATAGAGAGATAAAAGGAGGCATCAGACGCAGGAGATCCCTCGAGGGCGGAAACCGTTGCCTTTGTGTCGACGGACGTAGCAGCGGGCCTACAGTTAAGCATGCCGGCGCGCTCAAGAAGCTCGTGAGGATACCTCTGCTAATGCAGAAAGAACCCATTGGACCGTCGGACCACCTCGATGCCGAGGAAGTAATGCAGGGGTTCCAAGTCCTTGAGGGCAAACTCATCACGAAGACAAGATGTAAGCCACTGAAGAAGCTCAGGAGCGGATGTTGTTAGGATGATGTCGTCGACGTAGAGCAGTAAGTATGCAGTAGCGTCTCCCTGACGATATACGAAGAGGGAAGCATCAGAGCGAATGGACCGAAATCCAAGTGACTCCAGGAAGGCAATGATACGCTGGTACCATGCCCGTGGCGCCTGCTTTGACCCTTAAAGAGAATAGGATAGCAAGCACACATGTGGTCGGGATGCGCGGCGTTGACGAATCCAGTAGGCCACTGACAGTACACCTGCTCGGCAAGGTGGCCGTGCAGAAAGGCATTGAAGACGTCCAACTGATGCACGGGCCACGCACGAGAGATGGCCAACTGGAGCACGGTGCGTATAGTGCTCGGTTTTAAAACCGGGGCAAATGTGTCAGTGTAGTCTACACCCGCTCATTGCCGAAATCCACGGACCACCCAACGAGCTTTGTATCGCTCA
This sequence comes from Hordeum marinum, assembly GCA_022496015.1. Taxonomy (NCBI): domain Eukaryota; kingdom Viridiplantae; phylum Streptophyta; class Magnoliopsida; order Poales; family Poaceae; genus Hordeum; species Hordeum marinum. Next base: position 536,979,101 of record CM039673.1, read on the forward strand.
AGAGTGCCGCCCGGGCGGGTCTTATGATGGAAGAACCATTTGCGAGTGATGATGTTGGCATGAGACGACCGAGGGACGAGCTGCCAGGTGCGGTTCCGCTGGAGAGCATCGAACTGTTCCTGCATCATAGTGAACCAATGAGGGTCCTAGAGGGCGGCTCGAGCTGAGGATGGGAGAGGTGACGGCTCGGAGGTGGAATCAGTGAGAAGATACTCATCACTGGTGTACCGCATGTTTGGGCGGTCGATGCCCGCCCGAGACCGAGTCATGGGGCGGGGTAGGAGGTCCGGCGTAGCGGCGGGTGATGGTGATGAATAACTCAGCGCCCTCGATACACCGAGAGAGGTCGTACTGGCAAAGGACGCTCCAGCGGGGGTGGACACTGTGGAGGGCGTTGGTGACACACGAGACGTCGAGGGCGCAGGTGACGCCATGGGCGTCGAGGTCGGTGTAGCCGACGAGTGTTGGTGAACGTTGCACGGGAAACAAAAAATTTCCTATGCACACGCAAGATCTATCCATGGTGATGAGCATCTACGAGATGGAGAGTGGATCTACATACCCTTGTAGATTGCTAAGCGAGAAGCGTTAAGAAACGCGGTTGATGTAGTCGAACGTCTTCGGGATCCAAATCGCTAGTCGTTCCACGATCCAATCACGATCTTTCCTGATCTAGTGCCAAACAGACGGCACCTCCGCGTTCAGCACACGTACAGCTCGATGAGGATCTCCGCATTCTTGATCCAGCAAGAGGGAGTGGAGAGGTAGGTGATTTCTCAGGCAGCGCGACGGCACGGCAACGATGGTACTGGAACTATTCTAGAAGGGCTTCAGCTAAGCACCGCCAAAACTAGGGGAGACGATCTAGTGGGGAGAGAGGGCCGCACCATGGCTTAGGGTTGGGTGCGTCCGCCCTCTCTCCCCTCCAATATATATATAGGAGGGAGGGGAGGGGCCGGCGCCCCTAGGGTTTCCCCTAGGAGTCGGCCGAGGGAGAGGTGGAGGAGTCCATCTCCAATCCTACTCCAAGTAGGATTCGAATCCTACTTGGTTTTCCTTCCCCACTTTGAGATTTTTCCTTTCCCCACTCCCTAGCCACGTGGGCCCTTAGGGGCTGGCTTGACCAGCCCACTAAGGGATGGTGAGCCACTCCTAAGGCCCATGTGGCCTCCCGGCGTGGGTGGCCCCTCCTGATGGCCCCCTGAAACCCTCCTGGCACCCCCGGTACACTACCAGAAATACCCAAAACTTTTCCGACGACCAAAACAAGACTTCCTATATATCGATCTTTACCTCTGGACCATTCCGGAGCTCCTCATGATGTCCGGCATCTCATACGGGACTCTGAGCAGCCTTCAGTCACCACCATTCATAACTCAATACTACTGAAACGTCACCAAACATTAAGTCTGCACACCCTACGGGTTCTAGAACTATGTAGACATGACCGAGACACCTCTACGGTCGATAACCAATAGTGGGACCTAGATGCCCATATTGGTTCCTACATATTCTATGAAGATATTTATCGGTTGAACCTCTATGTCAAGGATTTAATTAATCCCGTATGTTGTTCCCTTTGTTCTTCGGTATATTAGTTTCCCGAGATTCGGTCGTCAATATCTCTATACCTAATTCATTCTCGTTACTGGCAAGTCTCTTTACTCGTTCCGTAATATAAGATCCTATTGCTAACACTTTAGTCACTTTGCTTGCAAGGCTTATTGTGATGTTGTATTACCTAGTGGGCCCTGAGATATGTCTCCGTCACATGGAGTAACAAATCACAGTCTTGATCCATGCCCACTCAACAGACACCTTCAGAGATGCCTGTAGAGCATCTTTATAGTCACCCAGTTACGTTGTGACGTTTGATACACACAAGGTATTCCTACGGTGTCAGTGAGTTGCATGATCTCATGGTCAAAGGAACAGATAATTGACATGCAGAAAACTATAGCAATAAACTGACATGGCCATATGCTACATTCATAGTTTGGGTCTTTTCCATCACATCATTCTCCTAATGATGTGATCCCGTTATCAAATGACATCTCATGTGTATGGCTAGGAAACCTTGACCATATTTGATCCACGAGCTAGTCTACTAGAGGCATTCAAGGGACACAGTGTTGTCTATGTATCCACACATGCATTTGAGTTTGGAAACAATACATTTATAGCATGGATAATAGACGATTATCATGAACAAGGAAATATAATAATAACCACTTTATTATTGCCTCTAGGGCATATTTCCAATAGTCTCCCACATGCACTAGAGTTAATAATCTAGTTCACATCACTATGTGATTTACATTGTAATGAATCTAACAACCATACAGTTCTGGTGTTGATCATGTTTAGCCCTTGGAAGATGTTTAGTCAACGGGTCTACGACATTCAGATCCGTGTGCACTTTGCAAATTTCTGTATCCTCCTCCTTGATGTAATCTTGGATGGAATTGAAGCGTCTCTTTATGTGTCTGGTCCTCTTGTGAAACCTTAGTTCCTTGGCAAGAGCAAAGGCACCAGTGTTGTCACAGAATAGAGTCATTGGGCTTAGTGCACTAGGCACTACTCCAAGATCTGTCATGAACTCCTTCATCCAGACACCTTCCTTTGCCACCTCCGAGGTAGCGATGTACTCCACTTCGCATGTAGAATCAGCTACCACACTCTTCTTGGAACTGCACCAGCTTACCGCTCCACTATTGAGAATAAATATGTATCCGGTTGAAGTCATCCGCATCAGTGTCAAAGCTTGCATCGACGTAACCCTTTACGACGAGCTCTTGATCACCTCCATAAATGGGAAACATTTCCTTAGTCCTTTTCAGGTACTTAAGGATATTCTTGACCATCGTCTAGTGCTCCATTCCTGGATCACTTTGAAACCTTCCGGTCATACTTATGGCAAGGCTGACATCAGGTGTTGTGCACAGCATTGCATACAGGATAGAGCCTATGGCTGAACCATAGGGGATGACAATCATCTTTTCTCTATCTTCTGTAGTCATCGGGCATTGAGTCTTACTCAACTTCACACCTTGCAGTATAGGCAAGAACCTCGTCTTAGACTGATCCATTTTGAACTTCTTCAAAACTTTGTCAAGGTATGTGCTCTGTGAAAGTCATATTAAGCGTCTCGATTTATCTCTATAGATCTTGATGCCTAATATGAAAGCAGATTCTCCTAGGTCCTTCTTTGAAAAACTCTTGTTCAAATACCCCTTCACTCTTTCCAATGTTTCTATATTGTTTCCAACAAGCAATATGTCATCCACATATAATATTAGAAACGTTATAGAGCTCCCACTCACTTTCTTGTAAATACAAGCTTCTCCGTAAACTTCTATAAACCCGAACACTTTGATCAGCTCATCGAAGCGAAGATTCCAACTCCGAGATGCTTGCACGAGTCCATAAATGGACCGCTGGACATTCCAAACTTTGTTAGAATTCTCTATATCGACAAAACCTTCTGGTTGCATCATATACAACTCTACCTTCAAGAAACCGTTAAGGAATGCTGTTTTGACATCAAAAAATGCAGCTATTGCTAACATGATTCTGATGGACTTAAGCATCGCTATAGGTGAGAAGATCTCATCGTAGTCAACTCCTTGAACTTGTGAAAAACCCTTTACCACAAGTCGAGCTTAATAGACGGTCACATTACCGTCTGCGTCCATCTTCTTCTTAAAAATCCATTTGTTCTGAATGGCCTTTTGCCCTTCAGGTAATACTTTCAAAGTCTATACTTTTTTTTCAAACATAGATCCCATCTCCGTTTTCATGGCCTCTAACCATTTGTTGGAATATGGGCCCATCATCGCTTCTCCATAGCTCGTCGGTTCATCATTGTCAAACAATATGACCTCTAAGACAGGGTTGCTGTACTACTCAAGAGCAGTACTCGTCCTTGTCGATCTACGAGGTTCGATAGTAACTTGATCCGAAGCTTCATGAGCATCATCATTAACTTGCTCTTCAACTGACATAGGCTCCGTAGAAACATCTTTTTGCGCCGCGCTACCATCTAGTTGAAAAAAAGGTTCAACAACCTCATCAAGTTCTATCTAACTCCAACTCAATTCTTTCGAGAGAAACTCTTTATCAAGAAATGTTCCGTTTTTAGCGACAAACACTTTGCCTTTGGATCTAAGATAGAAAGTATACCCAACTGTTTCTTTTGGGTATCCTATGAATATGCATTTCTCTACTTTGGGTTCAAGCTTTTTGGGATGAAGCTTTTTGACATAAGCATCACATCCCCAAACTTTAAGAAACGACAACTTTGGCTTCTTGCCAAACCACAGTTCATATGGCGTCGTCTCAACGGATTTTGATGGTGCCCTATTTAAAGTGAATGCAATTGTCTCTAATGCATAACCCCAAAATGATAGTGGCAAATTGATACGTCTTCGTGGTATCTATAATTTTTGACTGTTTCATGCCAATATTCTACAATTTTCATATATTTTTGGCAACTTTTTATACTATTTTGGGACTACGATATTGATCCAGTGTCCAGTGCCAGTTCCTGTGTGTTGCATGTTTTTTGTTTTGTAGAAAAGCCATATCAAACGAAGTCCAAACGCGATAAAAATTTACGGAGATTTTTTTGGAATATATGTGATTTTTGGGAACAAGAATCAACGCGAGATGATGCCCAAGGAGTTCACAAGCCTGCTAGGCGCAACCCACCCCCTTGGATCTGTCCTTTTGCCGCATGGAATATATTTTTGTTATAAAAATCTCCTCAAAATTTCAGGCCGATCGAAGTTACGTATCTTCGGATATTTAAGAAATGGTGAAAAGCCAAAATCTGAGAGCGTAGAAACAGAAGGAAACATAGAGAGATCCAATATCGGAGGGGCTCTCGCCCCTCTGCCTCCATGAAGGCCATGGACCAGAGGGGAAACCCTTCTCCCATATAGGGGGAAGGCCAACAAAGAAGAAGAATGAGGGGGGCGCTCTCCCCCTCTCTCCCGGTGGCGCCAGAACGCCACTGGGGCCATCATCGTGATAGTGATCTACTCCAACAACTCCGTCATTTTCACCAACACCTCCATCACCTTCCCCCATCTATCTATAGCGGTCCACTCTCCCGCAACCCACTGTACCCTCTACTTGAACATGGTGCTTTATGCTTCATATTATTATCCAATGATGTGTTGCCATCCTATGATGTCTGAGTAGATTTTTGTTGTCCTATGGGTTGAGTGATGATCATGATTGGTTTGAGTTGCATGTTTTATTATGGGTGATGTCCTATGGTGCTCTTCGTGTCGCGCAAGCGTGAGGGATCCTCGCTATAGGGTGTTGCAATGTGTTCATGATTCGCCTATGGTGGGTTGCTTGAGTGACAGAAGCATAAACCCGAGTAGGTGGGTTGTTGCATATGGGATTAAAGAGGACTTGATACCTTATATTGCTATGGTTGGGTTTTACCTTAATGATATTTAGTAGTTTCGGATGCTTGCTAGAGTTCCAATCATAAGTGCATATGATCCCAGTAGAGAAAGTATGTTAGCTTATGCCTCTCCCTCATTTAAAATTGCAATAATGATTACCAGTCTAGTTATCGATTGCCTAGGGACAAATCCGCAACTCCTACCACCACTTTCCCATACTCGTTAAACTAACTTAGTTGTTTCTTTATCTTAGAAGCCCCTAGTTTTTATTTACGTGCTCCTTATTCTCTTGCAAACCTATCCCGTCATACCTACAAAGTACTTCTAGTTTCATACTTGTTCTAGGTAAAACGTGCGTAGAGTTGTATCGGTGGTCAATAGAACTTGAGGGAATATTTGTTCTACCTTTAGCTCCTCGTTGGGTTCGACACTCTTACTTATCGAGAAAGGCTACAACTGATCCCCTATACTTGTGGGTTATCACAAATCAGCAAGAGACATCATAAAATGCACCATATCTAATAAGGTTTGATTATGATGTTCGGACACACCATTACGCTGTGGTGTTCCAAACGATGTCAATTGTGAAACAATTCCACATTGTCTTAAGTGACTCCCAAACTCATAAGTCAGATATTATCATCATCGATCAGATGGTAGGAATTTAATCTTGTTGTTACGATGATTCTAAACTTCACTCTGAAATTGCTTGAACTTTTCAAATGTTTTAGACTTGTGTTTCATTAAGTAAATATACCCATATCTACTTAAGTCATTACTAAAGGTGAGAAAGTAACGATATCCACCGTGTGTCTCAATGCTCGTTGGACCACACACACCAGTATGTATGATTTCCAACAAGTCGCTTGACCGTTCCATTGTTTTAGTCATCTTGCCCATCAGGCATGGTTCACACGTGTCAAGCTATTGGAAATCAAGTGACTCCAAAAGTCCATTAGCATGGAGCTTCTTCATGCGTTTTACACCCGTGCCACAAGAAAGTGGTGTTATCATTATCAACTCTACATCTTTTGGCATCAATGTTATTGATACGTCCATTTTGCATCATGCTTTTCCATTGATATTTACTGCATTATGGGTTGTTATTACACGTTATGGTACAATACTTATGCCTTTTCTCTCTTATTTTAGAAGGTTTATATGAAGAGGGAGAATGCCGGCAGCTGGAATTCTGGACTGGAAAAGGAGCAAATTTGAGATACCTATTCTGCACAACTCCAAAAGTCCTGAAATTTTATGGAGAATATTTTTGGAAATAATAAAAAATACTGTCGCAAGAATCAACTAGAGGGGGCCACCAGCACGCCACAAGCCTGCTAGGCGCGGCCACCCCCCTGGTCGTGCCTAGCAGGCTTGTGGGGCCCCTGTGGCTCCTCCTACGCCCATCTTCTTCTAGATGAAGCGTTTTGAGCTGAAAAAATCAAGAGAGAGTTTTCGGGACGAACCGCCGCCATCTTGAGGCGGAACTTGGGCAGAACCAATCTAGAGCTCCGGCAGGGTAGTTTTGCCAGGGAAACTTCCCTCCCGAAGGGGGAAATCAAAGCCATCGTCATCACCAATGATCCTCTCACCAAGAGGGGGTCAATCTACATCAACATGTTCACCAGCACCATCTCCTCTCCAAACCTTGTTCATCTCTTGTATCCAATCCTTGTCTCAACACCTCAGATTGGTACCTGTGGGTTGCTAGTAGTGTTGATTACTCCTTGTAGTTGATGCTAGTTGGTTTAGTTGGTGGAAGATCATATGTTCAGATCCTTTATGATTATTAATACTCCTCTGATCTTGAACATGAACATGTTTCGTGGGTAATTACATTTGTTCCTGAGGACATGGGATAAGTCTTGTTATAAGTAATCATGTGAATTTGGTATTCGTTGGATATTTTGATGAGATGTATGTTGTCTCTCCTCTAGTGGTGTTATGTGAACGTCGACTACATAACTCACCATTATTTGGGCCCAGGGGAAGGCATTGGGAAGTAATAAGTAGATGATGGGTTGCTAGAGTGACAGAAGCTTAAACTCTAGTTTATGCATTGTTTCGTAAGGCGCTGATTTGGATCCATATGTTTCATGCTATGGTTAGGTTTACCTTAACTCTTCTTCCATAGTTGTGGATGCTTGCGATAGGGGTTAATCATAAGTGGGAGGTTTATCCAAGTAAGGGCAGAATCCAAGCACCGGTCCACCCAAATATCAAATTATCAAAGTAACGAACGCGAATGAAATGAGCATGATGAAAACTAGCTTGACAGAAATTCCCATGTGTCCTCGAGACCGCTTTGCTTTATATAAAAGTTCGTCCAGGCCTGTCCTTTGCTACAAAAAGGATTGGGATACCTTGCTGCACCTTTGCTACACTTGTTACTTGTTACTAGTTATGAATTATCTTATCACAAAACTATATGTTTCCGATAATTTTAGTGCTTGCAGAGAATACCTTACTGGAAACCGCTTGTCATTCCCTTCTGCTCCTTGTTGGGTTTGACACTCCTACTTATCGAAAGGATTATGATAGATCCCTTATACTTGTGGGTCATCAGTTATGAACATGTGTATCATCACTATCGAGATTAAGTAAGAATAAACACCTCACATTGGGTGCATGACCATAAAAGATATTACTCATATAAATAAAATAACCATTATTCTCTAATTATATGAGTAATCGTCTCGCAATAAACAATATCTAGATATAATTTTCATGCTTAACTCCGACACTACATAAGAATTATTCAGGTTCATCACTAATCCCGATGGTAATCGAAGAGCAAGCATGCCGACAGCGATGACTGATGGGGAACGTCGCATGGGAAACAAAAAATTTCCTACGCACATGCAAGATCTATCCATCATGATGAGCATCTACGAGAGGGAGAGTGGATCTACATACCCTTGTAGATTGCTAAGCGGGAAGCATTAAGAAACGCGGTTGGTGTAGTCAAACGTCTTCGCGATCCAAATCGCCAAGCGTCCTGTGATATCATCACGATCCGTCCCGCGATCCAATCACGATCCATCCCGCGAACTCATCATGATCCGCCCTGTGATACAATCATGATCCGTCCCACGAACTCATCACGATCCGTCCCGCAAACTCAAAACGATCCGTCTCGCGATCTTGATCACGGTCCTTCCGATCTAGCGTCGAACGGACGGCACCTCCGCGTTCAGCACACATACAGCTCGATGACGATCTCCACCTGCTTGATCCAGCAAGAGGGAGCGGAGAGGTAGACGAGTTCACCGGCAGCATGACAGCGCCACGGTGATGGTGGTGGAGCAATTCCGACAGGGCTTCGCCTAAGCGCTGCAGAAAACCGATGTAGATGAGAAACTGTGCATTGAAGGAACGGGCAGCACATGGCAGAAAAATTCTGTCCAAAAACCCTAATAACCTCCAGTATATATAAGAGGAAGAGAGGAGGAGGCAAGCCTCTAGGAGTCGGCCGAACCAAGGGGAGGAGGTGGAATCCACCTCCAATCCTAGTAGGACTAGGATTCACCCTATTTTTTGCCTTTTTCCACCTTTTCTCTTTGGGCTTTTTCTCCCTAACCGCATGGTCTTTTTGTGGGACTTCCACCAGCCCACTAAGGGCTGGTATTCACTCTCCCACAGCCCATTTAGCCTATTGGGTCGAAATACCCCTCCCGATGGTCTCCCGGTACACTACCGGCACTCCCTATACACTACCGATGAGCCCGAAACATTTCCGGCGACCAAAATAGGACTTCCTATATATGAATCGTTACCTCTGGACCATTCCGAAGCTCCTTGTGACGTCCGGGATCTCATCCGTGACTCCGAAAAACCTTCGGTCACCACCATACATAACTCTATACTACCGAAACGTCACCAAACCTTAAGTGTGCAGACCCTGCGGGTTCGAGAACTATGTAGACATGACCGAGACACCTCTACGGTCAATAACCAATAGCAGGACCTGGATGCTCATATTGATTCCTACATATTATACGAAGATCTTTATCGGTCGAACATCTATGTCAAGGATTCAGTTTATCCCGTAAGATGTTCCCTTTGTTCTTCGGTATGTTACTTTCCCGAGATTCGATCGTCGGTATCTCGATACCTAGTCCAACCTCGTTACTGGCAAGTCTCTTTACTTGTTCCGTAATACAAGATCACGTGACTAACACTTAGCACATTGCTTGCAAGGCTTGTTGTGATGTTGTATTACCGAGTGGGCCCTGAGATACCTCTCCGTCACACGGAGTAACAAATCCCAGTCTTGATCCATGCCAACCCAACAGACACCCTCGGAGATACCTGTAGAGCACCTTTATAGTCACCCAGTTACGTTGCGATGTTTGATACACACAAGGCACTCCTCCGATGTCCGTGAGTTGCATGATCTCATGGTCATAGGAACATATACTTGACATGCAGAAAACAGTAGCAGTAAACTGACATGATCATATGCTACATTTGTAGTTTGGGTCTTGTCCATCACATCATTCTCCTAATGATGTGATCCCGTTACCAAATGACATCTCATGTCCATGACTAGGAATCCATAGCCATCTTTGATCAACGAGCTAGTCTATTTAGAGGCACACTAGGGACATGGTGTTGTCTATGTATCCACACATGTATCTAAGTCTCCGATCAATACAATTATAGCATGGATAATAAACGATTATCATGAACAAGGAAATATGATAATAACTAATTTATTATTGCCTCCAGGGCATATTTCCAACAGTCTCCTACTTGCACTAGAGTCAATAATCTAGTTCACATCATCATGTGATTCGCATTGATATGAATCTAACACCCAATGAGTTCTGGGGCTCGATCATGCTTTGCATGTGAGAGAGGTCTTATAGTCAACGGGTCTGCGACATCAGATCCGTGTGTACTTTGGAAATCTCTATGCCAAACTGTAAACACTGCTACCACACTCCACTTGGTACTATTCCAAATGGCTGCTCCACTATACGTATCCGGATTGCTACCACGAGTCACCCGGATTGGTGTTAAACTTGCATCGACGTAACTCTTTATGACAAACTCTTTATCACCTCCATAACTGAGAAACATCTCCTTAGTCCTTTAGTTACTAAGGATAATCTTGACCGTTGTCCAGTGATCCACTCCTGGATCACTCTTGTACCCCTTGACAGACTCATGGCAAGGCACACACAGGTGCGGTACACAGCATGGCATACTATATAGAGCCTATGGCTAAGGCATAGGGGACGACGTTCGTCCTTTATCTTTCTTCTTTCATGGTCGAGCTTTTAATCTCACTCAACTTCACACCCTATAGATCAGGCGAGAACTCTTTCTCTGACTGATGCATTTTGAACTCTTTCAAAATCTTTTGAAGGTATGTACTCATTGAAAATCTTATCAAATGTCTTGATCTATCTCTATTAGATCTCGATGCCCAACAATTAAGTAGCTTTATCCAGATCTTCCTTTGAAAAACTCTTTTCGAACAACCCTTCACGCTTTCCCGAAATTCTACATCATTTCTGATCAACAATATGTCATCCACATATGCTTATTAGAAACTCTATAGTGCTCCCACTCACTTTATTGTAAATACAAGTTTCTCATAAACTTTGTACAGACTCAAAAACTTTGATCACCTTAATTATCAAAGCGTATATTCCAACTCCGGGATTCTTGCTTCAGTTCGTAGAAGAATCACTGAAGCTTGCACACCTTTTAGCATCCTTAGGACTGACAAAACCTTCTAGTTGTATCACATACAACATTTCCTCAAGTAAACCATTAAGGAAACGATGTTTTGATATCCATCTACCAAATTTCATAATTGAAAAATGCAGCAATTGCTAACATAATTCCAACAGACTTTAGCATCGCTACGAGTGAGAAAGTCTCATCGTAGTCAACTCCTTGAACTTGTCGTACACTTCTTTGCAACAAGTCGAGCTTTAGAAATGGTGACATTACCATGAGCGTTTGTCTTCATTTTAAACATCCATTTGTACTCAACGACCTTCCGTCCAACGAGCAAGTCTACCAAAGTCTATACTTGGTTTTCATACATGGATCCTTTCTCGGATTTCATGGCCTCTAACCATTTGTCGGAATCCGGGCCCATCATCGCTTCTCCACAGCTCATAGGTTCATCGTTTTCCAACAACATGACCTCCAAGACAGGGTTGTCGTACCGCTAAGGAGCAGTACACATCCTTGTTGACCTACGAGGTTTGATAGTAACTTGATCCGAAGCTTCATGATCATCATCATTAACTTCCTCTTCAACTAACGTAGGCTTCACAGAAACAAATTCCTGCGCTGCGCTACTCTTTGATCGAACAAAGGTTCAACAACCTCATCAAGTTCTATCTTCCTCCCACTCAATTCTTTCGAGAGAAACTCTTTCTCGAGAAAGGACCCAGTTTTAGCAACAAACACTTTATGCTTGGATCTTAGATAGAAGGTTTACCCAATTGTCTTTAGGGTATTCTATGAAGATTCATTTGTCCGCTTTGGGTTCGAGCTCATTAGGTGAAAACCTTTTTCACATAAGTGTTGCAGCCCCAAACGTTAAGAAATGACATCTTAGGTTTATATCAAACCATAATTCACACGGTGTCATATCAACGGATTTAGATAGCGCCCTATCTAAAGTGAATGTAGTTGTCTCTAATGCATAACCCCAAAATTATAGTAGCAAAACGATAAGAGACATCATAGCAAGCACCATTTTCAATAGAGCACGACTATGACGTTTGAACACACCATCACACTATGGTGTTCCAGGTGGCGTGAGTTGTGAAACAACTTTCACATTGTCTAAACTTGTATGCCAAACTCGTAACTTAGATATTCACCTCCACAATCATATCGCAGACATTTTTATCTTCTTGTCACGATGATCTTAAACTTCACTCTGAATTTGCTTGAACTTTTCAAATTCAGACTTGTGTTTCATTAAGTAAATATACACTATATCTATGCAAATCATCAGTGAAGCTGTGAAGGTAAGAAAATAACGATATTCACCGCATGCTACAAGACTCATTGGATTGCACACATCAACATGTATCATTTCCAATAAATCACTTGCCCGCTCCATCCATCTTGAAACGGGGTCCTTAGTCATATTGCCCAAGCGGCATGGTTCGCATGTCTCAACCGATTCGAAATCGAATAAGTCCAAAGATCCATCAACATGGAGTTTCTTCATGCGCTTTATACCAATATGACATTTAGCGGCAGTGCCACAAGTATGTGGTACTATCATTATTAACTTTGTATCTTTTGGCATCAATGTTATGAACATGTGTATTACTACGATCAGGATTCAACAAACCATTCTCACTAGGTGCATGACCATTGAAGGTATTATTCATGTAAACAGAATAACCATTATTCTTTAACTTAAATGAAAAACCGTGTTGCAATAAACACGATCTAATCACGTTCATGCTCAACGCAAAACACCAAATAACATTTATTTAGGTTCGTCACTAATCCCAAAGGTAGAGAGAGCGTGCGATGTTGATCACATCAACCTTGGAAACATTTCCAACACACATCATCACCTCACCCTTAGCTAGTGCTCCGTTTATTCCGTAGCGTTTATTTCGAGTTACTAACATTTACAAACCGAACCGGTATCCAATACGTAGGTGCTACTAGGAGTACTAGCAAGGTACACATAAATAACACGTATATCAAATATACTTCTGTCGACGTTGCCAGCCTTCTTATCTACCAAGTATCTAGGGTTATTCCGCTTCAGTGACCGCTCTCCTCATAATCGAAGCACTTAGTCTCGGGTTTGGGTTCAACTTTGGGTTGTTTCACTGGAGCAGCAACTGGCTTGCTATCCATGAAGTTTTCCCTCCTTGCTCCTGCCCTTCTCGAAACTAGTGGTTTGACTAACCATCAACAATTGACGCTCCTTCTTGATTTCTACCTTCGCGGTGTCAAACATCGCGAACAGCTCAGGGATCATTATTTCTATCCCTGGCATTTTATAGTTCATCACCAAGTTCTAGTAGCTTAGTGACAGTGACTTGGAGAACTATATCAATCACTATCTTATCTAGAAGATCAACTCCCACTCGATTCAAGCGATTGTAGCACCCTGACAATCTGAGCACATGCTCAACGATTGAGCTATTCTCTTTCATATTACAGGCAAAGAATCTTGTTGGAGACCTCATATCTCGCAACGCGGGCATGAGCTGAGATCCTAATTTCAGCTCTTAGAACATCTCACATGTTCTGTGACGTTCAAAAACGTTTTGGAGCCTCAATTCTAAGCCGTAATGCATGACGCACTAAACTATCAAGTAGTTATCAGAACATTCCTGTCAGATGTTCACAACATCTACAAACAACGCTAGAGGGGTTGGCGCACCGAGCGGTGCATTAAGGACATAAGCCTTCTGTGCAGCAATGAGGACAATCCTCATATCACGGAGCCAGTCCGCAATGTTGCTACCATCATCTTTCAACTCTATTTCTCTAGGAACATGTAAAATTCAAGGGAGCTACAGCGTGAGCTAGTAATCTACAACACAGTTTGCAAAGACGCTACTGACTTGTTCATGATAATGAGTTCAATTAATCATATTACTTAAGAACTCCCACTCCAATTGACATCCCTCCAGTCATTCGAGTGATACATGATCCAAATTCACCAACTCAAGTCCGATCATCACGTGAGTTGAGGTGGTTTGAATGGTGAACATCATGATGTTGATCATATGTACTATATGACTCATGTTCGACCTTTCGGTCTATTGTGTTCCGAGGCCATGTCTATACATGCTAGGCTCGTCAAGTTTAACCCGAGTGTTCTGCATGTGCAACACTGGCTTGCACCCGTTGTATGTGAACGTAGAGTCTATCACACCCGATCATCACATGGTGTCTCAACACGACGAACTTTCGCAGCGGTGCACAATCAGGGAGAATGCAATTCATCTTGAAATTTAAGTGAGGGATCACCTTATAATGCTACCGTCGTCCTAAGCAAAACAAGGTGCATAAAAGGATTAACATCACATGCAAATCATAAGTGACATGATATGGCCATGAACTTGTGCTTTTGATCTCCATCTTGAAAGCACCGGCATGATCTCCATCGTCACCGGCAAGACACCATGATCTCCATCATCACCGGCATGACACCATGATCTCCATCATATTGATAATGTTCCTAGAGAAATAGAGTTGAAAGATGATGGTAGCGATATTGCGGACTGGGTCCGTGATCTGAGGATTGTCCTCATTGCTGCATAGAAGGCTTGTGTCCTTAATGCACCGCTCGGTGCGCCACCCCTCTCTTGTGTCGTCTATAGATGTTGTGAACATCTGACAGGCACGTTCTGATGACTACTTGATAGTTTAGTGTGTCATGCATTACGTCTTAGAATTGAGGCTCCAAAACATTTTGAACATCACAAAACATATGAGATGTTCTGAGAGCTGAAATTGGGATCTCAGGCTCGTGTCCATGTTGAGATTTGAGATCTCCAACAAGATTCTTTGCCTGCGAGATAAAGGAGAATAGCTCAATCGTTGAGCATGTGCTCAGATTGTCTACGTGCTACAATCGCTTGAATCGAGTGGGAGTTGATCTTCCACATAAGACAGTGATTGATATAGTTCTCCAAGTCATTGTCACTAAGCTACTAGAACTTCGGGATGAACTATAATTATGCCAGTGATAGAAATGATGATCCCTGAGTTGTTTGTGATATTTAATGCCGCGAAGGTAGAAATCAAGAAGGAGCATCAAGTGTTGATTGTTAGTAAAACCACTAGTTTCAAGAAGGGCAAGGGCAAGGAGGGAAACTTCATGGATGGCAACACTAGTGGAAAAAGGTCCATTTGTCCCGGTTTCAGAGGCCCATCAGTCCCGGATCTGGACCCGAGACTGAAGTGTCAAGATTAAAGCCCGTAACCTTTAGTCCCGGTTCGCTTACGAACCGGGACAGATGGGGCTACACGTGGCCGCTCCACCGAGCCCAAGCAGGAGGGCCTTTGGTCCCGGTTGGTAACACCAACCGGGACCAAAGAGTGTCCATGCGTCAGCAGCTCAGGAGCTGTTTTTTTAAAGAGGGGGGGGGGGGGTTTGAGTGTTTTGGAGGGTTAATTTAGGGGTTTCATATATTTTGTTAGCTAGCTAATAGAGAGAAGTGACCTCTCTTATCTCCGTGCTTGGTCACGACTCTACGTACTGTATGTATAGAGAGAACTCACGACACACTAGTTAGTAAGCAAATGAAGGAAACAATTAAGTGCACAAGATCGTCATGAACATATACAGAGAGAAGTGATCGACCTCCTCCTTCTCCGAGAGATTCGTCAAACAACAAGTTTTCGTATATCTATCCTATGTTACAATCCCTAACATCTAATTTCAAGTTCCATATGGTATTCTCCGGCTTTATTGATGACGTGGTCAATAAAGAATCCTGCCAATTTCTATTGAATTGCTCGTATGCGATCTTGTGGTAGGAGTTCATCCTGCATTCGCCACATCTAAATTGAAGAAGAGGGTCAATGCATGAATATGAATGAAACTCAACACAAATGATGGTAATAAAATGAAATTGTGAATATTTTTTGCTTACGCACTTCATATTCTTTTTTAGTGTAGCCCCGCTTATTAGGATTCCTCGCGTTGTAGATGAACTCGCAAACGTAGTATCCACAAAAACTAGTCCCTTGTTCTTGAAACAAGCACTATACAAGAAATAGTGGTCAATCAAACTGATAAGCAAGTATGCTAAATGATATATATTGATGAAACTAGCTAGAATCAATGGGAGATGATGGGCGGAACTAGGTAGTACATGTTACTTACTTTCGGGTGTCTAAATTGCAGCTCAGTAGGCAGTCCCAGAGCAATTTTGGTGAAATCTTTCCAAACCCTACCAGAGAAAGAAAATAATTACTTGATATATATCAGGAAATGAACAAAGTTGCCGATATGGTGCGATAATGATCAATTGAACTTATCTCTGGAGCATTTCAGTCGGTTTCACATACAACTCGGGTTTATTTCATCTCGAGTCTAAGACGGTTACTACTCCCCGGTCAAGCCTAATCTCAAGTAAAATAAAGTGGTGGCTGCGCACACATGCATAGCTCATCAATTACATTACTATACCCTCGAGTAATAAGGGAGAAACTGAATATGCACAAGACAATAACACTCACTTGAAGTTGTAAGGAAGGACTATTTTTTATTTGTTTTGATTTTTAAGCATCGATTCTAGCAAGTTCTCCTCAGTTTGTTTGGGATACATTTGAACCATCACTTCATGTTTGATATTTGGGTTAATGAACCCAATGTCTTACTTTTCTGCTTTTCTGCATTCGACGATCTTCAATCTGCATAATATAGTGACGAGGATAATTATATATATACATGCAATGAAAGAGGTGAGCTATATATAGAGACTTAATTACAGAAGTACTTATAGACAGTAGCAAGTCATGATTTGTATGTCGATGTCCTTTTGATTGTAAAACTAGAAAAGCTCGTCAAATTCAACATGAATCACCTCCTGGCAAAAGAAGTCGTGCTTCTCTCTAATACTCATCATAAAACAATCCATCCCAGACTCGCTGCAGGTTTTCATGTACCAATTATGCAATTGTCTCATCATCGTTCCTAGAGGAGGACTTCCATCTTTGACGAGAGGCTTCCTGTACCGGTATTTGAAATCGTCCACCTCCAATGGTTCAAACAGTACATCATCGCTCATGTAATCAGAAGGATTGGTACCGGGCACCATCCCCGGATGATCAGCGGCGATATCGGTAGACACCTTCAGCGGGTGTCACGGTTGGTTAGCCTGTTCGCCGAGCTGGGGAATTTTCCCACTTCTTTGTTTTGCTAACCTCTCATCACTGGAAGTAGTTCCCGTTCACACCGCATTTTGATATGCATTTTTAGTAGTGGGGACATAGTTGGTATCCAGCGTAGGCGATGGTGGTTGCTTCAGGGCCTTGACAGTGCGCTTCGCTGCCACCGGATCTCTCGTCAGCTTCGGAGGTGGAGCTTTCTTTGCAAAATGGGACCTCACTTGGTCTTGAGAGATCTTTGCGGTTTCCTCCGTGGTCCTTTCCTATGGCAACTTTTCCAATGGCTTGAGAAACTTAGGACCATATTCGTATGGCCTCCCGCCACTGGCTGTACCGCTAGCAGCCGGAACAACGGCATCTCTCTTCCGTTGTTGCTTACAAGGCGGAGCAGGAGGCGGAGTGCTCCGACGCGCCGGAGGAGGAGGCAGCGGAGGAGGAGGAGCGATGGTGGCTGTCTTCCACCGTTGCTGAGGAGGCGGAGGAGGAGGCGGACTCCTTGAACACGCCAGAGGAGGCAGAGGAGGAGGCGAAGTGCCTTGATCGTCGACGTCACGCGCCGGACGACGCGAAGGAGGAGGAGGAGTGCCTGGATCCCTTGCTGGAGGAGGAGGAGGAGGATGAGTGCCTTCATCACTCGCCGGAGGAGGAGGAGGAGGCGGAGTGCCTCAATCCCTCGCCAGAGGAGGAGGATGAGTGCCTTCATCACTCGCCGGAGGAGGAGGAGTAGGCGGCGGAGGCGTCCAGTTTGAAAGCTTGATGTGCTCCTTCCACCATAGACATGTACTCAGAGAAAATCTCAGCTGAGTCTCCCCTTCACCTGTGGGGTGGTCAAGCTGGAGCTCCTCAAATCCCCCCATTATTTCATCCACTTGCACAACAGCACAGTCATGTGGAATCTGACTGTGGTGAAAATTTCCGTATGTTCGAGGAGGTGCAACAAAGCCGTCAGCCACCTTGAAGGTGAGGTTAACGCATTTCGTCATAAGCTCGCAATGTTGGCCATTTGTGATAGCATCCACAGGGTAGCTAGGAGCCGTGAAGTCAGGTTGCTGAAGGAGCTCTGTGGAAGCCACTCTGCTTCTCCGCTAAGATGGCGGGGTAGCTTCTGGGGTAGCTTCGTGCCCCTGATCAAATTGCTGGTCGGGAGCTCATTGGCTCATAACTTCTTCCTCTAGCCTTCGTGCTCTTGCATTGAGCTCCTACACAATGCTCAGATGATGTTTCCTCTTCCTCTCCCGACTTTTGTAACCGCTAGTGCCGGGAAACCCAAGCTTCCACGAAACGGAGCCTGGCATGCCTCGTGTTCGTCTAGGGTGCTCAGGATTCCCGAGGGCCTCAGTCAGCTCATCCTTCTCTCTATTGGTAATGAACCTCCCTTCCAGTGCTTCGTTGATAACTTGCTTAAGCTTCCTAATGGGTATTGCAAGTTGCTCGGCTGTCCAAACACACTTCCCTATTTCAGGGTCCAAAGTTCCCCCAACCCAGAAGAACCAAGTCCTTGAACGGTCTGGCCAGTTCCCTGTCTCTGGTTCAAAATATTTAGCTCGCAGGCCAGCCTCCCATTTGGCCCACAATGGCAGGGCTCTGAGGTAGCCACCTGACCCCATGCGATGGTGATACTGCTTCTTCTCAGCATTTTTCTTGTTTATCGCTGACATTTTATTACTCTTTTCAGAAGTCCTGTAGGCCACAAATGCGTCCCATTGATCTCTTATCCCTGCATATCGGCCGACGAATACTAGAGTCTTCTCTTGGTCGACAAAATTAGATTTCAACGCATTCTTCCACCTCCTGAAAAGATCTGCCATCTTCTTAAGAGCACACGACCTGACCAGTGGCTCTATAACTAGATTACACTCATCCTCCTCTGGCGGTAGGGTGAAATTTGCCTTCAGGGCCTTCCAAAGATCTTCTTTATGTCTATCGGTGACATAAGAAACTTGAGGGTCGAAGTTCTTAGCGTTCTTAGCCGGCTCATTCCATTGCTGGATGCTGATCGGGATGTTGTCCCAGACAATAGCTCCACACTGAGCAGAAAATGCATCCTTGGTCTTCTTTGGTTCAATCGGTTGGCCATCGTTCGTGATTAAGGTGATCGTGAACCTTTCTTCCTTGCCCAACCTTTTCTTCGGGCCTCGTCTCGTTACCGAAGTTTGGCTCGATCCGAAGGACTATATAAAAGAACAAATAAGAGTTAATATATTTACATACCAAAACAATTAATGCATCAATTAGTCAGCACATGCTTAATTAATATATATACCTCGCCGGACGACTTTGCAACAGCTGACTTCGTTCGGTCACCGGAGCCGTCATCATGGTCTCCTTCTTCCTCCGGCTGTCGGTCACCGGAGCCGTCATCCTGATCTGCTTCTACCTCCAGCATGCGGTGACCGGAGCCGTCATCCTCATGTCCTCGCTCTTCCGTGTCAAAATTGATTAACGACAAGATATTACCACCACTACGGATCATGTCCCCCAACAACTCTTCTCCTTCAAAGTCTCTGTTCATGGTTGGATCCATGGTTTCTGCAAATATTACAACATGGCAATTAATATACATGAGAGATGGATATATTAATTAGTGTCAAACATAGATAAGGGATCATATTAGTGGCCTCGACGCTTCTACGGTTTGGGGTGGCCTCGACAATGCTTCTATGGATTGGGTGGCCTCGATTCTTCTAGGGTTTGGGTGGCCTCGGCAACGCTTTTAGGGAATGGGTGGCCCCGGCAACACATCTAGGGTTTGGTCGGGCGAGAGAGGGTTGATTGAAGTTACCGGAGTTTTCTTCTAGTGGTTTGGTTGGCCTCGAGAGTTTGTCGAGTAGGGGCGAGAGGGGGTAGGAGATCGACAATGCTTTTTCAATCCCAGTTTAGGCAGACTCGAGAGTTGTTCGGGCGAGAGGGGGTTGATCGACATCCCCCTCATGTCGAAATTACCGGAGTTTTCTATATGAACAAAAAAAATGCCAGCCGGACATATCATCACGCGACGGCGGTAACCTACGAAGCACCGATACGGCAACATCGATACATCGCTACGGGCAAGGCAATACGGGACATGGCAATTTCTATAATAAACAACAATAAGGCGATAGGACAAACATATATAAATAATAATTAAATAACATGTAATGAGAGCTAATATAATAAAATGTACATACACATACAGACATATGAACACATACATACACATACACATATATGAACACATACATACACATATATGAACACATACAAAAAACATCATACACATATATACAAACAAAGCTTGTCCATGCTCGTGCGAAGGGACGAAGGCGTAAGAACTTCATTCAGACAATCACAACCACCTCGGGGCTGGCAATTACCAGAGAGGACAAGGAGCGGGCCCTTCTGGACCACTTCCAGGCTAACATCGACACGCCCGCTTTACGCACCAAGTCCATTGTCTGGGAGAACATCAGGATGCAGCGCCACGACCTGTCGGCTCCAGATGATCCATTCGACGAGGTGGAGATTAAGGAGGCGGTATTCTCCTTACCTTCGGTCAAGGCCCCGGGCCCCGATGGTTTCATCGGTGCCTTCTTCAAATCCTGATGGGAGATCATCAAAGCAGATGTCGTGGTTGTGATGATGCAGCTCGCGAACCTGAAAGGCGACTATGCTGGCCTGATCAATTCAGCCAACATTATTCTGCTCTCGAAAGAAGCCGGCGCATCCTCGTTTGGCGACTACCGCCCAATCAGTTTGATAAACAGCATCTCCAAGATCTTCTCCAAGCTGTTGGCTAACCGGCTAGCTCCTCTACTTCCGTCGCTGGTTTCCAAGTGCCAGAGTGCCTTTATGTAGAGACGGTGCATCCACGATAATTTCCTGCACGCGCAAAACTTGATCAAAGAATTGCACCGCTCTTCAACGCCAGGCCTTTTCCTCAAACTCGACATCTCCAAGGCTTTCGACTCTGTCGGTTGGGCTTACCTCCTAGAGGTGCTACAACAGTTGGGATTTGGATAGCGCTGGCGGGACTGGATCTGCATGACCCTCACTTCATCTTCCTCCAAGGTGTTGTTGAATGGGGAGCTGGGAACCCTATTCGCACATGGAAAAGGCCTTCACGAGGGTGACCCGTTGTCGCCTATGCTCTTCATTTTGGCCATCGATCCTCTGCAATTTATGCTCCGGGAGGCTTCCCAGGCCGGGATCCTCAAGCCCATCATGGCGCGGTCGGCCTCCTGCAGGGTTTCTCTCTATGCGGACGATGCTGGCATCTTCGCTAACCCGGTCAAAGAAGAGATCGACGCCATCACTCAGATCCTTGCCTGTTTTGCGGATGCTTCGGGCCTCATCAAAAATGTCAGCAAGACCGAGGTGTTTCCCATTCGCTGCCAGGACATTGCTCTCTCGGACATCCTCTCGGCCTTCCCGGCTAAGCTGGCATTGTTCCCCGGCCGATACGTGGGTCTCCCACTACATACCAGGCGACTCAGAAGGGTTGACCTCCAACCACTTCTGGACAAGGCAATGGCCAGGTCGCTGGGCTGGAAGGGAAAGAACCTGGTGCGACCGGGCAGGGTCTCCCTTGCAAAGTCCGTGTTGTGCGCCATCGCAAATCATCACCTCATTGCAATCTTGCTTCCCACTTGGGCAATCCATAATCTCAATAAGATCACTCGTAACTTCATCTGGTGTGGGGAAGACTCAGAAAACGCGTCTAGCGGACAATCTCTGGTCAACTGGAAGACTGTCTACCGGCCTAAGCCCATGAGGGGCCTGGGAATCACAGACCTCGAGAGATTTGGTCGGGCGCTCCGATTTCACTGGCCTTGGCTTATGTGGACTGATCCTAACCGCCAATGGGTGGGCTCTACGGTGCCCTGTGATGAGACCGATATGGCGCTCTTCAGGGCTTCTACCACCATCTCCTTGGGCAATGGGAGAAAATCCTTATTCTGGCACGACGACTGGATAGGACGGGGCCCTCTGTCCCGGGCCTGCCCGGAGCTGTACAAAATTGCCACCAGGAAGCGAAGAACTGTGATGAAGGAGCTCTAGGAGGAGAACTGGATCAGATCGATGGCCCATCTTTCATCACCTACCCACCTGCAGGAGTTCATTGCCCTCGCATTAGCTATCACTCAGGTTGCATTGAACCCGGACCAGGAGGACTCCATCACTTGGCGGTGGACCCCCAATGGCATTTACTCTGCTGCTTCGGCCTACGGGTCCCAGTTCTCTGGATCCTACCCCAACTTCTCCCTAGCCAAGATTTGGGAGGCACACGTGGAGCCAAAATGCAAGTTCTTTGCCTGGCTTGTGCTCCATCGGAAAATCCTCACGGCCGACATGCTAGCCGTTCGTGGCTGGCCGCACGACCCTCGCTGCCCCCTTTGCCTTGGGGCACCGGAGACGGCCACTCATCTCTACAAGGACTGCCTGTTTGCCGCTGCAGTTTGGTCTCATGTCCAAGTATGGACGGGAGAGGACTCTGGTTTCACGCCCATGTTGCCCCCTTCGATGGGGATTTCGAACTGGCGGGATTCGCTCACCACCAATTTGCCCAAGGACGACAGAAGAAGGCGGAGCGGCAACTTCCTTTACACCATCTGGAACATCTGGAAGGAGCGAAACCGATGCATCTTCAATGGAACTCGCCTCACGCACCTAGAGGTAGCAGCTATTGCCTTTGACGACAACAAGCAAAGGACTTTGGCCTTTGGCCGAGCACAAGTGGCAGATGATATTGGTTGATTAGTGCTAGTGTGTGGGCTTTTCTAGGGGTTTTTGTCCGGTTTCTCTCCAAAAGACCAGAACTCTCTTGTACATAAACCTTATTCTCCTTTCTTATATGAAAATGCAGTGCTCCTGCCGGTTCCTCAAAAAAAATATATATGAATAAAAAACATCATACACACATATATATGAACAAAAAAACTTCATCCTCACGTATAGGGAAGGGGGATGTGGCTGGAGCGGGGCGAGGTGGCCGACGTGGGGCGGCCGGAGCGGGGCGGGCGGCACGGGGCGGGAGGCGCGGGGCGGGGCGGCCGGAGCAGGGTGGCGCAGGGCGAGGCGGCCGAAGCGGGGTGGCGCGGGGCAGGGCGGCCGGAGCGAGGTCGGGGAGGTCAGGGATGGCGGCCGGCGGCGGCAACGGCGACGGCGACGAAGAGCACGCGAGATTTGGGCAGCCTGACGGCGTGGGTCGGATCTGGCCTTCGGGGGAGCGATATGGGTCGAGAACTGCTAAGTGTGGGCTTTTATACAGGGAGCATTGGTCCCGGTTCATGGCACCAACTGGGACAAATGCCACCATTTGGTCCCAGTCCGTGCCACCAACCGGGACCAAAGGCCTGGCGTAGTGGTGTCAAATGTTTAGTCCCACCTCTCTAGCCGAGGGGAGACCGCACCTGTTTATAAGCCCTGATGTGCATGTCCTGTCGAGCTCCTCTCCAAAGCAGGCTATATATATGCCTAAACTCTGCTTCTGCCATGTTGGGCCTGCTGGGCCCACGGGCCTGTGTCCTGTCCCATTTTTAGATGGGTTTCTAGCCGTATGCAGGCCGTGGTTGTCTAGTAGGCGGCATTTTTTATGTTATTTTTGTTTTTTATTAAAGCTTTTTAGTCCCGGTTGGTGCCACAAACCGGGACCAATGGCCTTGCACAGCGATGTGGTGGGAGTTTAGTCCCACCCCGCCAAGCGAAGGTTGCCCGAACCTGTTTATAAGCCCCGCCGCGGCTGCTACGTTGAGCTCGTCTCAAAGAGAAAATAGATGCCATTATACAGGAAATTCGACCTAAATTCAAAATGCTAGTTAGGCGCCTAACTAGCACTTTGAATTTAGGTTGAATTTCCCTATAAGCGCATCTATTTTCACTTTTCCTATTTTTATGTTATTTCTTTGCATATTAAAAGTTGTTAACAAAAAATACTTTATGAATATTCTTTTTGCTAGTAAATTTTTTAACAAAAATAACTTTGATAATTTTAGTTGCATGAATTGTATGTAAAATCAAGTTTAGTTATATAACTTTTATCGAACGAAAACATGTGTGTTACAAAATGATTTCAATTTTTTTATAAATATTTGAACTCAAGAATTTTTCTGCATTCAATAGGCACCATTCAATCCCACATCATCCCTTTTCAACCCTTTTCTGACTTCATTTGCTTTTTTCATGCATTTCAGCATTTATTTGGAGCTAAAATGACCCTGAATTAAAAAGCACTGCAAATAAACTTTGAAATGGTTGAAACTTGGCATGGTACCATCATTTCACCCCCATAGCATTTGCTAAAAAGTTGAGAGGGTTACGGCAAAAAATGGATGCACTTCGTGTACAAAATAGGGAATCTCTTTCGAAGTATCACGGTTTCGCACGAAAACACGTCTGTTGCAAAAGGATTTCAATTTTTGAAACATATTTGAACTCAAGACTTTTTCTGCATTCAATATGCACCATTCAAAGCCACATCGTCCCTTTTCAACCCTTTTCTGACTTCATTTGCTATTTTTCATGCATTTCATCATTTATTTTGAGCTAAAATGACCATAAATTGAAAAACACTTCAAATAAACTCTGAAAAGGTTAAAAGTTGGCATGGTATCATGATTTCACCCACATAGCATGTGTTAAAATGTTGAGAGGGTTATGGCAAAAACTGGATGCATTTCGTGTACAAAATGGACAATCTCTTTCGAAGTATCACGGTTTCGGACGAAAACTCATCTGATACAAAGGGATTTTATTTTATTTTGAACTTATTTGAACTCCATACTTTTTGTGTGTTCAAAATGCACCATTCAAATGCACACAATCAATTTTTAACCCTTTCTGACTTCATTTGGTATTTTTCATGCACTTATTGATTTTTTTGAGCTAAATAACCCTGAAACTGAAAGCTCTTCAAATGAACTCTGAAAAGGTTGAAAGTTGGCATGGTATCATCATTTCACCCACATAGCATGTTATAAAAAGTTGAGAGGGTTACGGCAAAAACTGGATGCACTTCGTATACAAAACGGACAATCTCTTTCGAAGTATCAGGGTTTCGGACGGAAACTCATCTGTTACAAAAGGCATTTCATTTCTTCACATGTAACTGCAATGATATCCTAGATCAAAGGTATCATCATAATAGTTGTGGAGAGAAAGTCTTCACTCTTTATTCGCTTGTGTCCTTTGCTTATTGCGCCGTAACCATGGAGAATCTTGATTGTTTAACAGGGTGCTTGGGTCAGCCTTGACTTTGAAGGGAGGAATTTCTTGAAACTTTTCATAATCTTCAGACATGTCTATCTTGCCCTCCAATCCCACGATGTTCTCTTTTGCCTGAAAGAACTATGTGACACTTTGGCTCATCGTATGATGTATTCGCTTCCTTATCTTTTGTTTTTCTTGGTTTGGTAGACATGTCCTTAACATAGAAAACCTGCGCCACACCATTGGCTAGGACGAATGGTTCGTCTGTGTACCCAGGATTGTTCAGATCCATTGTTGTCATTCCGTAGTGCGGGTCTACCTGTACCCCGCCTCTTGTAAGATTGACCCATTTGCATCAAAACAAAGGGACCTTCAAATCATGTCCATAGTCAAGGTCCCATATCTCCTCTATGTATCCATAATATGTGTCAACCTTCCCATCGGTCGTTGCTGCATCAAAGCAGACACCGCTGTTTTGGTTGGTGCTCCTTTGATATTGTGCAATCGTGTAAAATGTATTCCCATTTATCTCGTACCCATTGTAAGTCAATACAGTCAAAGATTGTCTCCTGGCCAACGAGTACAGCTCATCAGAAATAGTGTTGTCAAACCTGAGAAGTGTTTGCAACCAACTGCCGAAAGTCTTGATGTGTTCACATGTAATCCAGTTGTCACACTGCTCTGGGTGTTTGGAGCACAAAATATTCTTGTGTTCATCGACATACGGGGTCACCGAGGTAGAATTCTGTAGAACTATGTAGTGTGCTTGAGACCAAGAATGCCCGTCCCCACATATTATTGACTTTGCTCGTAGCGTGCCTTTTCTAGTCAGTCTCCCCTCATACCGTGATTGAGGGAGACCAATCTTCTTAAGGTCAGGAATGAAGTCAACACAAAACCCAATGACATCCTCTATTTGATGGCCCATGGAGATGCTTCCTTCTGGCCTAGCGCGGTTACGGACATATTTCTTTAGGACTCCCATGAACCTCTCAAAGGGGAATATATTGTGTAGAAATACACGACCCAGAACGACAATCTCGTCGACTAGATGAACTAGGACATGCGTCATGATATTGAAGAAGGATGGTGGGAACACCAGCTCGAAACTGACAAGACATTGCGCCAGATCACTCCTTAACCTTGGTAGGATTTCTGGATCGATGACCTTCTGAGAGATTGCATTGAGGAATGCACATAGCTTCACAATGGCTAATCGAATGTTTTTCGATAGAAGTCCCCTCAATGCATCCGGAAGTAGTTGCGTCATAATCACGTGGCAGTCATGCGACTTTAGGTTCTGGAACTTTTTCTTTGCCATATTTATTATTCCCTTTATATTCGACGAGAAGCCAGACGGGACCTTCATACTAAGCAGGCATTCAAAGAAGATTTCCTTCTCTTCTTTGGTAAGAGCATAGCTCGCAGGACCTTCATACTACTTTGGAGGCATGCCGTCTTTTTCGTGAACACGTTGCTGGTCCTCCCGTGCCTCCGGTGTATATTTTGTCTTCCCATACACGCCCAAGAAGCCTAGCAGGTTCACGCAAAGATTCTTCGTCACGTGCATGATGCCGATTGCTAAGCGGACCTCTAGATCTTTCCAGTAGGGTAGGTCCCAAAATATAGATTTCTTCTTCCACATGGGTGCGCGTCCCTCAGCGTCATTCAGAATAGATAGTCCGTCGGGACATTTTCCAAAGATTACATGTAAATCATTGACCATAGCAAGTATGTGATCACCGGTACGGATGGCGGGCTTCTTCTGGTGATCTGCCTCGCCTTTGAAATGATTGCCTTTCTTTCAAAATTGATGGTTCCTTGGAAGAAATCGACGATGCCCGAGGTACACATTCTTCCTGCAATTGACCAGGTATATACTTTCGGTGTCATCTAAACAATGCGTGCATGCATGGTATCACTTGTTTGTCTGTCCTGAAAGGTTACTAAGAGCAGGCCAATCATTGATGGTTACAAACAACAACGCATGCAGGTCAAAATCCTCCTATTTGTGCACATCCCACATGCGTACACCGTTTCCATCCCACGGCTATAAAATTTCTTCAACTAATGGCCTTAGGTACACATCAATGTCGTTGCCGGGTTGCTTAGGGCCTTGGATGAGAACTGGCATCATAATGAACTTCCGCTTCATGCACAGCCAAGGAGGAAGGTTAGAGATACATAGAGTCACGGGCCAGGTGCTGTGATTGCTGCTTTGATCCCCAAAAGGATTAATGGCATCCATGCTTAAACCAAACCATACGTTCCTTGCATTGCCTACAAACTCCTTTCAGTACTTTCTCTCGATTTTTCTCCATTGCGACCCGTCAGCGGGTGTTCTTAACTTCCCATCTTTCTTACGGTCCTCTCTGTGCCATCGCATATTCTTGGCATGCTCTTTGTTTCTGAACAGACATTTCAACCGTGGTATTATAGGAGCATACCACATCACCTTGGCAGCACCGCTCTTCCTGGGGTGCTCGCCCTCAACATCACCAGGGTCATCACGTCTGATCTTAGCGCAATGCACCGCATACCGGGCATGCGTTCCATTCCTCGTACTCACCGTTGTACAGGATGCAGTCATTAGGGCATGCATGTATCTTCTGCACCTCCAATCCTAGAGGGCATACAACCTTCTTTGCTGCGTACGTACTGTCGGGCAATTCATTATCCTTTGGAAGCTTATTCTTCAATATTTTCAGTAGTTTCTCAAATCCTTTGCCAGGTACACCATTCTCTGCCTTCCATTGCGGCAATTCCAGTGTGGTACCGAGCTTTGTGTTGCCATCTTCGCAATTGGGGTACAACCCTTTTTTGTGATCCTCTAACATGCGATCGAACTTCAGCTTCTCCTTTTCACTTTCGCAATGTCTCTTTGCATTAACAATGACCCGGCGAAGATCATCATCGGGCACATCATCTGGTTCCTCTTGATCTTCAGCTTCCCCGGTTGCAGCGTCACCTTATTCAGGGGGCACATACTTTTCATCATCCTCTTCTTCTTCGCCGTCTTCCATCATAACCCCTATTTCTCCGTGCTTGGTCCAAACATTATAGTGTGGCATGAAACCCTTCACAAACAGGTGGCTATGAAGGATTTTCTGGTCACAGTAAGACTTCAAATTCCCACATGTAGGGCATGGACAACACATAAAATCATTTTGCTTTTTTTCCTCGGCCACTTCGAGAAAATGATACACCCCCTTAATGTACTCGTCGGTGCGTTTGTTACCATACATCCATTGCCGGTTCATCTGCGTGCATTATATATAATTAAGTGTGTCAAAATCCATTACAGAACATCAGGAATACAGAAGTCACCAAATTAATAGAAGTTCATCATCACATTAAAACCAAAGTAGATACATAGTTCTCGTTGACCAACATATAGCTCTCTACAACACCTAATTAAACCATACATTGAAACTATTTAAAACATTTCAATGCAACAACATATGTGATCATAATCAGAACTAAGGTAAGAATTGATCCAACGGCAGAATGATACCAAGCCTTTTTATCAATGGCATATTTTCTAATCTTTCTAAGCTTCAAGCGCATTGCAGCCATCTTGGTCCTGTGATCATCGATGATATCGGCAACATGCAACTCCAATCCCATCTTCTCATCTTCGGTTCTTTTCAATTTTTCTTTCAAATGATTGATTTGTTTTTCAGCTTTAGTTAACTTGTCAAGCAGAATTGCATAGTCGGTATCCATTTCTGGTTGAACTACTTCCTATAGATAAAACATCTACGTCAAGTTGGTGGCATAATTAATTGTCATAGACATTAGATGTGTGAAATAGTTATAAGAGATAATATACCACATCTGAATCATAGACTGGACGAGGGCGGACGTGGGCGAATACCATAACCATGGCACTATATAGTAACAAACAATAATAAAAGTAAGAAAATCATACGAGTAAGTATATTTTGTTTTAGAAAGAAGATAAGATCAAGAGTATCACCACGCGCGGGCGATCGACGGCGGTTTCAGGATGGGGACGGGACAGGACGGACCGCCGAACCTAGACAAATCTTAACGAAAATGGAGTTTGGACAAGGAGCTTCGAGAGGAGAAAGCTTAAGTGTGGCTCGGGCATTTCATCGAACACCTCATGTGCATAGGAGGTGAGCTAGAACACCACAAAGCTCTAACATTGCTGTCCTGGAAAAACAGAGCACTCCACGGCTCTGCTAGCAGCGGGCAAGGGTTTATATAGGCAGACCATTGGTCCCGGTTCGTGGCTGGAACCAAGACGATAGGTCTCCCTTTGGTCCCGGTTCCATCTATGAACCGGGACCAATGGTCGTGGGCTAGGAGCGAGGCGCATTGGTCCCAATTCGTGACTGGAACCGGGACCAAAGGGGCCAGACGAACCGGGACCAATGCCCCACGTGGCCCGGTCGACCCCCTAGGCTCACGAACCGGGACGGTTGCCACCTTTGGTCCCGGTTCGTGAGCGAACCAGGATTAATGGGATTAGGAGGCCCGAACCAATGCCCTGTTTTCTACTAGTGCAAGTCAATTGCTGCTCTAGTGAAGCAACCCAAAGTTGAACCCAAACCCGAGATTAAGTGCTTCTATTATGAGGAGAGCGGTCGCAGAAGCGGAACAACCCTAGATACTAGGTAAGATAAAAAGGCTGGCAACATCGACAGAAGTATATATGATATACGTGTTATTGATGTGTACCTTGCTAGTACTCCTACTAGCACCTGGGTATTGGATACCGGTTCGGTTGCTAAATATTAGTAACTCGAAATAAAAGCTACGGAATAAAGGGAGACTAGCTAAGTGTGAGGTGACGATGTGTTGGAAATGTTTCTAAGGTTGATGTGATCAACATCGCATGCTCTCTCTACCTTCGAGATTAGTGACAAACCTAAATAAATTTTATTTGGTGTTTGCGTTAAGCATGAACATGATTAGATCGTGTTTATTGCAATGCGGTTATTCATTTAAGTGAGAGAATAATGGTTATTCTATTTACATGTATAATACCTTCAATGGTCATGCACGAATGAGAATGGTTTATTGAATCTTAACCGTAGTAATACACATGTTAATAACATTGATGCCAAAAGATGCAAAGTTAATAATGATAGTCCCACATACTTGTGGCACTGCCGCTAAATTTCATGTTGGTGTAAAGTGTATAAAGAACCTCCATGCTGATGTATCTTTGGAATCATTCGATTTTGAATTGGTTAAGACATGTGAACCATGCATCTTGGGCAAGATGACTAAGGACCCCATTTTCCGGTTTGATAGAGCGGGCAAGTGATTTATTGGAAATGATATATGTTGATGTATGCAATCCAATGAGTCTTGTAGCGTGTAGTGGACATCGCTATTTTCTTACCTTCACTAATGATTTGAGTAGATATAGTGTATATTTACTTAATGAAACACAAGTCTGAATTTGAAAAGTTCAAGCAAATTCAGAGTGAAGTTTAAGATCATCATGACAAGAAGATAAAAATGTCTGCGATATGATTGTGGAGGTGAATATCTAAGTTACGAGTTTGGCATACAAGCTTAGACAATGTGAAAGTTGTTTCGCAACTCATCCACCTGGAACACCGTAGTGTGATGGTGTGTTTGAACGTCATAGTCGTGCTATATTGGATATGGTGCATACTATGATGTCTCTTATCGATTTGCCACTATCGCTTTAGGGTTATGCATTAGAGACAACTACATTCACTTTAAATAGGGCACCATCTAAATCCGTTGAGATGACACCGTCTGAATTATGGTTTGATAGAAACCTAAGCTGCCATTTCTTAATGTTTGGGGCTGCGACACTTATGTGAAAAAAAGGTTTTCACCTAATGAGCTCGAACCCAAAGCGGACAAATGGATCTTCATGGAATACCCTAAGAACAGTTGGGTATACCTTCTATCTCAGATCCGAGCACAAAGTGTTTGTTGCTAAAACGGGTCCTTTCTCGAGAACGAGTTTCTCTTGAAAGAATTGAGTGGGAGGAGGATACAACTTGATGAGGCTGTTGAACCTTTGTTCAACCAGAGAGTAGCGCAGCGCAGAAAGATGATGATCATGAAGCTTCGGATCAAATTACTATCGAACCTCATAGGTCGACAAGGACGCGTACTGCTCCTGAGTGGTACGACAACCCTGTCTTGGAGGTCATGTTGTTGGACAACGATGAGCCAACGAGCTATCGAGAAGCAATGATGGGCCTGGATTCTGACTAATGGTTCGAGGCCATGAAATCTGAGAAAGGATCCATGTATGAAAACCAAGTATAGACTTTGGTAGACTTGCTTGTTGTATGGCAGGTCATCGAGTACAAATGGACCATTAAGATGAAGACAGACGCTGATGGTAAATGTCACCATTTATAAAGCTCGACTTGTCGCAAAGAAGTTTCCGAAAAGTTCAAGGAGTTGACTACGATGAGACTTTCTCACTCGTAGCGATGCTAAAGTCTATTGGAATTATGTTAGTAGTTGCTGCATTTTCAATTATGAAATCTGGCAGATGGATGTCAAAACATCGTTTCCTTAACAGTTTTATTGAGGAAATGTTGTATGTGATACAACCAGAAGGTTTTGTTAGTCCTAAGGATGCTAAAAGGTGTGCGGGCTCCATCAATCCTTCTATGGGCTAGAGCAAGCATCTCGGAGTTGGAATATACGCTTTGATAATTAAGGTGATCAAAGTTTTTGAGTCTGTACAAAGTTTATGAGAAACTTGTATTTACAATAAAGTGAGTGGGAGCACTATAGAGTCTAGTAAGCATATGTGGATGCCATATTGTTGATCAGAAATGATGTAGAATTTCTGGAAAGCATGAAGGGTTGCTTGAAAAGAGTTTTTCAAAGGAAGACCTGGATAAAGTTACTTAATTGTTGGGCATCAAGATCTAATAGAGATAGATCAAGACGTCTGATAAGACTTTCAATGAGTACATACCTTCAAAAGATTTTGAAAGAGTTCAAAAATGGATCAGTCAAAGAAAGAGTTCTTGCCTGATTTGGAAGGTGTGAAGTTGAGTGAGACTCAAAGCTCGACCACTGCAGAAGAAAGAGTAAGGACGAAGGTCGTCCCCTATGCTTTATCCATATGCTCTATATAATATGCCATGTTGTGTACCGCGCTTGTGTGTGCCTTGCCATGAGTCTACCAAGGGATACAAGAGTGATCCAGGAGTGGATCACTGGACGGCGATTAAGATTATCCTTAGTAACTAAAGGACTAAGGAAATGTTTCTCGATTATGGAGGTGATAAAGAGTTTGTCGTAAAGAGTTACATCGATGCAAGCTTTAACACCAATCTGTATGACTCTTAGTAGCAATCCGGATACGTGTAGTGGAGCAACCAATTGGAACAGTTCCACGTGGAGTGTGGTAGCAGTATTTACAGTATGACATAGAGATTTGCACACTACACACAAATCTGAATTTAGCAGACCCGTTGACTAAAAGACCTCTCTCACATGCAAAGCATGATCGAGCCCCAGAACTTATTGGGTGTTAGATTCATAATAATGCGAATCACACAGTGATGTGAACTAGATTATTGACTCTAGTGCAAGTGGGAGACTGTTGGAAATATGACCTAGAGGCAATAATAAATTAGTTATTATCATATTTCCTTTTTCATGGTAATCGTTTATTATCCATGCTAGAATTGTATTGATCGGAATCTCAGATACATGTGTGGATACATTAAGTCCGTAGTATGCCTTTGATGGTGTTGGGGATATAACCCCGCAATATGAACCGCCCTGGAGGCTCCGGGTCATGTTGCTGGCTCGTGAGCTGGCCCAAGGGTGAGCCGTAAGACTGGTGGCCCAGGAAGATAGGCGGCTCAAGGTGTGGGTCGTACGACGGCCCGGACGGAGAAGACCCGGGCGTGTAAGCCGTATCAAAGACAGCTTGGACAAGAATATAGAGACTCAGACATACAATAAGACTCGGTTAGCAATTGTAATGACCCGATGGTCCTGACCTCCTATATAAAGGCAGACCCGGAGCGACGTAGAGGATAGGTTATCGAGAACTAGGTCAAGCTTCTAGCTCCTTGTAATCGATACACAAGCAATACAAACACAAGCAGGACGTAGGCTATTACCTCGACTTCAGGGGCGAACCTGGATAAATCCGTGTCTTTCGTCCCGATCAACCCCTTTGAGTCCACCCCGTTAGCGATGGCCTCGAATCCAAGTCCGTTCACCCGGACATCTTTCGTGATAAATCCACGACAGTTGGCGCCCACCGTGGGGCTAGCGCTTGGTGGTGTTGAGTTCTCAAAGGGCTCTCTCCCAGGGCTCGAGGTATACGTGGTTGGAAGGATGAGCAAGAGTCACCGCGGCCGGCTCTACATCGATGACGCCGGCTGGGGGCTTGATGCTGATTCTGTGGAGTATGGATTCCAGGTTCCGTTTGGCGGGATCAAGGTTTTCATTGGAAAGGTTGATGGATCTACACCCGGGTGGGACATCTGCACCGACATCGTCGAGCCGGCTCGGCGTCTCCAATCTGCGAGTGGTGTGCGGCCTACCCGTGCCCATCCAGGTCAAAAGCATGTTCTCGTGGGCTTCATTCAAGGTATGGACCTGGAAGCGTCCGGGTCACAGGGAACTCTTTCTTGCTCGGAAGATGAGTCCTCTAGTAGGGAGACAGAGTCAGTGTATCGGCTCAGTAACGGTGGCCTTGGGGGCTACTACGACACCTATTCTGTGGTAGAGGGCATTGAGTCGGATGCTCCGAGACCCCCGGTTCATGCGGCGGTGTTCATAGCGGGATTGGCTCCAGCCGCCGATCACACGGCTGCGGGAGCTACCACAACGGGTGATAGCCCGCCGCCGGCGGCTCGGGTTCTAGTGGAATTGATGTACGAGCTTACAGCTCTCATGGCCACGGAAGTAACACCGGATAATCAAGCAGCCCGGAATCTAGAGGTGGCATGGATCAAGGGCCGGATGGCAGAGGAACGACAAAGGATGGCTGAGCTGAAGATCCGGATGGAGGAAGAAGCGGAGCGTATCAAGGCAGATGCTTTACATCTAGAGCTGGAACAAAGGTCAACAGCCGCGGTGCACCGGAGGAGGCGTCAATCCCGTCTGCCAGAGCGTTACGAAGCAAGGAACCTGTTTAATACCCCTGGTGCGGGGCGGGTTGCGGGCACGCCGGAAAGCCGCCCGATGGAACGCCCGGCAACTCATCCACCCCAGCATAACCAAACTTCACCTAGAGCTTTTTCGACACCGGTGGGTTATTACTCTAACCCGGCCGAGAACATGGTAGCGACGGCCACCCGGCTTGGGACGATTCCCATCCCAGATGAAGCACCCTTTGCGGAGGACGTGCGAAACGCCATTGGATATTTACAGACGGCCATGGCCCAGCAAGAGAGATATGCTCACAGCCGGAGCCGGGTTCACTCTACCCCCTCCCCAGTCAAAGTTTCAGCGGGTGCTACGAGTTGCCGGCGTGTTCCAGCATTCATCCACGTCGGGGACCACCGGAGGACGAGCAGGCGGCTCTAGATGCACAAGCCCTCGCGGACCGGGCGAAAAACAGGCGAGAGGCGGAGATAGTGGCAACCCGTCCAGATCCGGCGCTCTCCGTCTCAATGGGAGTAGTTAGTACCAGAGCCGTAGGGGTGCCATGTTTAACTCCAGCTCTGAGAAGTGAACGACTACCAAAAGATTTTAAGGGGCCTCGAAAAGTTCCGAATTACACAACTGATCTACCCCCTGAGGCGTGCGTTGAGAGTTATGAGCTGGCCATGGAGATGTTGGACATCAGTGAGGCGGTATGTGCAAAATATTTCATCATGATGCTTGAGGGTCCGGCTCGCACATGGTTGAAAGGTCTGTCGCCTAACACGATAAGTTCATGGGCGGAGCTGAGAGCGAAGTTTATTAAGAATTTTTAGGGGACCTGTAAGCAGCCTATGACCATTGTAGACTTGGACCATTATGTTCAACAGGAGAATGAGTCGGCCCATCATTGGGTCCGGCGGGTGTCGACCATTATTCACTCTTCGGAGCAGATCACGGCGGCTCAAGCGGTGCTTATTCTGGAAAAGAACTGTCATTTTGTTCCATTGAAACAGAAGCTCGGCCGGCTCAAGCGCACGTGTCAGGATATGGGAGAGCTCATGACGGCCCTGACAAAGTATGCCGACTCAGATAACACCAAGGACCCAGGTTCGGATGATGAGAAAGCCAATCAAGGGAAGAAGAACAATCAAGGCAAAGGCTTTGTGAAGAATGGGAATCAGAATAAACGGAAGAACGCTGAATGCGGGTCAGAGCTAGTGGCAAACCACAACATAGAACAGAACCATCCCAAGGGGAACGGAAAATTTAGGCCGTTTCACCAAAGGAACAGAGGTCCTTTCAATTTAGAAGAAGCGCTTAGGAAGCCTTGTCCGGAGCACAGCACGCCTGATAAGCCGGCGTTACATGCGTGGGGTGAGTGCTTTATCATGCAGAGATTCAAAAACTAGCATTCCCAACCACGCAATAACCAGGGCGGTGGCCCGCCTGGCGGCTCAGGGCACGGCGGATCAGGGGCTGGATTCGGAACCGACGGTTTAGGAGCCGGGCATCGGGTCAGAATAACCAAGGGGGGCACCAACAACATCCTGGCAACAACAGCAATAACAACAATCAGCATCAGCAGCAGTGCAATCAATCTGGGTTTCAGAGTAACCCGAAGCAGCTCAGTTCTGGATAGTATCACGTGTTCATGACCGGTCACAGTAAACGAGACGAGAAGTTGCGGAGGCGAGCGGTTAATGCGGTTGCTCCAGCTCTCCCGCGGTACTTACCATGGTCTGAGTATGACATAATGTGGAGCCGGGAGGACACCCACCGCGGGTAGATGACCCGGGCCGGCTGGCTCTAGTTGTGGCCCCTCAGGTGAATGGCTATATGGTGAACAAGGTGCTCATGGACGGAGGCAGCAGTATCAACATCCGTTAGTATGACACTTTCCGGCGGATGAAGTTGCTTGACAAAGACCTTAAATCTTCTCCATCGTCTTTCATGGTGTGGTCCCAGGTAAGTCAGCATACGCGGTGGGCCAGATTTCATTGGAAGTGGCTTTTGGCGATGAGTATAATTACAGGGTGGAGTCCTTGTGGTTTGAGGTGGTTAAAATCAAAAGTCCCTATAATGCACTGTTTGGTAGGCCGGCTTATGCCAAATTTATGGCTAGGCCTTGCTATGCTTATTTACAACTCAAAATGCCCGGCTTAAATGGTACAATTACCGTTCACGGTAATCGGAAAACGGCTCTCGAGTGTGAGGAAGGAGATGCGGCGTATGCAGAGTCTAGTTGTGCCCAGGAGGAGCTGAAGTTCTACAAGGAGAATGTTGACGCGGAGGATATGACCCCACTGAAGAAGCCTACTACAGAAGTAGAGCCGCCACTCAAGTTTTCGGCGGATGATACCAAGGCAGTAGATTTCAAGCTGGGCGACTCATCCAAGCAGTTCATCATTGGGGCTCACATGGATCCCAAATAGGAAAGCGCGCTCATCGAATTCATCCGTGAAATCGAGACATCTTTGCATGGAAGCCTTTTGACATGCCGGGTGTACCGATAGAGTTCACTGAGCACAACCTTAATGTGGATCCGAAGTTTAAGCCAATTAAACAGTTTCTACGATGGTTGGGGAGGACGTTGCCTGGCTCTTGGCTGCAGGCTTTATAGTGGAAGTTTTTCACCCGGAGTGGTTGGCTAACCCGGTGCTAGTGCTCAAAAAGAACGGCACCTGGCGTATGTGTATAGATTACACGGACCTTAACAAGGCTTGCCCGACTGACCCTTTTGCACTCCCTTGTATCGATCAGATTATTGATGCTACAGCCGGGTGTGAAACTTTATGCTTCCTGGATGCATATTCAGGTTATCATCAGATCAAGATGGCAATGAAAGATTAGGAGAAGACGGCGTTTATTACACCCTTTGGGGCACTCTGCTATGTCTCCATGCCTTTCGGACTCAAGAGTGCCCAGGCGACTTACCAACGATGTGTGCAGAACTGCCTTCACAGTCAGATTGGCCGAAATGTTCATGCTTACGTAGACGACATCGTGGTTAAATCCAGAAAGAAAGAAACTCTCCTAGAGGATCTGAAGGAAACTTTTGACAATCTCCGGGTCTACAAGATGATGCTTAAACCGACGAAGTGTGTTTTTGGTGTTCCAGCAGGAAGGCTTTTGGGTTTCTTGGTCTCTGGGGCATCGAGGCTAACCCAGATAAAATTAAGGCTATCACTTCTTTAGGAGAGCTGACGTGCATTAATGACGTTCAGCGCCTTGCAGGACGGATTGCTGCGTTGAGCCGGTTAATAAGCCGACTTGGGGAGAAGACCATTCCCTGATACCAGATGATGAAGAAGACAGACAAGTTTAAGTGGAGCAAGGCAGTGGCTGAAGCACTTGAAGCTCTTAAAAAATAGTTGACTGAGCCGCCAGTGTTAGCCGCTCCGATTGAGAAAGAGTCGTTGCTCCTTTATGTGGCGGCTAACAACAGAGCGGTGAGTGTAGCAATTGTGGTTGAGTGCAAGGAGGCAGGGAAAGAATATCCTGTGCAAAGGCCGGTTTATTACATTAGTGAAGTTTTGGCAGAGTCTAAGCAGAGGTATCCGCATTGGCGAAAGCTGGTATACGGAGTTTTCATGGCTAACCGCAAGTTAAAACACTACTTTTTGGGGCACCAGATAACCGTAGTCAGTTCTGCCCTGTTGGGAGATATCATTCAAAATAGAGAAGCCACTGGGAGGATTTCCAAGTGGGCCTTAGAGCTGGGTCCTCTTAACATCAAATATGTTCCTCGTACAGCAATAAAGTCTCAAGCTTTGGTGGATTTCATAACTGATTGGACAGAATATCAAGATCCCGAAGAGAAGTCGGATAACACATATTGGACTATACACTTTGATGGGTCCAAGAAGCTAGAGGGGTCCGGTGCAGGGGTTGTTCTCACCTCCCCCAAGGGTGACAAGTTTTGTTATGTGCTCTGGTTAATGTTTCCTTGTACTAACAATGCAGCTAAGTATGAGGCACTGCTCCATGGTCTCAGAGTCGCTAAAGAGATGAACTTAAGCCGGGTTAGATGTTTAGGCGACTCAGATCTTGTGGCTCAGCAAGTTTCAGGTACTTGGGACTCCAAGGATCCGCAGATGGCGGCTTATCGACAGGCGGTTGATATCATTGCCGGTCACTTCAAGGGATACCAGGTGGATCATATTGATCGTCGTAGGAATGAGGCGGCTGATGCCTTATCACGGTTAGGTTCTCAATGAAAGCCAGTACCACCTAATGTTTTTCTGGACGTATTGCATCATCCGACTATCAAGATACCCTCTGAGGAGGATCTGGCTATTCCTGACCCGGAGGCGGAATTGGTGGCGGCTCTACATGCTATCCCAGACTGGACTATTCCTTATTTGGCGTATCTGACACGCGGCGAGTTGCCTCAGGAGGAGGATCTGGCCAGGAAGATCACCCGGCATTCTAAATCTATGACGATTATAAATGGTGAGTTACATAAGTGTAGTGTGACGGGTGTCTTTCAGCGCTGCGTCTCATCGGAGGAGGGCCGGCAGATCTTAAGTGAAATTCATGCTGGCGACTGTGGACATCATGTCGGGTCAAAATCTTTAGCGGCCAAGGATTTTCGACATGGGTTTTTCTGGTTGACGGCTCACAAGGATGCAGAAAACTTAGTCCGTAAGTGTGACGGCTGTCAGAAGTTTGGCCTGCGTGCTCACGTTCCGGCTCAAGAGTTGAGGATGATACCAATCACTTGGCCGTTTGCGGTTGGGGGCTTGATATGGTAGGACCCTTCAAGAGATCCAGGGATAAGAAAACACACCTTCTGGTGGCGATTGACGAATTTACTAAGTGGGTAGAGGCAGAGCCGGTTAGCAAATGTGACGCGGCTACAACGGTTCAATTTATTAAGAAGCTGATCTATCGCTTTGGTTACCCGCACAGTATCATTATGGACAATGGAACAAATCTATCCAAAGGAGCTATGAAAGCGTTCTCTGAGAAGGAGCATATCCGGCTTGATGTTTCAGCCGTGGCACATCCACAGTCTAATGGTCAGGCGGAGCGAGCCAATCAGGAAATTTTAAGAGGAGTCAAAGCACGGCTCATGGTTCCTTTGAAGCGGACACCCGGTTGTTGGGTTGAGGAGTTTCCTTCCGTCTTATGGAGCATCAGAACTACCCCTAACAGATCTATAGGTTTTACGCCTTTCTTCATGGTGTATGGTGCTGAGGCGGTTCTACCCAGCGATATCCGACACGACTCACCAAGGGTAGCGGATTATGTTGAGACGGACAATGAGGTAGGACGCCAAGATGCGTTGGACGCCTTGGATGAAGCACGAGAGTTAGCAGCAGCCAGATTGGCAATTTATCAACAAGACCTGCGACGCTATCATAGCCGCAAGGTGAAGACCCAGACGTTCCAGGAAGGTGACCTGGTGCTCCAGTTGATTCAAGACCAATCTGGAATGCATAAGTTATCTCCACCATGGGAGGGGCCTTTTGTGATCAGCAGAAACCTTAACAATGGGTCATATTACCTCATTGATATCCGAGATGAGTCAGAAACCGTGGGTCAAGAGACGTTGCGGCCATGGAATATCGCGCATCTGCGACCATACTTTACTTAGCAGGCGTTGAAAGCCGCTATCATGGTATATATCATGTTTACATGAGTAAAAGCTAGCATCCCCGCAAAGACTGGGGCCTCTGCTCTTATGTATATCTTTGTACAATCAAGATGAAAATTTTCCGGCTCAAATATTTGAGTTGAAGTGGTTTGTTCATCGTCAAAACGGCTGATCTATCATCCGACTTTATACCCTATCAAGCGTTGTTGCAGGGAGTCTTCTTGCTTCGGGTATAGCTTACACCTCCCCTCCACAGTCTGCTTTTACGCTGTTGCAAGGAGGCTTCTTGCCTTCGGGTATAGCTTACATCTCCCTTGCACAGCCGGCGTTATGCCCAATTAAGCACTATTGCAAAGAGGCTTCTTGCCTTCGAGTATAGCTTACATCTCCTTTGCATAGCCAACTGTTATTAAACTGTTGCAAGGAGGCTTCTTGCCTTCGGGTATAGCTTACATCTCCCTTGCACAGTTGGCTTTATGCCTAGTTTGGTTACATTAAGCGCTGTTGTTGATGGAGGCTTCTTACCTTTGGTATAGATTACATGACCCAAAGACAACAACGTGTACACCAAATTCCAGTTGCTTATCAACTGCGCCCATCGAAGGGGGCTTCTTATCGACGGGTATCGCTTATCTCACCCTAATGGACGGCTTTATGTCACTTCCGGTTACTTATTAACCGCGATTGTCGAAGGGGGCTTCTTACCGACGGGTTTGCTTATCTCACCCTAACAACCGGCGTTTACGCCAAAACTCAGTTGCTTATCAACTGTAGCTGTTGAAAGAGGCTTCTTGCCTTCGGGTATAGCTTACATCTCCTTTAAAACAGCCGTCTTTATGCCATCTCAGGCTAATTATTAGCCGCGGCTGTCAATGGAGGCTTCTTGCCTTGAGGTATAGCTTACATCTCCCATCGACAGCCGGCGTTCGCGCATACAACATATGCTGTTAAAAGGAGGCTTCTTACCGTCAGGTATAGCTTACATTACCCTTCATACAGCCGGCTTTAGGCTGCTTCCGGTTCATCAATAGCCGTAGTTGTCGATAGAGGCTTCTTACCATCAGGTATAGCTTACATTATCCTAAGACAACCGGCTCCTTAATGGATTCATCTGACAAGAGCCGGAGCCATGTTGCTCCAGCTGACAAAATTCATGTTTTCAAAGATATTACCCGGCTCTAATCTTCTGGAGAAGGAATGACGTCTTCAAAGAAAAACACCCCTCACCAGAAAAGCTCAAGGTATATTTATGCAAAGGAGCGATCAATCAATGGAGAGCCGGCAACACATCAAATTGAAACACAGAGAGACGGAAAGTATACACAAAGAGATGGAAATATATACAGCCGGCACTATCTTTAGAACAGCAGAGTCATCCTTAAGCTATTACAAAAATTGCTCTCAGAAGGAGCAAAGGCATTACCAAGTTTCAACCGCCCACGGCGGGTCATTGCATGAGCCATCGCTCAGAAGGTTACAAAATGCAAAGTCAGACGGCCGGATCATCCTGCTCCGGCTCTTCTACTGGCTTCATCTGGAGAGTTTCCAAATCCCAGTTGCAGTCAACCAGCGCGGCGAAGGACCCTTCCTCAAAAAAGGGAGACGTGTTGAGATCATTAGGAAAGAGTTCCTTACTGCGGGCGGGTGTTAGAGATTTCCACTCGTAGAGAGGCCCGCGGATCCTCTTATCCTCACCATCATAAGCCTCCTAGTAGACATTTAAGTTGGCTTCATCTGCAAGTACAGACGCCAAGAAGCGGGAGTCCTTGACACACTGGATGTAGTCCGCCTCTGTGAATTCTGAGCCGTCGTCTTTCTTCGATGGATAGCCATCCATCATTTCAGCCGGCGTCAGCTCAGGGGCGAAGGCCAGAGCCCGGCTCAATCTGGCGACTGCTCCTTGACGAAAAGCTAATTTCTTCAGTTGTTCAATCTGTTTTGGCATGGTGGAGAAGAGTTCCAATACCCCTTTCAGAGCGGTGGGGATCTTCTCCTTATATTGAACACTCTTGATCGTGAAGATGGCGCCGCAGTATAGTTGTTCCGCAAAGGTGTAGATGGCCTTCAGTGGCAAAAGGCTATAGAAAGCCAACTGTCGGCTCCTGGAACCTGGATAAGCCGGATAAAGCTAATGAGTCGCTAGTTTTTCAATAGCAATGTTAAAATACAAAGTAAAACAGAATCTTACCAAATAGGGCGGCTGACATCTTCGCTATGTGCCGCTTCAGGCCTTGGAGTTCCTCCGCCACAGCTATAAGCCGCTGGTCGGCGTCGTCCGCCCGTTTGGTCAGAGTGGCCTTTTCAGATTCTGTCGTTTCTTTCAAAGAGGTAAGCTCAGCAGTGGTATTGGCCAGCTCCTCACAGAGAAGCCGACACTTTTCATCAGCAATGCTTCGGGCTTCTTGCTGAGCCACCAAGTTGGCCTTCAGATCTGCCAATTGAGACCCGGCTTCGCTTAAAGTTTCCTGCAAAACATCAAGATACAGGATAAGCCGCCGAAGGAAAGGTCATATCAAATGATGAGTGTTGACAGCAAAGATTATGCAAGTCTCAAACAGATTGCAAGAAATATATTTGACACTTGGGGGCTAATGTATGTTTGATCTTTGAGTATGCAATGTAGTTCCGGTTCATCTTCTTCAAAGTTAATCCGGAACTTGGGGGCTACACTATGGCTCTTCACTTTACTTCTAATGGAAGCCCCGACTCAAACTTTGTTAAGTTTTGAGTCGGCCCTTGGGGGCTGCAGGCGATTTTTCAAGATATCTACACTAAAGA
The DNA here is from genome assembly GCA_022496015.1 of Hordeum marinum. NCBI lineage: Eukaryota > Viridiplantae > Streptophyta > Magnoliopsida > Poales > Poaceae > Hordeum > Hordeum marinum. The sequence continues at coordinate 537,022,031 of CM039673.1, forward strand.
TCCGACTCAACTTTATCAACCTTGAGCTGGCCCTTGGGGGATACGGCCGGTGGTTTAAGTTATCTAAAGGAAGATCCGACTCAATTTTGGCAAATTAAGCCGACTCTAGGGGACAATGGCTATGAATTTTTTCTAACAAAAAGTTAAACAAAGACCCGGTTCAACGATTGAGTACATTGAACCGGCCCTTGGGGGCTAAGTAAGGGTATGGCAACAAGAAAGAGTACCTCGTATTTTGTCTTCATTAAAGAGACTAGCCGAAGTTCTAGATCCCGGCTGGTAGTAACCCGGTTTATATACCCGACGTGGAGCTCCTCGGCTGTCATCTTCTCGTATGAAGAGTCAAAGTTCAGCTTCTTCGATGCCTCGGCCGGCTGTGTATGCTTGGTCAGCACATGAGCTGGAGAAGTTTGATGACCAGACCCGGTGATAACAACATCTGGAGTTGCAGGGGTCTTGGCAGGAGTCGCCGATTTTGAAGGAACCCTTGGAGGGCTCTCCATGATGACATCGACAGCAGTCGGTTCTGTGGAGGCAGCTGGTGGATTTTCTTCTGCTTCAACCTCCTCTGGTTGTTCGAGCTCCGGCTCTTGGATAACAGGTCCGGGGGAGGGCTTGTTGGTCTTGCAATGCTTGGCTTGAGCACTGCAAAATAGAAGGATCAGCAGTCGAAGATGTTGCTATCATATTAAGAGCCGGATGTCCGGATATCATAGTAAGGAATGCTTACAGCGGATTGATCTTGGGCAGTGGTAGAACTGACGCCGAAGAGTCGCCGAAGGAAGGGGATTTCTAAAAAGAATAAAACAGAAAGATGAGAAAGTGTCAAGTTTACAATGGAAAGTCAAAGGAAAAGTAGAGACATAAACCTCTGCGGGGCGTTTCTTTGGAGCCGGAGAATTTGGTAACCCGGACACGAGCTCAGTAGAGATGGTGGTTCGAGTCTGTCGATGTTCGGCCTGCTGTTGTTTTTTCAAGAGAAAATAGGGAGCCAGGTAAGCAAGAGGGTGAGAAAGAGGAACTTTTATGATAACCCGTCGCGGCTTTCGGGGGACGAAACATTCTGAGCCGGAAGAAACATAATTTACCTCAGGAGCATTGGCGCGGCTGGTTTCCACTTCATCCTGTGAGTAAAACAAGCATTAATAAAGCAGGAAGGTAAAAGATCAAGCAAAGCAATTAAAGTATTACCTTTGAGCTGGATGATGGTGGCGGGTCAAACAAATTCTCTTGCGGGGCATCTTTTTTAGCCCTCTTGGTCGTGCCCTTCTTCCTGGATTTCTTTGGAGGGGCAACATATTCCTTCTTCTAGAAATCTGAGTTGGCCTACAGGAATGACCCGGAGAATGACTAGCAAATCAACAAAGTACAAGCAACATCTAAGAGACGGATGGGAAGAGATTAACTTACATCGGGAGCCGGATTATTGACGCAGAAAGGCGCCAGGCCGATGGCACTGCATGAGCCGGAGGCTTCGTGGACAAGGCTCCGGATGGTAGTGGTAATATCATCCTTTGTCAATATTGACTTGCTGAAGCACAATGAGCTGTCATATTTGCCTTCGTACTCACACATAAGCCGACCTCTGTGGCTTAAAGGCATGATCCGCCAGGAAATCCAGCAGCAGATCAAATCCAATCATATTAAACTGTTGGCCAGGAGTGCTTTGATCTTGGCGTGGAACGGCTCGTATCTGGCACGTTCTGAGGCTGAGAGCCGGCCAGGAAGCTTTGTGTCTGTCCTAAGCCGAGAGGGGCGGTAACCTGCCAACGAGTGCTCTTTCTCAGGAGAGGTCTCTTGGCAGTAGAACCACGTCTTATTCCAATCCTTTGGGTGACTCGACATTGGAGTGGCAGGAAAGATGATGTATCGGCGGTGTTGAATAGAAATGCCGCCCAGCTCCAGACTCGGACCACCCTTCATTTCAGTTTGGCGGTTGGCATAGCAGTACTCTCGAAAGAACCCCACAGACGGCTTAGTTTGCAGATAAGCTTCGCAGAGAACTTGGAAGTTGCAGATGTTTGAGACGGAGTTGGGTGCCAAGTCTTGAGGATGCAGCTTGTAAAAATGAAGAACATCCCGGAAAAACTTAGAGCCGGGCGGCACGAACCCTCGCTCGATGTGATCAGTGAAGACTACTATCTCTCCTTTTTGGGGAGAAGGCCGGGTCTCTTTACCCGGAACCCGCCAATTGAGGACCTCTTTGGGAGGGAGAGTACCCGCTTCAACATAATCTGCTAAGTACTCCTCCGTAACGCAAGAACCAACCCAGTTGCATGAGTTGGACGCACGAGACATATTGGCGGCTTAAATACTGTGCAAGGTAAAGGGCGTGATAAGTCAAGCACAAGCAAATATTTATGACGGCTTACAGGTTTAAGGGTTCTATGGATAATGCGGAAAGACCCGGTTGATGAGAGCCGGAGAAGCTTAGAGACTCAACAGAGGAAAGGAAGATTGAAAATTGGCTAAGTCCTAAAAAACAGATTCCGCAAACTGCTACTATGGTTACGGATCTACAAAAGCGGAGAAAAAGATTTTAATCCTGACCTAGCAATGAACAGCGAAAAGAAAATGGATCGGAGCCATCGCGGTCCGTGCATTACACACGGCCGGCCCGCGCGCGACGGCGAGGCGAGAGCGCACTCTAAAGGCGCCAACGGCGTCGAGATATACTCGCGGTGGCGGAGCCGGAGCCCGAGCGGTGGCGGTGGAGCCCCCGATGAAAACTCTACTACGGTGGTGGGCGATCTAAAAAGAAGGAGAACTCACCGGAGATGTCGCGGCGGAGGCGGAAGGTCTCTGGTACGAATCAGGGTGATGCAGCGGCCCGGTCGGTGTTGCTACGAAGACGGTGCCGGACGACGAGGACGCTGGAGCGGCGGCGACAGGAGGAAGAAGAAGAGGCGTGAGCGGGAAAAGTGAAAGGCTTCGACCCGCACGAGTCGTATTTAAAGAGGGAATGAGGAAGGCGCGAAAATCCAGGCGACGACACCGTTTGACCGAGGCGGACGCCTCGATTCTCGGGGTGACTGTTTAATGAAAGATTCGGTGATACGTCAGCGGATCTCATGACGTCACGCCGGGTCATTTCTGGGTGACTCGCCAAAATCAGAAGAGAAGGATGAAGTGAGCAAGCTCAATTCAACCTGGGGCCTAATGTTGGGGATATAACCCCGCAATATGACCCACCCTAGAGGCTCCGGGTCATGTTGCTGGCTCGTGAGCCGGCCCAAGGGTGAGCCGTAAGACTGGTGGCCCAGGAAGATAGGCGGCTCAAGGTGTGGGCCATACGACGGCCCGGACGGAGAAGACCCGGGCGTGTAAGCTGTCTCAAAGACAGCTTGGACAAGAAGATAGAGAGAGACTCGGACATACAATAAGACTCGGTTAGCAATTGTAACGACCCGGTGGTCCTGACCTCCTATATAAAGGCAGACCCGGGGCGATGTAGAGGATAGGTTATCGAGAACTAGGTCAAGCTTCTAGCTCCTTGTAATCGATACACAAGCAATACAAACACAAGCAGGACGTAGGCTATTACCTCGACTTGAGGGGCCGAACCTGGATAAATCCGTGTCTTTTGTCCCGATCAACCCCTTTGAGTCCATCCCGTTAGCGATGGCCTCGAATCCAAGTCCGTTCACCCGGACAACTGCCGTGATAAATCCACAATAGATGGACTAGCACGTTGATCAAAGATGGTTAAGGTTTCCTAGCCATGGACATGAGATGTTGTTTGATAACGGGGTCACATCATTAGGAGAATGATGTGATGGATAAGACCCAAACTATAAACGTAGCATATAATCGTGTCAGTTTATTGCTATAGTTTTCTGCATGTCAAGTATCTGTTCCTACGACCATGAGATTATGCAACTCACTAACACCGGAGGAGTACCTTGTGTGTATCAAAAATCGCAACGTAATTGGGTGTCTATAAAGGTGCTCTACAGGTATCTCCAAGGGTGTCTATTGGGTTGGCATGGATCAAGACTGGGATTTGTTACTCCGTGTGACGGAGAGGTATCTTAGGGCCCGCTCGGTAATACAACATCACAATAAGCCTTGCAAGCAATGTGGATAAGTGTTAACCATGGGATCTTGTATTACGAAACAAGTAAATAGACTTGCCGGTAACGAGATTCAACTAGGTATGGACATGCCGACTATTGAATCTCGGGCAAGTAACATACCGAAGAGTAAAGGGAACATCATACGGGATTATCTGAATCCTTGACATAGAGGTTCAATCGATAAAGATGTTCGTAGAATATGTAGGAACCAATATGGGCATCCAGGTCCCACTATTGGTTATTGACCGGAGAGGTGTCTCGGTCATGTCTACATAGTTCTCAAACCCGCAGGGTCTGCACACTTAAGGTTTGATGACGTTTCAGTAGTATTGAGTTATGTATGTTGTGACCGAACGTTGTTCGGAGTCCTGGATGAGATCCCGGATGTCATGAGGAGATCTGGAATGGTCTGGAGGTAAAGATTGATATATAGGAAAGAGGTATTTGGGTTCCGAAAAAGTTTCAGGCACTATCGATAGTGTACCGGGAGTGACGAATGGGTTCCGAGGGTCCACCGGGAGGGGCCCACCCACCGCGGAGGCCACATGGTCCCAAGAGGTGGCGCACCAACCCCTAGTGGGCTGGGCAACTAGACCCAAAAGGCCCATGCGCCCAAAGAGGAGGAAAAAGGTGGAGGTGGGAGGAGTCCTTGTTGGACTAGCACTCCTCCCGGCGCACCACCTCTTGTATGAGGTGGACTCCACCACCCTGGACGGCGGCCAAGTCCTATGCTAAACCCTAGGGCGCCTCTTCCCACCCCTTCCTCCTATATATACTAGAGGTTTTAGGGCAGCCCAACACACGAAAAGCCACGTGCTGCCCTCTTCTTCCTCTAGATCTATTTCTCCTCTAGATTAGTTCTGCGGTGCTTAGGCGAAGCCCTACAGGATTAGTTCACCACCACCGCCACCATGCCATTGTGCTACCGAAGAACTCATCTTCCTCTCCACCCTTGCTTGCTGGATCAAGCAGGTGGAGATCGTCATCGAGCTGTACGTGTGCTAAACGCGGAGGTGTCATCCGTTCGGCACTAGATCAGAAGGACCACGATGGGATCGCGGGACGACTCGTGATGAGATTGCGGGACGGATCGTGATTGGATCATGAAGACGTTCGACTACATCAACCGCATTTCTTAACGCTTCCGCTTAGCGATCTGCAAGGGTATGTAGATTCACTCTCCCTATCGTAGATGCTCATCTCCTAGATTGATCTTATTGAAGCGTAGGAAAATTTTGTTTCCCATGCAACTTTCCCCAACAGAGCGAGCTTATGAGGCATAGTGGAAGTAATGCTGGGGTAGCAAAGATAGCCGAACATGCGTAACTCATTGTAAGTCGGTGGCGTGCCAAACAAAAGATGATGAGGTATGAAGTTCCCGCGAGTGCGACAAGGGCGGATGTTGAGAAGAAGGGTTGCGGTGGCGAGCGCATCTGGCCAAAAATGTGGGGGGCATTGGCGTGAAATAGAAGTGTGCGAACGAAGTCATTAAGAGTGCAAAGGATGCGCTCGGCGCGACCATTTTGTTGCGAAGTATACATGAAGGTGAGACGAAATATCGAGTTGTGTGTGGTAAGAAGCTTGCGTATAGGAAGGTTGTCGAACTCCGTCCTGTTGTCGGTTTGCAGCACATGAATGGGATGTCCAAACTGCGTGAAGACATAGGAGTAAAATACGGTGAGGGTGGAGAGAGCATCTGACTTTCTCCAAAACGGGAAGGTCCACACATAGTGTGAGAAATCATCAAGGATAAGAAGATAGTAAAGATATCATGTATTACTTGCAAATGGAGAAGTCCAAACATCACTATGAATTAACTCGAATGGGTAGGATGCAACATGCGATGAAATGCTAAATGGAAGATGAACATGTTTGCCGAGGCGACAAGCATGACAAGTGTGATCATCGATCTTATTACACGTGAACGAGAAACTCCGAAGAATATGTCGAAGGGTGGCAACGTTGGGATGTCCTAAGTAAGCATGCTAGAGGTCCACTCCGATGGAGAGCGTCATGGGTGCGACGGTTGTGAAGGCACGCGAGTGGACCAGGTAGAGCTCGTCGGGGCTGTCACATCAGTGGAGCACCATCCGGGTACGGGCATCCTTAACAGAAAAGGCAAACATGTCAAATTCGACGGTGATGGGATTTTCACGTTTAAGACAACAGACGAACACAAGATTTTTAATAAGGTTAACAGAAACAAGTATGTTAGATAATGATATGGGCATGGAATTGGAAGGAAAAGCGGCATGACCAATATGTGTAATGGGAAGAGAGGAAACGTCACCCACGGTGATCCGAGTGGATGTATGAACGGGTTGCGCGGTGAGGAGGTTACCAGGGTTTTCAGCCATATGGGTCGTTGCTCCGGTGTCCATGTACCAGTCACCGCCACCGGTGTAGTTGTGTGGAGTAGGAGCGGAGTGCAGAGTTGCTAGCAACACAGGATCCGAGGGCGCTGGAGGGGCCGACGGCTACGGCTGTTGCGAGGGCGCCGGAGGGAGGCCACCGACCTGAGGCAGCGGACCATAGGGCGTCGGATAGCCATAGGGCAGCGTGGGCGTGTACTGCTACGGGGCAGCATGCAGCGCCTGGTGGCTCGCCGGACGAGCGCCGAAGTGACCGGGAACAGGAGCGCGGGGTACCGGCCTGGAGTACGCGTGAAAAACACCCGTCCAAGGGTTCTGTCCAGCGTACCAGGGTGTCAGCTGGGGTACGGCGGCTGCTACCGCTGCTGTTCCAGACGGGGCGCCCCACCCTGGTTGTCGTCCTGCTGCTTGCAGCCGCGACCACCGCGGCCACCATGGTAGCGGTCAGCGGGAGCCTGCGGGGCCGGTGGAGGTAGATGCGAAAAACCCGGCGGCAGAAGCGGCAGGAAGCCGCCCGGGGCAGGCCGCGATTGAGGGGCCTAGGCTGGTGGGGCACCACTGCGAGAGGTACCCATGGCAAGGGCAGTATGGGTAGCCCGAGTGTGCGCCATCTTCATCCGGCACTCCTCTAGTTTCAAGTATGCCACGACCTTGGGGAATGTCGGGTTAGGGATGAGGGTGAGGTTGGGGGCGGCGTTCCCGAACTCCTCGTTCAGGCCGTTGCCGAGGGTGCTGATAAGAAGCTCGTCGAGGACCTTCTCGCCGAGATCACGGAGCTCGTGGGAGAGCTTCTTGAGTCGCATGCAATGGTCGTCAATATACGAGTTAAGCTGATGACACCCATAGAACTCGCCGTGCAAGAAGACCTTGTGTTGGAGCTTGTTGTCGGTGAAGAGGCCGTTGAGCTTAGTCCAAACAGCGTGAGCATCATCCTCATCAGAGACCACCGTGTGAAAGTGGTCCTTCGAGATGGTGGTGTAGAACCAGCGGATGAGAGTGGCGTCGATGGTCATCCACTTGTCATCGTTCACCATGAGGCTGGAGTCCATGTAGCCATCGACGTGATCCCGGAGATTGTACTCACGGAAGACGAGGGAGAAGTACGTTTTCCAGGCATAGTAGGTGGAGGTATGGTGATCGAGGGTGACGGGAATGCGAGCAAGGATGTTGAGGTCCCGGATGAGGACGGGATCGGGACCAGCGAACGGGTTGGTGCGGTTGGAGAGGGAGGAGTTGCGGGATGACATGGCGCAACACGGGGGGGGGGAGTGTTGCGGTTGGGTGTGGTGTCAACGGCGGCTGTGCGACAGCGGCGACGGCGTTAGGGTTTAGGTGGCGGCGGCGCTGTGCAACAGCGGCGACGACGTTAGGGTTTAGGTGGCGGCGGCGGCGTTGTAACATCCCAAACTTTGGAATGTTATAATAAATATTAGAATGATTGTTTATTTGATTTAGTAATTGAATTTGAGTGAAAATTTGAAACTTTTTGAAACTTTTGAAAGTTTAATGAGAGGGAATGAAATGACTTCCCAAAACCTTCAATCTGCATTTTGATCACCAGGAATTCAAATTATTTTCATCACAAAACCCTAGAGTGAAGATGACATGACTTCTTCCATTTAAAGAAATGAAAAGGGATTTGAAAATGATTTGAATTTCATTTGAAAATATTTCAAATTCAGAAACTTTAAGCAACTCAATGATTTTCATGAGAGAGGATAAAATGACTTCTTCAAATTATATGAAATATGAGTTGGAAGTAAAATAAAGCTTTGAAAAGTGAATGTGAAAATCTCTGGATTTTCTTTTGGAATCATTTCATATTTGGTTCCTATTCAAATTTTCAAAGTATTCAAACCCTGACAAAAATTTGAGAGGAGTAACATGACACTCCAAGACAGGGGGTTATTTGTGAAGTTTTTGAATCATCAAGCCCAAAAAGTTATTTGAAAAATATTTGCAAAAGTAAATAAAGCCAATTAAGGCATTTTCTGAAAAATGATTTTTTTAAAGTATTCAAATGCCAGAATAAAAATCCATTAAATGGAATTTATTATTCTGTTAATTTTGATATAAAATTTGACTATATTTGGAACTTATTCGAATGCATTAAATAGGTTTTATTGCTCTAGAAAATTAATGAAGGAAATTTATTCGCGTGTATTAAAAAAGGCTAGCCCACCAGCCTTAAAGTCCCGAGACCGTTACCAGTCGGTCACCGTCGCCGCTAATCCCGTCCCTCTCTCTCAGACGCGTGGGATCCGCCATCCGTTCGCGAGACACCGCGGTCGCCTCCCTCCTCCATTCACTCCCGAGACCACGCCGGCGAGACCTCGCCGTGGATCTCGCCTCCTTCCATTCCCCGGCCCTCTGAGCCCCCTATAAGAAGCCGCCAGACCCCACTCTCCATTCCCCTTGTTTCCCCCTCCTCCCGCGCCCTCCCACTACCGGAATCCCTCGCCGGACTTCTCAAGCGCCGCCGCGCCATTAACACGCCACCGCTCCACCCTGCCCTCCCTGTGTTTCCCCGAGCCATCACAGAACTTGCCGCACCTCCCCATCCCCCTGTCAAAGGCCCGGACCCCTTGGAACGCCCTAACCTCGAACGTCGCCGGAACCCCACCTCCACTGAAACACCCCGAGCTCGTGCTCGTTGACCCCGTCGCTCCCTCACCACTTGGACGCCACCAGACTCTCCGTCGTGTTCCCCTGCGTCGCTTGGTGCCATAAGCCGCGCCAAAGGATCACCTACGCCACCTCCACGAGCACCTCGCCGTCCCTGCCTCGCCGGAGATCTCCATCGCCGGCGACATAAGCACGGTGAGCCTCTCCCACTCCCTTCCCACCGTCGGATCCAGATGAAACGGCTCAGATTAGAATAATTTAAATAGAGAACCGGTAGCCCTTTCATTTCGGTCGTCCGCCCGTAGCACACCCCCGTAGCCAATAGCAGAGCTCCACGTGTACCCCTATCCGTTCGAAGCAAAACTTTTCTTTTTCTGTTTTAATTTCAAAAACAGAATAGTTCTATTTTTATTTTCTTTATATCTTTTATGTTTTTAACTATTTTAAATTGATTCCTTTTGTATAGTGTCACAAATTTCATCTAGTTTCTGTAGATATCAAATTTGGCTATGTTTGAATATTTAAATTTCAATTTAAACAGATTTGATTTCTGAATATCTTGAGTTTTAAAATGTATTTTTGATTGATTCTTTTTGCTACTTGTCACTACTGATATTAGTTATCATTGGGAAGAGTTTGAGAATTTTTAGAATAAAATTGATTAGGGTTTTAACTAAAAACAGAATATGTTTAGTTTCCTATTAGTTTAATTAGATTGAGTTACTTTGTTTTGTTTTGAAAATCTGAATATGATTTACATTATGTTTTAGATTTCATTTATTTCTGTTGTTCAAAATTTAGGATTTATACTTGCTGTTAAAAAAAATTGCTTAGTTTATTACTATGTTGTTATAGGAACATTATATTTTTAACTAAGCATAGTTTGATAAAAACAGACTAGTTAGTAATAGTTAATTTTAACAAAGTTTTATATAACTAGATTCTATTTTCAAATAAAAGTTTTAGTAATTCTTTATGTTAAGAAATGTTTGTTAATAAAAAAATGGTTTAGTTTTACTCTATTATAGGAAACTATATTTTTCTTCATTAGGTAATGTTTTATAAAACAATTTAGTTTTAGTAGAAACTCATTTCACAAAAGTTTTAGATGATTTAATTCTGTTTTATAATAAAGATTTTATTTAATTATGTTTTGTTAACTTAGTTGTTTTTACAATATGTTTTCTCTTAGTTATTATTTTGCTTGTTGTTAATTTCATTAGGCAAACACTCATGTTGTTTAGGATGTTGTTTTCACAGTTTTACTTGTTCTTCAAAAGTAATTCTTTTTGTGAGTAAAATTATTTACTAAAATAATTCTGTTATATTTTACTTTGTTAATGTTTTGGTACTATTCGAAAATAATTGTTTTAGGGGAAAATTACTTTAGTTGCTTTTATGAAAACTTTCTTGATTTTAACTTTTGTCTTAAGTATTTCCTTCATCAACCTTGTTGCTTTTGTTTCTTGTGTTCTCTTGTGATTGTTAGTTTGATTGCTAGAAGTGTTTGCTTATGTGAATGCAATGGTTGTTATATAGATTTCTCATCGGAGAGTGACGAATAGTCTATCAAGTTATTTCTGAGAGCGATCTTTATCTTCATCAACAGTACAGGCAAGTTCACTTTGACCATCTTTTCATACCTATGTTTTATTGCATGTAGTGACATCATTCAACAAATCCCTCCCGTAGTGTTATTGAAATTCTTGTAGTTGAGTAGAATGCATGAGGTAGGAACCCACCACTTGTTACTAAAGCCCCGGGAACGCTAGTTAGTGCAATGCTATGCTAAAGTAGACGGGGTCTGGTATGAGTGTTCGTGAGTGGTGTGAAGAAGGACTCCACGTCAAAACGACGACTTCATGAAGGCTTCTTCAAGACCTGCATATTCAAGACCTCAAGACTTCGAGACTCGAGAAGCAAGTTTTCAATACACACTACTGGGTGAGGGATGGAATTGATGGGCACCCTGGAGAAACCAGTGAGTGGCCGGGATGCATGGGGAAGTGCCATGACATCTTGCGGAAAGCCTCACCCAGACTCAAAGAGAAGGATGAATACTTCATGCCCGGAAGCTTACCTGTGTAGCCACAAGTCATTATGGGCTCTGGCTTGGTTGATCTTTGTTGTGACTCTGCTGGGCAGTGCTACGAGATGTAGTCGACGTTAGGATTGGATGGGCACTGTCGGACAGTCAGGGAAACACTTTGAAAGACCATGTTTCGTTCATCCTGTTCTCAAACACCAGGCAGTGCGAGGACTTACCAGGAGGGAACGAATATTGTGGGTAAAGTACACAACACTCTGCAGAGTTAAACCTAATCGATTAGCCGTGTCCACGGTTACGGACAATTTGAGCTTCTAGACTTGGATCTATCTCTGAACTATCAACACGGGACTGATAACTAATTGCGGGCAACTTAAGTTACTTTTGGGTACTTGAGACATTGGTTGGCGGAACCATGTAATGATAGGTAACTATATAGTGAAACTCCCGATATTCCTTTGTTGTAGGAAAAGCAAACAAAATCAGCTTTATGCAAAAACTTAGACACAGAGCCATAAAGCCATACTGCATATAGATTAGTCTTTATCTTCTGTTCATGCTATGGTGATCTTGCCAGTACATTCAATGTACTGATCTATATGGCTGCAACGTCTTATGTTGCAGATACTCTTCTACGACGGGTAAGAGTACGATTCAGGGTTACGGTCCGCACTCAACTTGCCGTTGGTGTTATTGGGACTCCACTCCCGTTGACATTATCCGCTGCTGTTTTAAGGTATATATCAGTTTTACGTTAATTACATGTGATTGCACTTTGATATATACATTGATGTACTGTGTGTGCCAGCATACTGATCCAAGGATGACACAGAAAACACAGAGGCTTGACTCGTTTTGAGTCGAGTCGCTACAGGCGTTAGGATTTAGGGGGCAGAAGTGGGGTCGGTAGGGAGGCGGCGGCGACACATAGCGGCGGTGGTGGCGGGCTTGAGAGAGACTGCGGCGGCGACGATGGCAGGCTTGAGAGAGACCGCGGCGGCGACGGCGGCAGGCTTGAGAGAGACCGCGGCGGCGGCGACGTGATGAGGCGACGGCTATGTGAAGGAGCGGAAGCGGCCGCGGTGAGGGAGATCGCGACGGCGGCGGCTGAGGGTTAGGTTAGGATTGAAGGTATGATATCATGTAGAGAGATAGTTTTCGCAATGCAACTCACGATGTATTGATCGGGTGCATAAGTATGTCTATAAAAAGTACAGTGTGGATCACGACCTTTACTATACAAGGAATAGGAGGTGGGTCAGGATATATAATATACATGTAAAATCATATGTTCAGTAGTTGGTGCATAGAAGGTTTATCTGCACCTTGAGGTGGCAAAGAATCATTGGACCACGTGACAATTTGTAATGGTATATAAAGTGATGGCTACAATGTGACACGTAATGCACGACGTTTCGTGTGTATCACAATGTACGTGTAACGAGATTAGATCCCTTTGATTTCCTGGAACATCTGTATATACACAACATTCGAGTTTTCCTTCAAGAAATCGTCGGATTTTTCATGGCAACATAGAGAGTAAACTACATTATAAGATTATATAGAGGGACCAAGCATAAAAAGCAAGTAGTTGTTATAGCTTACATTCATGTGTACAATGCGCCAGCTCCCTCACTTTCAATTACTTGTCGGCACCGTGGTACCTCTACCATTGTTAGAATAATAGGGGCACAAGTCAGTCCGCCAAGGAAAAGCAATCACAATACGACACCGAGATTATTCATGAAGTTCATCGACATGGCTAATCCCTGTGGCATGACTACATGCTCCTCCCCATGTACTAAATCAACATACTATTGTCAACGAACACATAGGCTAATCCCATGTGGATCAAATTGTCTCACGGGCACCCAAGAAAGGCACCTTGTCCCTCTCGTTCTTCGAGGCAATAATGCAATCAAGGTTGCAATGTTGTAAGACTAATGTAATGAACATCATGCTCTATTATCCATGACAACAATGTATATATATTGATATTACACATATACAAAGATTAAACGGTGTCCAGTCTTGATCATACTAAATAGCTACACATCCTTGCCTGAAGCATGAGTTACGTGAATCAGTGCAATAGATCATGCTTACTCTATTATCTACAAACTCTAGAGGTTTATTCTGTGCATCCCACTTTATAGAAATAGAAAAAGGTATGATTTTTCATCCTCCAAGTTTATTGATTCACTATAATTAAGACTAGAGAAGTAATTAGGCTTTCCTCCTCGCCGATGCCTAATTATAAACCCAAAACCAACCTATCTCTGTATATGTGTAATATCAAAATATTTACATTGTTGGCATGGATAATAGAGCATGCTGGTCATTACATTATTCTGACGACATTGCAACCTTGGTCGCATTATTGCCTCGATGAATGACAGAGAGAAGGTGCCTTTCCTGGGTGCCGGTGAGACAATTTGATCCACGTGGGATTAGCCTATGTGTTTTTCCACATGTCAGCGACCATATGTGGTTGCTTTGCCTTTCGCCCATGTCACCAGTGGCAAGGGTCATCGGACTGGCCGTGGTGGATGGTGGGAGACCTGTTCTGATGGCTTCATCAAACTTTTCATTAACAATACTATGTTGATTTAGTACATGGGAGAAGCATGTACACCCATGCCACGGGAATTAGCCATGTCGGCGAACTTCGTGAATAATCTGGGTGTCGTATTGTGATTGCTTGTCCTTGACGGACTGACTCGTGCCCCGATTATTCTAACAACAATAGAGGTACCACAGTGCCAAACTAGCTTTCGGGGGCTGGCGGCGCTCCGGCGATCCCATCCCCATGCCAGGCGGCTTCAAGATCTGGGGTGCCACTGTCGCCAGGGACAGCGGCGGCGTGACCAGATCGGCGGCGGCGCGGCCGGATCTAGGCTCAGGCGTGAGCTTGGTCTTCGGGTCACGGTCAGCGCGATGGCGAGTGCGACACGTCGGCATCTGGATGGATCTGCGGGATTCCATCTTTGTCTGGTCCTGGACAATCCGGGCAACTCCAGGGGAAACCCTATATCTTCATGGGATCGAGCGATGGCGGTGCTCTTGCGCCGCAGTTCCTCTTCAGGGCATCGTTTTGGAGTTTGCTACGGTCGAAGGAACCAGCAAGGCCGGCGGCGTACGCTCGACGGCGCAACTGCCGATGTAAATTGCGCCGACTACGGTCATGGCAGATGATGGCGGCTTCTTTGATGTCGTTTTGTTGTCGAAGCATCGTTGTTGCAGTTGGCGGCATCAGGCTCGGGATGCTCCGGAGGAAACCCTAGATCTGGGTCTCCCGAATCGGACGATGATGACGTTCTTAGTAGCGCTTTCCCTCATGGGGGCATCGTTTTGGAGCAAGTGATGGCTGGAGGTGACAAGAGAAGGAGCGGTGCTTCATCACACACATTGATGGTGTCGGATCTCGATGGCATGGCGCTCTAGAGATTAGGTGTCTGATGTGCGATGATGGACTCGCGCAGGAGGTCGACGCTGTGTGGCATCGTGGTGGCGTCGGCGGCAGCTAGACTGGACAACGTTCATGCAGCAGTACATCTTTGAAGATGGATTGGTGGCAGGTGGCTGCGGCGGCCTCATACCCGGCAGGCGTCCTGGTTGAGGAGCATGCCGGACTGATGGGTGCCCATACCCGGCAGGCGTCCTGGTTGGGACCTCAGGTCTTAGATGTTAGGTTTGGCTGCGAGGTGTGTTTGGTACTAGGCCCAGACTATCAGCACCCCTTCATCAATTGAATATGAGTAGCGGCACTTTTGTTGCCTAGACGGTGGTTTCAATCTTTATGTTGTATGACTTTGTAAGGTCTTGTGTGAATAATTAATAAAATGGTTGCATGCATCATTAGATGTAGAGGCCGGGGGTCCTCCATGTCTAAAAAAAGCTTCCGTACTATCGTCACTTCTCCTTTCAGTTTCATCCTCACCAGCATCCACGATGTTCATCTTCATCGCATGCTTGGAACTAGCTTTCCTTTGATGCCACATCACCCCCCCCCCCTTCGGACACCGCCGCTTCTTCAAAATCCCTAACAATGCTCGCGGGGATGTGAGGGGAACTAGTGGCGCAAGAGTCAGCGGAGGATACAAGGGCCGTTGCCGCCGACATCTCGACAAATCCGGCTAAACCATTCGACTTGTTGAACCAAGGGAAAAAATAGCATGCTATGACACTTTTCTTTAGCAAGACATTGCTCATAAGGGTATAACATACTATTAAGGATGCTATAACACGCTATTTAAATCATTGGTTTGACATGAGAAAAATCCATCCAACACATCAAGCGTGTGAAGTGATATTTTGGCAATTTTTTTGAAACTTATTTCAATAAAAAAAGCAGTATGGTCATTTTAGGGAATATCTAGATTTGCCTTAATTATTATACAACTAAATGACTCAGTTAAACATAAAAATAAGAAAACGAGAAAAGAAAATACCAACACCAATCTCCGCATAATATTAATGACATGTAATTTAGACACGCAATACTTAAAGAACATCTAGATGCGTTTTAGCAAAATCAAAACGGTATTTCGGTAATTTCTGGTCATGCTTAATTCCTCATATATATTTTGTCGACTAGATTTGCTTGAGTTTTCAGTCGACTGAGAGGTCATCGGTCCGGCCCATTATTTTCCATCTGTTCTGTCCGTGTTTGGAGCGACTCGAATCTGTCCTAGAGATACCACGTTAGCCGTACGGTGGAGTACACAACTGGAATCTTAACTAAAATATCCAGGTTCATTGCGACTTTGGAGTAAAAAATGTTCGGCCGTCCGAGTAAGCTCCACCCACTAGCAGGAGCAGGAGCAGGAGCGGTCACATCATTATCCTTTTCTGTGCTTGAATATCATAACGGCACGCCTATACGTTGCGTGGCACGTCATCATGTTGTAATGATCGGCCAGGTTCTCGGTGTTTAATTTTTCCAACGCTACCAGTTGGCGCTCGCACACGGGGAAGGCCGCAACCTCCCGCCCGAACGGCAGTGTCAAAGCCGTCACATCACCATTCCGAATCACAAATTCGTCCGTCTGTTTGCTGTGCTTGCCGGTCTGTGGATAGCACTAGCCGGTGTGCGCACGCCACGAGCAGCGAAGCGTTGAGCCGGCACGCACGGGCGGCTGCGGATCGGCATCGATAGTGAACGAGGTACGAGGACGTCGGCGTGGAGCCGTGGCATAGGCAGAGCGCGCAGTGGTGGTGGTGCTCCCCTTCTCGTGGTATAGGCAGAGCAACCAGGACACGGTGTAAGCAGTGGCGAAGCCACACTATAACTGCGTAGTCAAGTGACTACACAGAAATTTTGGGAACCTGGCAACACAAAAAGCTTGACAACACAAGATTAGGAACCTGGCACCGCCACTGGGTGTAAGTTTGGCCTTTTGGTTTCCTGCTCTTACGATGCTTGATCATTTGTCTTGCGGAGCGTTGCATGATCTAGCACTTGGTGTTTGGATTTTTTTTCAAAACTGACACGTTTTTTATAGCAATTTCGAAAACTAGTAATGTTAACACGTTTTTTTTTTGGCAAAACTAGCATCCCGTCGGTCGTTGGCCGAAGAGGGACTCTTCGGTCGGGTGTTGACCGAAGAGGGACTCTTTGGTCAGCAGATGGCCGAAAAGTCCTTTTCTGTCTTTCCTTCATCGAAGAGGGACTCTTTTCCTATTAGTGCATTCTTTTCATTACAGGAATCGATATTTCCATTCAAGTAACAAAAAGGTTGCTAACCCAGTCCAGAATTTCAGGTTTTTTTGTGCTTAGAACAGAAATTTGCTCGGAAGAAATGTCGTAGACACAAATGTAGAAGGGTGTTGGCATTTACAGCTTAAACATTCCATAATTTTTTGCAGGCTGCATATGTATTTTCCTTTCTTAAATTGTATCCTTTTACATAACGTTACATTGTCTGGTCACCAATACAGTTGCTTCAAGATTGAGACCATCTCGTCTATGGAACCATATCATCGTGTATATCTAGGATTTCTGTATTGTGTACATCTGTAATTTTGTTTATTTATACATTGGCTTCACCCTTTGTTGATTCATGCAGCCATCCTATTTGATAGAATGTCTGCACAAGCATCCATTCCCGGTGGTTCCAAGGGTGTGCGAGGCAACAACAATGGTGTCGACAGGCTCAACAGCCTGTCCGACGATCTGCCCCACCTAGTGATGTCCTTCCTGCCGATGCCATCGTGCGCACAAGTCTTCTGTCGCCAAGGTGGCGCAATCTCTGGAGCTCCGCACCGTTTATCCACATCAACAAGAAAGACTTTGTGGTTAAAGACGATGTGAGCATTTTTTGCTTTGATAACCAAAAGCTGGAGAACTTTGTGGACCACTTGCTACTCTTGCATGATGGCACTGTTTCCCTGGATGAGGTCCGGATTTCATCATGGGTGGCAGTAGTAAGAAGAGTTATGTGTGGATTTGTCATGCCATCAAGCACAAAGTTCGTCTCCTTCACATTTCTGGATTCTTCATTTTGGATAGCACGGCAATGTTTCCTTCTCAGTACCTCAAAAGAATCAGGCTCCACTATGTTTTAATTTCAGAAAATGACGAGATAGAATATCCGAAAATGGTTGCGGGCAAGTACAAAGTTGGAATGTAAAAGAGGGGGATGGTTGTGCAGGAATTATAATGCATTTAAGTGAAAAAAATAACACTCCGGTCTTGTGTAAGCCGAAGAGTACTCCCACACAACTTCGGTCAGGCTCTGACGTAAAGAGTATGAACTCTTTGGTCAAGGAAAGACAGAAAAGGAATCTTCGGTCATCTGCTGACCAAAGAGTCCCTCTTCGGCCAACACCTTATCGAAGAGTCCCTCTTCGGCCAACGGAAGACCGAAGACTCCCTTTTCGGCCAATGAACGACCGATGGGATGCTAGTTTTGCAAAAAAAAAACAACGTGTTAGCACTACTAATTTTTGAAATTGCTATAAAAAACGTGCTAGTTTTGAAGAAAAAATTGCTGCTTGCACATTGATTATGTAAATGGAGATTTACCGATGGACTCTGCTAGAAGTGTGTGGTTCTGCAAGAATTTTCTAACGAATGCATCGCACGCCAAATTTCAGTGCCTATGGATTGCTTGCATTATTAAGCATATTATTAATTTTCTCGGAAGAAGAATTTGCCAGGGTTATACATCAGTTATTTACGATGAATAGATGGACGGGCAACTTGGTCAACCAATATCCGTTTCGAAAAAAAAACTTGGTCAACCAATAGACACTTTCGGTCAATTATTTCATCGCAAACAGGAAAGTTCATCCTATCCAGAATAGTTCACCAATAATCATTAAAGACTAAGGAGACTAGAGGAAAAGGTGTGCAATTCCTTCTAGTCGGAAGGCAGTACAGTCTCCCTTGCTTTTCCGACGAGTGACCTTTTTCTTTGCCTCTTCTCTGCTCTTCACTTGACACATCGACATGAGGATCCAGGAGTTCTTTTGCGTATTTCTTATCGCGGCCATACATCTCGAGGGAGGGCATCCAGATGGCGAGCAACAGAATCATCGCATGATACTACTCCTTCCGTCCCCAAATAAGTGTCTTGATCTTAGTACAACTTTATACTAGAACTAGTACAAAGTTGAGACATTTATTTTGAGACGGAGGGAGTACAACATAAGTGCAAAAGCGACTACGACTCGCTTTGGTTTGCTCCAACATTTCAAGTACAACGCTAGAGTATTTCTTCCTTTTTAATGCGGAAAGACAGAGTATTTCTTCAGGAGATTCAACTGTTTTTCCATGGCACGAATTAGAGTAAACTTCACAGTGACTTGTGGGATTATATAGTCGGTGCAACCGTAATAAAAAACAAGTTAATGCCATTCATGTACAATGTGTGCCAGCTCCTTCACGCTCATCGACTTATTATCAGGTCACCCTACTGTCATGATTAAATGGTGTCCGGCCTTGATCATTCTAAACATGTGATTTGGCTAACCGGCTGGGCACCCATGCCTGAAGGGTGAGTGGCACGAATCAGTGATCTAGATCATGCAGCTGTTACATACTCCCTCCATTCCATAATGTAGTGCATATAGATATTTTAAAAAATCAAATTTCACCAATTTTGACCAAGTTTGTAGAAAAAAAATTACATCTAGAATGCCTAACATATATCGTTGGATTCATCATAAGACGTAGTTTCATATTATATATATTTGGCATTATAGATATAAATTGTTTTGTGTATAAACTTGGTCAAAGTTGACGAAGTTTGACTTTTCAAGAAATCTATATGCACTACATTATGGAATGGAGGGAGTACTCGCACCAACAAATATCTAAAATATCCTTAATATTTTACCCGTTTTGCCCTTCGCATAGCGAGATACCGGCCGGCACGTCCTTATCGTCGTTTATCAAAATCTGACCAAGTTGTCGGCCTTGTACTAATCCGCAACGACAGCAGAATGTGGAGGGCCATCCCGCTCGCACCCGGGGAAGGCCGCAACCTCACGCACGCCCCGCCACCGGCAAAAGTGGAGCCACACCAGCGCGGCAGCGACACACCAACAGTCGGCATTTGTTGCTTGCCGCAGCACCGCAGTAGTAGAGCCGGCCGGAGCAGCTCACACGGCACCACAGCTCACGGCGGCGGGGTGGAGCTGAGGAGAGCCGTAGAGGTGTGCTAGTTGGTGGCGATGGGGATCCACCTGCTGGCGTTCGCGGGGGCGAGGATCTTCGTGCAGGTGTTCCAGGTCTCGGCGCCGCTGCTGTGGCCGCTCAACCTCTGGCTGCCGCTCGCGCGCCGCCTGCCGGAGGCCTGTGCCGTCGCCCGCGCCGCGCTCGCCGCCCACGTCGCCTGGGTGCGCCGGGCATGCCGTCCCGGCGCCGCCGTCTGGAGCCGCCGCGAAGACGCGGTCTACCGGCGGGCGGTGCTCGACGTCGCCTACTACTGAGACGCTGGACCGTTCGAGACTTGGACGCAGTAGCCGGGTTAATTTTCTCAAGTAAGGTAGAGTAGAGTAACGGTTAATTTCATTTTGTTCTTTTGGTTTCTTCATCTTGGGCAAGCTAAGCTGCTGCATGCTTGTGTATTCCGAGTAATGCCTACAACTGATTTGTCCATCCACGCTTCTCATGGGGAGTTTTGGTGACGATGAAATACAATGGAATGCTAGCTGCCACCGGCGATTTCCAGATCCGTCCGTTGAAAGCGCTAGACTACGATGCTTCCCGGTGCATTTTTATGAGCATTGCTATGCACACGACACCTTACACACCACTTTTGCACGACAATCAAATCAGACCGTCCATGCATGGCAACAGCCAGCATCACACACCTAAACAGGGTAATTGGTTGAATGGTTAAAAGGACAATGGTATTCCAAACCCATCAGGATTCCAATCTCGTTGCTTTTTTGGATTTATTTTAGGATTTTTGGCGATGCGCATTCAGTGGGAGAAGACGTTCTCATCAACGACGAGACGCCTACAATGACTTCGTAAATCTCAAGATAATATGCCGGCTTAGTCTCTCGAAGATGTTCATAGTGATAGCGTGTACGTGTGTGCGTTCATAGAGGTGAGTGTATGTGCGTGTATATGACCGTTTGCGTCTGTACAGTGTTAAAAAAACAAAAAAAACAAAAAGGCTATTCGTGGTATGCTCAACGCTTTCACATTTTTATTGACACAATTGGGATACCGTAAAGACCGACATTAAAAAGCGGTTAAACTATTTCTCTTTAGAACAGTCAAATGCCGAAACAAGTTACCACGACTACTATTTTGTTGATTCCAAATGTAGAACACTAATCCAAAAAATTTGCGGTAGGATAATGGCCAGGTGGATTTCAAAGGCATTATGAAATTAAATTTCCCAGGTTTAGCCGAGGCAAGAAATTTTTTACAAGAACGACAGTTGGTACTTCATTTCTTGTTAAAGCATCAATGTAATCAAAGTCAAAGCTCTTGATGAAATATAGACGAGCTTGCATAGTCCGAGTTCCATGGCACACAAGAAAAAAAAAACACCACAATGAGTTACCGGAATTCGGGGCCAATTGCCTTCCTATGGTTTTATAAATTGTAGTGAAGTGCTTGGTGAAGTAATTAAGGCCGATTTCACTTATAAAATAATAATAATAATAATAATAATAATAATAATAATAAGGCCATTTTCTCATTGAAATCATATCACATAACCGAATACATTTGCTCCCCATTGTCTCATTACCGATAGTGCATTGATCGATGTTGAATGCTTTTACTATCTAGAACACTGCATAAGAAAAGTTTGTGCATATAAATTATATTTATCCAACATCTGTGATCGTGTGGATCGAACATTTTGGAGAAAACAATTTTAATGTTGGGCTTCGCTCGCCGGTGGGATAGCTGGTTATGGCATATGTAATCATGCGGATATGCGGTCAAATTTAATGGAGTCATGGGGAAAGTCTGTTTCTGCTCCCGAGCTCAAATACACCTATCTGAGACGAAAAATTCAAAACAAATTCAAAACAAATCAGAAAAATATAATTTTTTTGTGAGAAACATTGACAAAATTCCTAGGTGCCTACAAAATTTCATAATAAAAACACATTTGTGGAAGTTGTTGCGACTTCCACAAATGTGTTTTCATGATGAAATTTTGCAGGCACCTAAGAATTTTGTCAATGTTTCTTACAAAAAAATCATATTTTTCTGATTTGTTTTGAATTTTTTTATGAATTTTCTTCTCACACAGGTGCATTTGAGCTCGGGCTCAAAATAGCTACGTCCGAGTCATGTTGTTGTGTCAATCCACGGTCAAAGAGAAGGTGGTCGGTACTCTCCTTTTTATTTTATGTTTTATGTTTTTTTAGAAAAGAAGTGTTACCTCCGGCCTCTGCATCAGTAAGATGCATACAGCCCCTTTATTAAAATAATGTAGCCAAAAGTTTGCTGATACAATCGAGCTCTGAAGGAGCTATCACAAGTTGACAAATTATGCTAAAATAGCCAAAACCGGCAAAATAAGCATAGATGCCTATCCATCTATCCTATTATCCTATTAGTGGACCGCCATCCAAACCGGTTGAATATATCCCGCGCTACCATCTCCCACCGGGCAAACCCAGTAACCAAAGGCTCCCTGGCTTTCGCAGGAGTGAGTAACGACCGTGTATGGATCCACGCTGACGCCCTGAATAGCACCTGCAAGAAATGAGTATGTGTTTGTCTGTTAAATTTCATGTTATTCCTACAGTTCCATATCGTCCAAAAAAGTGCACAAACTCCTATGCGTATATGTTTTGCTAAGTTAATATCCACTCCATTTAATCACGTCCCAAACAATGTGTCTATGCTATCTGGAGGTTTAATATTGAAAGTAATTCTGACCGTTTGCCATAAAAGTTTTGCGAGTGGGCAATGAAAAAAAGGCGTTCGATTGTCTCCTGATGGTCACAAAAGCTACATCTCGTGCATCATGGCCAATTGCGCTTTGCGAGGTTATTCTTAGTAAGAATCACCTTCTTGTGAATAAACCACATCAAAACTTTGATTCTCAACCTTCCAAATATGCGTGGATTTGGGCAGTGTTGTCGTATTTATGAGGTCTAGATACATAGATTTAACTGAAAATGTGCCAGCCTTAGAAAGTTGCCACGCAATCTTGTCGTCCTCTTCCGTTAGCTGCACATCCATAAGTCTTCTGACTAGATGTAACCATTCCGCCCACCAGTGTCCTATCAAAGTGCGCCTAAACTGGACGTTTAGAGGAATAGGTTGTAATATTGGGGCCACATATCTCTCTTTATGTTGCAAAATATTATATAGAGTTGGATATTGTACGGCCAGGGGCGTGTCCCCCAACCATGTATCTTCCCAAACCGGGTTGTCTCTCCATTTCCAATGATGAACTTCGTTTTGTGAAAAAACTGAGGCTTAACCTTCATCAAACCTTTCCAGAATGGAGAGTCGATCGGCTTAGCCGTGACTTGGGCCAAACTTTTGTTATGTAGGTACTTATTACGAAGAATTTGTACCCACATGCCCTCCAGCTCAACCGATAATCTATACAACCACTTGCTGAGTAGACATCTATTCTTGACTTCAAGATTTTCAATTCCATGTCCTCCCTGGTCTTTGGATCGACATATAATGTCCCATCTAGTCAGTCTATATTTTTTCTTAACCTCATCACTCTGCCAAAAGAAACGGGATCGATAAAAGTCCAGTCTTTTCCGTACCCCTACTGGTACCTCAAAGAAGGACAAGAGGAACACCGACAGGCTCGTGAGAACCGAGTTAATCAAAATTAACCTTCCTCCGTAAGACAGAAGCTTGCCCTTCCAGCAGCTAAGCTTCTTCTCGAATCGATCCTCTATCCTTTTCCATTCGTGGTTTGATAGTTTACGATGATGAATAGGTATGCCCAGGTAGCTAAACGGCAACGTACCCAATTCACATCCAAACAACTGTTTATAATTCTCTTATTCCTCTTTGGCTCTCCCAAAGCAGAACAATTCTCTCTTATGAAAATTAATTTTCAAGCCTCACAGTTGTTCAAATAGACAAAGAATGAGTTTCATATTTCTGGCTTTCGCTATATCATGCTCCATGAACAGAATAGTGTCATCAGCATATTGTAGGATTGACACCCCATCGTCGACTAAGTGGGGCACCAACCCAACTATAAGACCTTCCTGTTTAGCCCTTCCTATCAAAACAGCAAGCATATTTGCCACAACATTGAATATCATAGGGGACATTGGGTCTCCCTGTCGAAGACCCTTTTGAGTTTGGAAGAAATGACCCATGTCGTCATTCACTTTAATCCCAACACTCCCTTTTTGTACAAAAGATTTGACTTGCTTTCTGCATAGCTCATCAAACCCCTTCATACGTAAAGCTTGTTGAAGGAAAGGCCATTTAACATTATCATATGTCTTTTCGAAATCCACTTTGAAGATAACCCCATCTAGTTTCTTTGAATGAATTTCGTGAAGCGTTTCATGGAGCACAACCACCCCCTCCAGAATATTACGATCAGGCATAAACGCAGAGTGGCTTGGTTGCACCACCGTGTGTGCGATCTGCGTCAACCTGTTGGTTCCCACTTTCGTGAAAATTTTAAAACTCACATTCAGTAGGCATATAGGCCTCAATTGTTCAGTCCGCACCGCCCCCAAGGTAGTGTAGGCTGGTCATATTTTCCCGGTGAATAAATGTCGTTGAACTTTGGGTCAATCTCATCCCCTGTTCGCGATGGATATTCTTGTGTAAGGCGCAACGGCTGTTTGGATAAGAACAAAAGCTGCAAATATTCCAAGGGTCAAGTGTGCGGAACATAGGACAAGAACAAGGACAAAAAGGAAGAGAAAGACAGAGGAGGATATAAAGGAGAGGATGAAATCATATATGGAAATGTACAAGAAGTCACTCACACTGAAAGTGATTGAGGAGATACGTGCCTTGACAGAAGCTAAATTTGATCGCATTTCTCGGAAGGCTGTGCACCCGATGCATCTCCAGTCGCAAGAGTTTACATGATGTCGGAGATATCGTCTTTGTTCAAAACGAGGCACACATACGATGGTTTTGGGCCTACAAGCCATGTCACCCTTGTCTTCGACATAGACGGGCGTGACTTCATAGCTATTTGAGCATATATTTTTTTACCATTTCTTTCCTAATTAACCAAACTTATATGGTTTTGGATCTGGTTTTCCTCGTTAACAAGATTAACTCTGGTTTTAAGGCGGTCAAGCAATCCGTATGTCGAGGTGTTAGTAAAAGAAACAATGGTGATGGTTCTTTGTATCATTCACTCTAAAAAACTGTATACTGGTCTAAACAATGATGATGACATGTATTAGTTAAATACTTCCCTCTTGCCACAAAGAGTGTCTTATCACTTATGCGACCGGGTCGTATGCACCAAACCTCAAGGCCCACATCCACATGCGGACACCCGGCAAACCAAATCTCAAAGCAGCAGCCATCGTTTCCCTTTGCCACATCCCAATTTATGTAGCCCAGGTTTGATGTTTAACATGTCCAACTGCAATTGCCGGTGTGATCAACTCTGCTGCTTGTCGCACTACCGCCGTTGCAAACTTCTTAGCTCGGCACACTCCATCCCCGCCAACAACAACCACACTCGTTGGTGGCCCAGCTCGCGTTCCCGCTTTATCTAGTCGCCACACTTGCCCACAAGCATGCTCCCCGAACCGGGCGGCTCCCTTGCTTGTGGTGCTCCATCCCCGTCGGAAACGTCCGCCTTCATCATTGTCTGAGGTGGCGGCACCACCCCGGATGCTTGTTCCCGTCAGCGAGTAGAAGTAGAAGTTGTGGGCAGAGGAGCTTCCGATTGAGAGGTTGTCATGTACTCCCTCTGTTAGTGATCCAAATTCTTTTATATTTTTTACGAAGAGAGTATGTTTTTTGATGCATTTCGCTGCCATCATCGAGCCATACCATATCTCTACTGTCCCTGGCTAGATGGGAATAGATGACTATGGTTCTTCCAGGCCCTGTGAATTAGGATGAACTTAAAGTTGGAAACACTGGCCGTTGCTTTGAGATTCACTTCGTCAGGTGTCGCAGGCAGAGGAGGGCCTCCCATTAGAGCATCTACAAGCGGACGTCTAAAACGACCTTTCATATGCCCGACGAACGCGTCCGGTCAGTGACCGAACAGGAGAGAGAAGAAAAAAAGAGACCCAACCGGATCCCTCATATCATCCCTATACGTTTAGACTGGTCGCCAACCCTCATATCCATTTTAAATACATGAAGAATATGCGGGCTCGCGAACGCGTCCGGATGCGCTCGGACAGTCCGCCACGTAGAACGCGATCTGGACCATCTTTTTTTTTCTTTATTCATTCTTTCTCTTTTTCTTCATCAATCATGTGCAAATGCCCAAACATATAAAAAATTAAAAAATGTGACTGCGCGGACGAACAAATAAGGAACAAGCCCAGCCACCGACAAACGCGTCAGGGATCATATTTGTTAAATCCGGTTGTAGATGCTCTTACGACCTGGTCGTATAGGATTCTCCCCACTTGCTACTTGTTGCGACGGAAACATGATCATTGTATTACTGGTCTAAATATCTTGCTGTTTCCAACAAAAAAAAAAATGTCGCTGCTGGAACAGCATGGAACTTTCTTTTTTGCGTGAAGGAAACTGCATGAAACCATGTTGCCGACTTCTCTTGTCGAGTGGCCGACTCACCTCCAATCAGGCCCGGCCGACCCACCAGCTGTAGCAGGAGCCGTCACATCTTTCTCCGATTCAACCCTGTGATAACGGCAAGTCGAGACGTCACAATGATTATCCAGGTCCCCCGTCTCAGCGCGCGCCAACGGCAACTAAAGGTCGTTCCCGGGGAAGGCCGCAACCTCACCGGCAATAGCATAACCACACCAGCGCACCAGCCACACAACGCCATTCCGACTTCCGAACCAACCATTACATTTGTTGCTAGCTCGCCGTCGCCGCAGCACCGCGCAAGCCCAGGAAGACTGTCAGCGTCTCAGGGCTCTCGGCGATGGGGATCCACCTCCTGGCGTTCGCCTTCGTGCAGGTGTTCCAGGCCTCGGCTCCGCTGCTGTGGCCGCTCAACCTCTGGCTGCCCCGCCACCTCCCCCAGCTCTGCGACGTCGTCTCCGGCGAGATCGCCGCCCACGTCGCCTGGCTGCGCCGCGCCCACGCGAGGCGCCGGGACGACGACCAGGAAGTCCGCCGTGAATCGCTGCTCTACGCCGCGTACTGAGAAGCTCGGACCGGACGGCTTCTTCAGTTTCGATTTTTGGTTGATTTCTTGGAGCGCTTGCTGCGGATTATGTACATGTATGTTGGTTGTAGCGTTGATCTGTCAATACACTAGGTAATTTCTGCTAGGACCGGCTGATTCCGTCGGGATTATTCGATTTGTTTTGCTCCAGTATCTCAAATACAATTGTACAGTTGTTTTCTTTAGGAGATTCATGTGTTTTTCCATGCCATGAAGTGGCGAGAAGTAAACTTCCTGTGAGATTATGGAGGGGGCAAGCATACAAAAGCACAAGTTAACTTCCATTCATTCACGTATACAATGTGCGGTGTGTTGCCGAGTCAGCTACACTGCCATGCTTCAATTTGAACCATAACAGGCATTAATTAACCACACAGATCATGTGCATACTTCGTAATCTGCATTTTTTATACTACTGTAACAAATATCTGAAATTATAACCAGGTCCTGAAAACATATATGGCAAAAATGTGATTGATAAGTACTTCCTTTGTATTAAAATATAAGACTTTTTTCCGACACTACACTGTCTTATCGGAGTTGGTGAAGGCGGCTCAAAGTTTAAAGTTTTTGCTTTTGTTGACTGTCCGTGTGTTTCGTGCTATTATTCAACACAATCCGTCCGCTGAATGAAACAAGATGGTCTTCCTTTTTCTACTTATCATGATGGTGTGACTTATTAGTATTCGTATAAGTCTTAACAGCAATTCTAACCGGCGACCCATTTCGTCCGCTTGTGTTCGTTAGGGTCGTCGCGGACAGAAAACTCAGCCCAAAGCGTCGAGCTAAACAGACGTGCGTCCATTTTCTGTCTGCGAGCGACCCATTCCAGGCTCAATTTTGGACCTGATTTACGTCCGCGCGGACACAGGACAGACGCGCGCAACGCCCGCTCTTCTCCCCCTTAGCCGGCCAGTCAGTGGCACGTCGCCCCCCCCCCCCCAAATTTCCAAAACGCTCACACTCCGCGCGACATGGACGATGACGCACCGACCCTCGACTTCGCCGCCTGCCTCGTCTCCCACACCTCCGCCGGTCCCCGCGGCGCACAAAAAGGGCCGGCTTCGACCAAGAAGAAGAAGGTGTTGACGCCCACGGAGTGTGCCGAACAATCGTTGAGGAGGAAGAACCGTCGGCACCAGGAAGAAGCGCGAGAGGAGGCCGCGACCGCATCCACCATCGCCGCCGCCTTCGATCAACAGTCCAATGCCGCCAAGACCAACCTGCTGGTCCGCGAGGCCATGATGCAGACCCTAATGATGCTAGGATTAAACCTAGGCCAGCAGGGGCTCGCGGCCGTGGTGGCAACGGCTAGCATCGGCCATCGCCGCTCCGTCACCCGCTGTCGGACTCGCCACGCATTTCAACCACGCCGGCGGCGCACGGCTTCCAACGGCATCACCCGCAAACCTACCTTTTGTCCTACTCTACGGGCTCCGGTGAACCGGAGGTGAGCGTGGTCGCGCCTGCCACGCGAGAAGCCGCGGGCATCGACCTCAACACTGTGCCTGTGGGCGGTGGATTGTCCTCCGGCGGTTCGTGCAAACGCCGCCGCGAGCTTCTAGCCGAATGTTGGGGAAAGTTGTGTGGGGAACAAAAAAATTTTCTACGCACATACAAGATCTATCCATGGTGATGAGCATCTACGAGACGAGAGATCGGATCCACATACCCTTGTAGATCGCGAAGCGGGAAGCTTTAAGAAACGTGGTTGGTGTAGTCGAACCTCTTCGCGATCCAAATTATAAGTCGTCCCACGATCCAATCATGATCTAGCGCCGAATGGACAGCACCTACGCTTTCAGCACACATACAACTCGATGACGATATCCACCTCCTTGATCCAGCAAGCAAGGGTGGAGAGGTAGATGAGTTCTCCGGCAGCACAACGGCGTGGTGGCGGTGGTGGTGAACTAATCCGGCAGGGCTTCGCCGAGCTTCTACTGAACTAATCTAGAGGAGAACTATGATATAGTGGGAGGAGGGCAACACGTGGCTTTTCAGGTGGTGGCTGCCCTCAAAACCTCCACTATAAATAGGAGGAAGAGGGGGTAGGTGGGGCGCCCTAGGGTTTCCCCTAGGGGCTTGGCCGGCGCACAAGGGGGAGGAGTCCACCTCCCATAAAGGAGGTGGAGTCCTAGTATAGGACTCCCTCCCACTTGTCTCCCCCCACCCCTTGCGCAAGGGCCTCCTAAGGACTGGCTGCCCAGCCCACCAGGGGCTGGTGCGCTACCTCCTAGGCCCACGTGGCCCTGGGGTTGGTGGGACCCACTTGGTGGACCCCCGGAACCCATTCGTCACTCCCGGCACACTACCGGAAGTGCCTGAAACTTTTCCGGAGCCTAAATACCACTTTCCTATATTTCAATCTTTATCTTCGGACCATTTCGGAGCTCCACATGATGTCCAAGATCTCATCCGGGACACCGAACAACCTTTGGTCACCAACATACATAACTCAATAATACCGAAACATCACCGAACCTTAAGTGTGCAGAGCCTACGGGTTCAATAACTATGTAGACATGACCGAGACACCTCTACCATAAATAACCAGCAGCGGGACCTCGATGCCCATATTGGTTCCTACATATTTTACGAAGGTCTTTATCGGTTGAACCTCTATGGAAAGGATTCAATCAATCCCGTATGCAGTTCCGTTTGTTCTTCGGTATGTTACTTGCCCGCGATTTGATCGTTAGTATCTCTACACCTAGTTCAATCTCGTTACAGGCAAGTCTCTTTACTCGTTCCGTAATACAAGATCCTGTGGCTAACTCTTTAATCACTTTGCTTGCAAGGATCATTATGATGTTGTATTACCGAATGGGCCCTGAGATACCTATCCGTCCCATGGAGTAACAAATCCCAGTCTTGATCCATGCCCACTCAACAGACACCCTCGGAGATACCTTTAGAGGATCTTTATAGTCACCCAGTTACGTTGCGACATTTGATACACACAAGGTACTCCTCCGGTGTCAGTAAGTTGCATGATCTCATGGTCATAGGAACAGATACTTGACATGCAGAAAACAATAGCAATAAACTGACATGATCATATGCAACATTCATAGTGTTGTCTATGTATCCACACATGTATCTGTGTTTCCAATCAAAACAATTATAGCATGGATAATAAACATTCATCATGAACAAGGAAATATAATAATAAGCTTTTTATTATTGCCTCTTGGGCATATTTTATTATTGCCTCTAGGAAATATAATAATAACCATTTAATTATTGCCTCTAGGGCATACTAGGGACAACGTTTTATTATTGCCTCTATGGCATATTTCCAACACCGACGCCGTGGATAACGACCGCAGCCTGTTTGACAAAAATGCCGGCAGCGGAAGATGAAGACAGTCTGTTCATGCAGGGTCTCATCTACGAAGGTGTTGTCCGTGGTGGTGGCGCTACCGTCGACCACGACGAGACGGTAATCCAAGATGGCCGCAACCCCTTCATGGCCGGGCACGACGACATTGGGTCCATGTTTGGTCATGATAGTGGAGGCATGGCCAACCCCCTCATGGAGTACGAAGTCGGCTTGGGCAGTTCTTTTCCGCTAGATCACGAGTTCCCAGAAGACTATGGCCTAGATGAAGAGGATGATGAAGTGGACGTCGAGGGAGAGCCATTGTTCGAGGAACCGCTCCCAGCCCAAGCCAATGCAAAGAAGAAGCGGAAGAGTGAGCGGACCAAAGCATACACACAAATCGAAGACAAACTTCTGTGTGAATTTTGAAGAGACATTGGCCAAGACCCCAAGATAGGCGCCGAGCAAAAGGCTTCAACATTTTGGCTAAGAATGCATCACGAGTTCCACGAGCGCAAGAAGTTTAAACCATACCAAATGGAGAGGAAGCATGGGTGGGTCTCTCTCGGCAAGCGTTGGAGGGTGATACAACAAGAGTGCAACAAGTTTTGTTCCACTCTTGAGGGCATCGAGGCCGGTCCCGTGAGCGGCATCGACATGAAAGACATGGTATGCCGACAAGCTTGCTTATATTGATTTTGTATTACCTTTCTTATTATGGTATGCCGACATGTTTGCTCATTTGTAGGTCTTCCAAGCTTTAGAAGCATTCAAGGTCCACTATGAGGGCAAGTCTTTCAACCTCACTCACCGTTGGATGATCGTCAATGGAGAAGAGAAGTTCAAAGCGCAATACGCTGCCATCAAGGCGCGTGGAGGGAATGCAGCCGTTGAAGAGCATGGTGAGGGCAAGAAGGAGCGGTCGCGGGGGAAGACCAACTCCAAGAAAGAGGACAAGCGCGAGGCGGCGTCCCTTCCCTTGCAAGCTACTTTGCAAGGCATGATGGATGATACGTCCATTTTGCATCATGATTTTATATTCATATTTATTGCATTATGGGCTGTTATTACACATTTTTGTACAATACTTATGCCTTTTCTCTCTTATTTTACAAGGTTTACATGAAGAGGGAGAATGCCTGCAGCTGGAATTCTGGACTGGGAAAGGAGCAAATCTGAGATACCTATTCTGCGCAACTCCAAAAGTCTCGAAAAATCTACGAAGAATAATTTTAGAATATATAAAAAATACTGGGCGAAAGAAATACATCAGGAGGCCCACCAGGGAACCACTAGCCTGCTGGCCGCGGCCCCCCTGGCCACGACTAGCGAGCTTGTGGCCCACCTGGCAGCCCTTCGGTGCCCATCTTCTGCTATATGGAGGGTTTGGTCGAAGAAAAAATCATAAGAGACCTTTCGGGACGAAGCATCGCCGTCTCGAGGCGGAACTTGGGTAGAATCAATCTAGAGCTCCGGCAGGGCGATCCTGCTGGTGAAACTTCCCTCCGGGAGGGGGAAATCGAAGCCCTCGTCATCACCTTTGATCCTCTCATCGAGAGGGGGACAATCTCCATCAACATCTTCATCAGCACCATCTCCTCTCCAAACCCTAGTTCATCTCTTGTATCCGATCTTTGTCTCAAAACCTCAGATTGGTACCTGTGGGTTGCTAGTAGTGTTGATTACTCCTTGTAGTTGATGCTAGTTGGTTTACGTGGTGGAAGATTATATGTTCAGATCCTTGATCATCATTAATACTCCTCTGATTATGAACATGAACATGTTTTGTGAGTAGTTACGTTTGTTCCTGGGGACATGGGATAAGTCTTGTTATAAGTAATCATGTGAATTAGGTATTCATTCGATATTTTGATGAGATGTATGTTGTCTCTCCTCTAGGTGTTATG
Source organism: Hordeum marinum (assembly GCA_022496015.1). Classification (NCBI taxonomy): domain Eukaryota; kingdom Viridiplantae; phylum Streptophyta; class Magnoliopsida; order Poales; family Poaceae; genus Hordeum; species Hordeum marinum. Next base: position 537,054,156 of record CM039673.1, read on the forward strand.
TGAACGTCGACTACATAACACTTCACCATTGTTTGGGCCTATAGGAAGGTATTGGGAAGTAATAATTACATGATGGGTCGCTAGAGTGACAGAAGTTTAAACCCTAGTTTATGTGTTGCTTTGTAAGGGGCTGATTTGGATCCACATGTTTCATGCTATGGTTAGATTCATCTTAATTCTTCTTTCGTAGTTGCGGATGCTTGCAGGAGGGGTTAATCATAAGTGGAAGGATTATCCGAGTAAGGGCAGAACCCAAGCACCGGTTCACCCACATATCAAATTATCAAAGTGGCGAACACGAATCAAGTGAGCATGATGAAAACTAGCTTGACATAAATTCCCATGTGTCCTCGGGAGCGCTTTGCTTTATATAAGAGTTTGTCCAGGCTTGTCCTTTGCTATAAAAAGGATTGGGCCACCTTTCTGCACCTTTGTTAAAATTGTTACTTGCTACCCGTTACGAATTATCTTATCACAAAACTATCTGTTACCGATAATTTCAGTGCTTGCAGAGAATACCTTACCGAGAACCGCTTGTCATTTCCTTCTGCTCTTCGTTGGGTTAGACACTCTTACTTATCGAAAGGACTACGATAGATCCCCTATACTTGTGGGTCATCAAGACTCTTTTCTGGCGGCGTTGCCGGGGAGTGAAGCGTCTTTGGTGAGTGGAACTTGGTAAGAAAAAAATTATATAGTGTGCTGAAATTTACTGTCACTTGTCACTATGGAAAGTAATACTTTGAGGGGCTTGTTCGTGGTATCGTCATCTCGACCGGAAACAAAAGAGTTGTCCCTCAACCTACTGAACCTACTGAAAATATTTATTATGAAATTCCTTCGGGTATGATAGAGAAACTGCTAGCTAATCCTTATGTAGGAGATGGAACATTACATCCTGATTTGCATCTAATCTATGTGGATGAAGTTTGTGGATTATTTAAGCTTGCAGGTCTGTTTGAGGATCACGTCAAGAAGAAGGTCTTTCCTTTATATTTGAAGGAGAAGGCATTGACATGGTATAGGCTATGTGATGATATTGGATCATGGAGGTACAACCGGTTGAAAATGGAATTTCATCAGAAGTTCTATCCTATGCATCTAGTTCATCGTGATCGGAATTATATCTATAATTTTTGGCCTCGTGAAGGAGAAAGAATCGCTCAAGCTTGGGTGAGGCTTAAGTCAATGTTATATTCATGGCCCAACCATGAGCTCTTGAGAGAAATTATTATTCAGAATTTTTATGCTCGGCTTTCTCATAATGATCAATCCATGCTTGATACTTCTTGTGCTGGTTCTTTTATGAAGAAAGATATTGAATTCAAATGGAATTTATTGGAAAGAATTAAACGCAACTTTGAATATTGGGAGCTCGACAAAGGTAAGGAGTCAGGTATAAATCTTAAGTTTGATTGTGTTAAATCCTTCATGGACACCGATGCTTTTCGTGAATTTAGCACTAAATATGGACTTGACTCTGAGATAGTAGCTTCTTTCTGTGAATCTTTTGCTATTCATGTTGATCTCCCTAAGGAGAAGTGGTTTAAATATCATCCTCCCATTGAAGTGAAAGTAGTTGAACCTATTAAAGTTGAAGAGAAAAGTATTACTTATAATGCTAATCCTGTTCTGCCTACTGCTTACATCGAGAAACCACATTTCCCTGTTAGGATAAATGAACATGCTAAAGCTTCAACTGTGGTTCATAAGAGTTGTATTAGAACACCTACACCCCCTGAACAAATTAAAGTTGAACCTAGTGTTGCTATGGTTAAAGATCTCTTGGTTGATAATATTGATGGGCATGTTATTCATTTCTGTGATGAAGCTGCTAGAATTGCTAGACCTGATACTAAGCATAAACATAGGCGAGTTGTTGGCATGCCTATTGTTTCTGTTAAAGTAGGAGATCATTGTTGCCATGGCTTATGTGATATGGGTGCTAGCGTAAGTGCAATTCCCTATTCCTTATACGAAGAAATCATGCATGATATTGCACCCGTTGAACTAGAGGATATTGATGTTACTATTAAGCTTGCTAATAGAGACACAATTGCACCAATGGGGATTGCTAGAGATGTTGAAGTCTTGTGTGGGAAAGTAAAGTTTCCTACAGATTTTCTTGTTCTTGGTTCCCCACAAGATAATTTTTGTCCCATTATATTTGGCAGACCCTTCTTGAATATTGTTAATGCTAAGATTGATTGTGAGAAGGAAATAGTTACTAGGAGCTTTGGGGATGTGTCTCATGAGTTTAATTTCTCTAAATTTCGTAGACAACCCCATGACAAGGAATTGCCTAGTAAAGATGAAATTATTGGTCTCGCCTCTATTGCTGTGCCTCCTACTGATCTCTTAGAACAATATTTGCTAGACCATGAAAATGATATGCATATGAATGAGAGGAATGAAATAGATGAAATTTCTTTGAGCAGCAGCCTATTTTGAAACATAACTTACCTGTTGAAATACTTGGGGATCCTCCTGCCCCCAAGGGTGATCCCGTGTTTGAGCTCAAGCAATTACCTGATACGTTGAAATATGCTTATCTTGATGAATAAGAGATATATCCTGTTATTATTAGTGCTAACCTTTCAGAGCATGAAGAAAAGAGATTATTGAAAACTTTGAGGAAGCATCGTGCTGCTATTGGCTATACTCTTCATGATATTAAGGGCATCAGTCCCACTCTATGCCAGCATAAAATTAATATGGAGCCTGATGCCAAACGAGTTATTGATCACCAACGATGATTGAACCCTAAGATGAAAGAAGTGGTAAGAAAAGAAGTACTAAAGCTTCTCGAGGAAGGTATAGTTTATCATGTTGCTGATAGTAGACGGGTTAGTCCCGTCCATTGTGTCCCTAAGAAGGGAGGTATTACCGTTGTTCCTAATGATAAAAATGAATTGATCCCGCAAAGAATTGTTACTGGTTATAGAATGGTAATTGATTTTAGGAAATTAAATAAAGCTACTAAGAAAGATCATTACCCTTTACCTTTTATTGATCAAATGCTAGAAAGATTATCCAAACATACTCATTTTTGTTTTCTGGATGGTTACTCTGGTTTCTCTCAAATACCTGTATCGAGCCAGGATCAAGAAAAAACCACTTTCACTAGCCATTTCGGTACCTTTGCTTATATACGTATGCCTTTTGGTTTATGCAATGCACCTGCTACCTTTCAAAGATGTATGATGGCTATATTCTCTGAATTTTGTGAAAAGATTCTTGAGGTTTTCATGGATGATTTTTCCGTTTACAGAACTTCATTTGATGATTGTTTGAGCTACCTTGATCGAGTTTTGTAGAGATGTGAAGAAACTAATCTTGTCTTGAATTGGGAAAAGTGCCACTTTATGGTTAATGAAGGTATTGCCTTGGGGCATAAGATCTTCGAAAGAGGTATTGAAGTTGATAAAGCTAAAGTTGATGCTATTGAAAAAATATCGTGCCCTATGGATATCAAAGGTATAAGAAGTTTCCTTGGTCATGATGGTTTCTATAGGAGGTTTATCAAAGATTTCTCTAAGATTTCTAGGCCTCTCACAAACCTTCTGCAAAAAGATGTTCTGTTTGTTTTTGATGATGATTGCGTAGAAGCATTTGAAATTCTTAAGAATGCCTTGATTACCGCACCTGTTGTTCAACCACCCGACTGGAACCTACCTTTTGAAATTATGTGTGATGCTAGTGACTATGTTGTTGGTGCTGTTCTAGGACAAAGAGTCGATAAGAAATTAAATGTTATCCATTATGCTAGTAAAACTCTAGACAATGCTCAAAGAAACTATGCTACTACTGAAATTGATTTTCTAGCAATTGTGTTTGCTTGTGATAAGTTTAGACCTTATATTGTTGATTCCAAAGTAACTGTTCACATTGATCATGCTGCTATTAAGTACCTTATGGAGAAGAAAGATGCTAAACCTAGACTTATTAGGTGGGTCCTTCTGCTACAAGAATTTGATTTGCATATCATTGATAGAAAGGTTGATGATAACCCTATAGCAGATAACTTGTCTAGGTTAGAAAATGTTCTTTATGACCCACTACCTATTGATGATAGCTTTTGTTGGGGAACATTGCATGGGAAACAAAAATTTTCCTACGTTCATGCAAGACCTATCCATGGTGATGAGCATCTACGAGAGGGAGACTGGATCTACGTGTTGGGGAACGTCGCATGGGAAACAAATTTTTTCCTACGCACACGCAGACCTTTCCATGGTGATGAGCATCTACGAGAGGGAGAGTGGATCTACATACCCTTGTAGATCACTAAGCGAGAAGCGTTAAGAAACGCGGTTGGTGTAGTCGAACATCTTCGCGATCCAAATCGCTGAGCGTCCCACGATCACATCATGATCCATCCCGCGATCCAATCACAATCCGTCCCGCAAACTCATCACGATCTGTCCCGTGATCTCATCACGATCCGTCCCGCGATCTCATCACGAACCGTCTCGCGATCTTGATCACGGTCCTTCCGATCTAGCGCCGAACGGACGACACCTCCGCGTTCAGCACACGTGCAGCTTGATGACGATCTCCACCATCTTGATCCAGCAAGAGGAAGTGAAGAGGAAGAAGAGTTCACCAGCAGCGTGACGGCGCTCCGGTGATGGTGGTGGAGCAATTCCCGCAGGGCTTCGCCTAAGCACCGCGGAAATCCGATCTAGAGGAGCACCGGTGGAACGGGTAGCACGTGGCCGTAAAATCTCATGCAAAAACCCTCAATACCACCAGTATATATAGGAGGAGAGGAGGCAGCTTGGCCACCAAGCCTAGCTGGTTCGGTCGAACCTACTAGGAGAAGAGGACTCCTCCTCCAATCCTAGTAGGACTAGGATTGCTCCTTTTTGCCTTTTTTCCACCTTTTCCTATTGGGTTTTCCCCTCCAGCCACATGAGCCTTGTGTGGGAGTTTCCACCAGCCCACTAAGGGCTGATATTCACTCTTCCACTGCCCATGAAGCCTATTGGGTCGAAATACCCCCCCAGAGGCCTCCCAGTACACTACCGATGAGCCCGAAACTTTTCCGGCGACCAAAACGAGACTTCCAATATATGAATATTTACCTCCGGACCATTCCGGAGCTCCTCGTGACGTCCGGGATCTCATCCGGGACTCCGAACAAACTTCGGTCACCACCATACACAACTCTATACTACCGAAACGTCACCAAACCTTAAGTGTGCAGACCCTGCGGGTTCGAGAACTATGTAGACATGACCGAGACACCTCTACGGTCAATAACCAATGGTGGGACCTGGATGTCCACATTGGTTCCTACATATTCTACGAAGATCTTTATCGGTCGAACCTCTATGTCAAGGATTCAGTTAATCCCGTATGATGTTCCCTTTGTTCTTTGGTATGTTACTTGCCCGAGATTCGATCGTCGGTATCTCCATACCAAGTTCAACCTTGTTACTGGCAAGTCTCTTTACTCGTTCCGTAATACAAGATCCCACAACTAACACTTAGTCACATTGCTTGCAAGACACCCTCGGAGGTACCTGTAGAGCACCATTATAGTCACCCAGTTACGTTGCGACGTTTGATACACACAAGGTACTCCTCCGATGTCAGTGAGTTGCATGATCTCATGGTCATAGGAACACATACTTTGACATACAGAAAACAATAGCAATAAACTGACACGATCATATGCTACGTTTGTAGTTTGGGTCTTGTCCATCACATCATTCTCCTAATGATGTGATCCGTTATAAAATGACATCACATGTCAATGGCTAGGAAACCTTGACCATCTTTGATCAACGAGCTAGTTCACTTGAGGCATACTAGGGACAGAGTGTCGTCTATTTACCAACACATGTAATGTGTTTCCATTCAATATAATTATAGCATGGATAATAAACGATTATCATGAACAAGGAAATATGATAATAACTAATTTATTATTGCCTCTAGGGCATATTTCCAACAGTCTCCCAGTTGCACTAGAGTCAATAATCTAGTTCACATCACCATGTGATTCGCATTGTTATGAATCTAACACCCAATGAGTTCTGGGGCTCGATCATGCTTTGCATGTGAGAGAGGTCTTATAGTCAACGGGTCTGCGATATTCAGATCCGTGTGTACTTTGCAAATCTCTATGTCAAACCGTAAACACTGCTACCACACTCCACTTGGTACTATTTCCAAATGGCTGCTCCACTATACGTATCCAGATTGCTACTACTAGTCATCCGGATAGGTGTTAAAGCTTGCATCGACGTAACTCTTTACGACGAACTCTTTATCACCTCCATAATCGAGAAACATCTCCTTAGTTTTTAGTTACTAAGGATAATCTTGACCGCTGTCCAGTGATCCACTCCTGGATCACTCTTGTACACCTTGCCGGATTCATGGCAAGGCACACACAGGTGTGGTACACAACATGTCATACTATACAGAGCCTATGGCTAAGGCATAGGGGATGACATTCATCCTTTCTCTTTCTTCTGTCGTGGTTGAGCTTTGAGTCTCACTCAACTTCACACCTTACAAAGCAGGCGAGAACACCTTCAAAATCTTGTCAAGGTATGTACTCATTGAAAGTCTTATCAAACATCTTGATCTATCCTTATAGATCTTGATGCTCAATAATTAGGTAGCTTTATCCAGGTCTTCCTATGAAAAACTCTTTTCAAACAACCGTTTATGCTCTCCAGAAATTCTACATCATTTCCGAATAGCAATATGTCATCCACATATACTTATCAGAAACTCTATAGTGCTCCCACTCACTTTATTGCAAATACAAGTTTCTCGTAAACTTTGTATAGACTCAAAAACTTTGATTACCTCATCAAAGTGTATATTCCAACTCCGAGATGCTTGCTTCAGTTCATAGAAGAATCACTGAAGCTCGCACACCTTTTAGCATCCTTAGGACTGACAAAACCTTCTGGTTGTATCTCATACAACCTTTCCTTAAGGAAGGAAACGATGTTTTGGCATCCATTTGCCAGATTTCATAATTGAAAAATGCAGCAACTGCTAACATAATTCCAACAGACTTTAGCATCACTACGAGTGAGAAAGTCTCATCGCAGTCAACTCCTTGAACTTGTCGTAAACTACTTTGCAACAAGTCGAGCTTTACAAATGGTAACATTTATCATCAACGTTTGTCTTCATTTTAAAGATCCATTTGTACTTAACGACCTGACGTCCAATGAGCAAGTCCACCAAAGTCTATACTTGGTTTTCATACATGGATCCTTTCTTGGATTTCCTGGCCTCTAACCATTTGTTGGTTTTCGGGCCCATCATCGCTTCTCCATAGTTCGTAGGTTCATCATTGTCCAACAACATGACCACCAAGACAGGGTTGTCATACCGCTCAGTAGCAGTACACGTCCTTGTCGACCTACGAAGTTCGATAGTAACTTGATCCGAAGCTTCATGATCAGCATCATTAACTTCCTCTTCAACTGACGTAGGCTTCATAGAAACATCTTTCTGCGCTGCACCACTTTCTGGTTGAAGTAAAGGTTTAATATCCTCGTCAAGTTCTATTTTCCTTGTAGGTCGATAGTAACTTGATCCGAAGCTTCATGATCAGCATCATTAACTTCCTCTTCAACTGACGTAGGCTTCATAGAAACATCTTTCTGCGCTGCACCACTTTCTGGTTGAAGTAAAGGTTTAATATCCTCGTCAAGTTCTATTTTCCTTGTAGGTCGATAGTAACTTGATCCGAAGCTTCATGATCATCATCATTAACTTCCTCTTCAACTGATGTAGGCTTCACAGAAACATCTTTCTACGCTGCGCTACTTCCTGGTTGAAGTAAAGGTTCAATATCCTCATCAAGTTCTATTTTCCTTGTAGGTCGATAGTAACTTGATCCGAAGCTTCATGATCATCATGATTAACTTCCTCTTCAACTGACGTAGGCTTCACAGAAACATCTTTCTGCGCTGCGCTACTTTCTGGTTGAAGCAGAGGTTCAATAACCTCATCAAGTTCTATCCTCCTCCCACTCAATTCTTTCAAGAGAAACCCTTTCTCGAGAAAGGACCCAGTTTTAGCAACAAACATTTTATGCTTTGATCTTGCGATGGGAGGTTCACCCAACTGTTCTTAGGGTATTCTATGAAGATGCATTTGTCCGCTTTGGGTTTGAGCTCATTAGGTGAAAACATTTTCCACACAAGCGTCGCAGCCCCAAACATTAAGAAAAGATAGCTTAGGTTTCTATCAAACCATAGTTCACACGGTGTCATCTCAACGGATTTAGATGGTGCCCTATTTAAAGTGAATGTAGTTGTCTCTAATGCATAACCCCAAAATTATAGTAACAAAACGATAGTAGACATCATAGCACGCACCATATCCAATAGAGCACGACTATGACGTTCGGACACACCATCACACTATGGTGTTCCAGGTGGCGTGAGTTGTGAAACAACTTTCACATTGTCTAAAGTTGTATGCCAAACTCGTAACTCAGATATTCACCTCCACGATCATATCGCAAACATTTTTATCTTCTTGTCACGATGATTTTAAACTTCACTCTGAATTTGCTTGAACCTTTAAAACGATTCAGACTTGTGTTTCATTAAGTAAATATACACTATATCTACTCAAATCATCAGTGAAGGTAAGAAAATAATGATATCCACCGCACACTACAAGACTCATTGGATTGCGTACATCAACATGTATCATTTCCAATAAATCACTTGCCCGCTTCATCAAAACAGAAAACGGGGTCCTTAGTCATCTTGACCAAGAGGCATGGTTCGCATGTCTCAACCGATTCGAGATCGAATGAGTCCAGAGATCCATCAGCATGGAGTTTCTTCATGCGTTTTATACCAATATGACATTTAGCGGCAGTGCCACAAGTATGTGGTACTATTATTATTAACTTTGTATATCTTTGGCATCAATGTTATGAACATGTGTATTACTACGATCAAGTTTCAACAAACCATTCTTACTGGGTGCATGACCGTTGAAGGTATTATGCATGTAAATGGAATAACCATTATTTTCTAACTTAAATGAATAACCGTGTTGCAATGAACATGATCTAATCATGTTCATGCTCAACGCAAAAACACCAAATAACATTTATTTAGGTTCGTCACTAATCTCGAAGGTAGAGAGAGCGTGCGATGTTGATCACATCAACCTTGGAAACATTTCCAACACACATCGTCACCTCACACTTAGCTAGTTCCCCGTTAATTCTGTAGCTTTTATTTCGAGTTACTAACATTTAGCAACCAAACCGGTATCCAATACCCAGGTGCTACTAGGAGTACAAGCAAGGTACACATCAATAACACGTATATCAAATATACTTCTGTCGACGTTGTCAGCCTTCTTATCTACCAAGTATCTAGGGTTGTTCTGCTTCAACGACCTCTCTCCTCATAATTGAAGCACTTAGTCTCGGGTTTGGGTTCAACTTTGGGTTGCTTCACTGGAGCAGCAACTGACTTGCCATCCATGAAGTTTCCCACCTTGACCTTGCCCTTCTCGAAACTAGTGATTATACTAACCATCAACACTTGATGCTCCTTCTTGATTTCTACCTTCACGGTGTCAAACATCGCGAACAGCTCAGGGATAATTAATTCTATCCCTGACATTTTATAGTTCATCACCAACTTCTAGTAGCTTAGTGAAAGTGACTTGGAGAACTATATCAATCACTATCTTATCTGGAAGATGAACTCCCACTCGATTCAAGCGATTGTAGCACCCAGACAATCTGAGCACATGGTCAACGATTGAGCTATTCTCGTTCATCTTGCAGGCAAAGAATCTTGTTGGAGATCTCATATCTCGCAACATGGGCACGAGCGTGAGATCCTAATTTCAGCTCTTAGAACATCTCATATGTTCCATGACGTTCAAAACGTTTCGAAGCCTCAATTCTAAGCCGTAATGCATGACACACTAAACTATCAAGTAGTCATCAGCACGTACCTGTCAGCTGTTCACAACATCTACACACGACGCTAGAGGGGTTTGCGCACCGAGCGGTGCATTAAGGACATAAGCCTTTTGTGCAGCAACGAGGACAATCCTCATATCATGGAGCCAATCCGCAATATTGCTACCATCATCTTTCAACTCTATTTCTCTAGGAACATATAAAAATTCAAGGGAGCTACAGCGCAAGCAAGTAATCTACGACATAATTTGCAAAGACACTGCTGACTATGTTCATGATAATGAGTTCAATTAATCATATTACTTAAGAACTCCCACTCAAATTGACATCCCTCCGGTCATTCGAGTGATACATGATCCAAATACACCAACTCAAGTCCGATCATCACGTGAGTTGAGGTGGTTACAATGGTGAACATCATCATGTTGATCATATCTACTATATGACTCCTGTTCGACCTTTCGGTCTCTTGTGTTCCGAGGCCATGTCTGTACATGCTAGGCTCGTCAAGTTTAATCCGAGTGTTCTGCATGTGCAACACTGGCTTGCACCCATTGCATGTGAAGGTAGAGTCTATCACACCCGATCATCACGTGGTGTCTCAACACGACGAACTTTCGCAACGGTGCACACTCGAGGAGAACACAATTTATCTTGAAATTAAGTGAGGGGTCACCTTATAATGCTACCGTCGTCCTAGGCAAAACAAGGTGCATAAAAGGATTAACATCACATGCAAATCATAAGTGACATGATATGGCCATGAACTTGTGCTTTTGATCTCCATCATGAAAGCACCGGCATGATCTCCATCATCATCGGCATGACACCATGATCTCCATCAATGTGTCGCCATCGGGGTTGTCGCGCCCACCATGCTTCTACTACTATTGCTACCGTTTAGCGATAAAGTAAAGCATTACATAGTGCTTAATGATTGACACGCAGGTCATACAATAATTAAAGACAACCCTATGGCTCCTGCCGGTTGCCGTACTCATCGACATGCAAGTCGTGATAATCTATACATCACATGATCACCTCATACATCACATATATCACATCATGTTATTGGCCATATCATATCACAACATACCCTACAAAAACAAGTTAGACGTCCTCTAATTATTTTTGCATGTTTTACGTGGCTGCTATGGGTATCTAGCAAGAATAATTCTCATCTATGCAAAAACCACAACGGTGATACACTAGTTGCTTTTCCACCTTCTGAAGGACCGCCTTTGTCGAATCCGATCCAACTAAAGTGAGAGAAACTGGCACCCGCAAGCCATCTATGCAACAAGTTGCAGTCAGGGAACCGGTCTCTCATAAGCGTACGAGTAATGTTGGTCCGGGCCGCTTCATCTCACAATATCGGTGAACCAAAATCCGACCAAGGGAGGAAGCAATCTAAGCATCAACACCCACAAACCTTTTGTGTTCTACTCGCGATCTCATCTACACATAGACCTAGCTCATGATGCTACTATTGGGGAACGTCGCATGGGAAACAAATAATTTCCTACACACACGCCGATCATCCCGTGATCACATCACGATCCAAATCGCCGAGCATCCCGTGATCACATCACGATCCGTCCCGCGAACTCATGATGATCCGTCCCACGATCTCATCACGATCCATCCTGCGATCTCAGCACGAACTGTCTCGCGATCTTGATCACAGTCCTTCCGATCTCGCGCCGAACGGACGACACCTCCGCGTTCAGCACACGTGCAGCTTGATGACGATCTCCACTGTCTTGATCTAGCAAGAGGAAGTGGAGAGGAAGAAGAGTTCACTGGCAGCGTGATGACACTCCGGTGATGGTGGTGGACTAATTCCGGCAGGGCTTCGACTAAGCACTACGGAAATCCGATCTAGAGGAGCACCGGTGGAACGGGTAGCACGTGGCCGTAAAATCTCGTGCAAAAACCCTCAATACCACCAGTATATATAGGAGGAGAGGAGGAGAGGAGGCAGCTTGGCCACCATACCTAGCTGGTTTGGCCGAACCTACTAGGAGAGGAGGACTCCTCCTCCAACCCTAGTAGGACTAGGATTGCTCCTTTTTGCCTTTTTTCCACCTTTTCCTATTGGGTTTTTTCCTCCATCCATATGGGCCTTGTGTGGGAGTTTCCACCAGCCCACTAAGGGCTGATATTCACTCTCCCACAGCCCATCTAGCCTCTTGGGTCGAAATACCCCTCCCGCAGGCCTCCCGGTACACTACCGGCACTCCCGGTACACTACCGATGAGCCCGAAACTTTTCCGGCGACCAAAACGGGACTTCCTATATATGAACCTTTACCTACGGACCATTCCGGAGCTCCTTGTGACGTCCGGGATCTCATCCAGGACTCCGAACAAACTTCGATCACCACCATACACAACTCTATACTACCGAAACGTCACCAAACCTTAAGTGTGCAGACCCTGCGGGTTCGAGAACTATGTAGACATGACTGAGACACCTGTACGGTCAATAACCAATGGTGGGACCTGGATGTACACATTGGTTCCTACATATTCTATGAAGATCTTTATCGGTCGAACCTCTAAGTCAAGGATCCAGTTAATCTCGTATGATGTTCCCTTTGTTCTTCGGTATGTTACTTGCCCGAGATTCGATCGTCGGTATCTACATACCTAGTTCAACCTCGTTACTGGCAAGTCTCTTTACTCATTCCGTAATACAAGATCCCGCAACTAACACTTAGTCACATTGCTTGCAAGGCTTATTGTGATGTTGTATTATCGAGTGGGCCCTGAGATACCTCTCCGTCACACGGAGTAACAAATCCCAGTCTTGATCCATGCCAACTCAAAAGATACCCTCGGAGATACCTGTAGAGCACCTTTATAGTCACCCAGTTACGTTGCGACGTTTGATACACACAAGGTACTCCTCCGATGTCAGTGAGTTGCATGATCTCATGGTCATTGGAACACATACTTTGCCATGCAGAAAACGGTAGCAATAAACTGACATGATCATATGCTACGTTTGTAGTTTGGGTCTTGTCCATCACATCATTCTTCTAATGATGTGATCCCGTTATCAAATGACATCACATGTCAATGGCTAGGAAACCTTGACCATCTTTGATCAACGAGCTAGTTCACTAGAGGCATACTAGGGACAGAGTGTCGTCTATTTACCCACACATGTAATGTGTTTCCATTCAATATAATTATAGAATGGATAATAAATGATTATCATGAACAAGGAAATATGATAATTACTAATTTATTATTGCCTCTAGGACATATTTCCAACACTATGTACCCTTGTAGATCGCTAAGCGGGGAGCGCTAAGAAACGCAGTTGTTGTAGTCGAACGTTTTCGCGATCCAAATCGCCGAGCGTCCCACGATCCAATCATGATCCGTCCCGCGATCCAATCACGATCCATCCCGTGAACTCGATCACGTCCTTCCGATCTAGCGCCGAATGGATGGCACTTCCGCGTCTAGCACACGTACGACTTGATGACAATCTCCGTCGTCTTGATCCAGCACGAGGGAGCAGAGAGGAAGAGGAGTTCTCTGGCAGCGTGACGGCACTCCGGCGATGGTGGTGGAGCTATTCCGGCAGGGCTTCGCCTAAGCATTGCAGAAATCCGATCTAGAGGAGAAACTATGCACTGGAGGAACGGGCAGCACGTGGCTAAAATTTCTATGCAAAAATCCTAAATCCTCCAGTATATATAAGAGGGAGGGAGGAGAGGACTTGGCGCAAGGGCCAAGCCTCCTTGGTTCTGCCGAAGTGGGGAGAAGAGGATTACTCCTCCTCCAATCCTAGTAGGACTAGGATTCATCTCTTTTTTGGCCATTTTCCACCTTTTCCCTTTGGTCTTTTCTTCCCTAGCCGCATGGACCATGTGTGGGACTTCCACCAGCCCACAAAAGGCTGGTATTTATTCTCCCAAAGACCATCAAGCCTCTTGGGTCGAAATACCCCTTCCGGTGGTCTCTCGGTACACTACTGGCACTCCCGGTACATTACCGATTAGCCCGAAACTTTTTCGGCGACCAAAACAGGACTTCCTATATACGAATCTTTACCTTTGGACCATTCCGGAGATCCTCGTGACATCCGGGATCTCATCCGGGACTCCTAACAACCTTCGGTCACCACCATACATAACTCTATACTACCAAAACGTCACCAAACCTTAAGTGTGGAGACCCTACGGGTTCGAGAACTATGTAGACATGACCGAGACACCTCTACGGTCAGTAACCAATAGCGGGACCTGGATGCCCATATTGGTTCCTACATATTCTAAGAAGATCTTTATCGTTCGAACCTCTATGTCAAGGATTCAGTTAATCCCGTATGATGTTCCCTTTGTTCTTCGGTATGTCACTTGCCCGAGATTCGATCGGCGGTATCTCCATACCTAGTTCAACCTCGTTACCGGCAAGTCTCTTTACTCATTCCGTAATACAAAATGTTGTGACTAACACTTAGTCACATTGCTTGAAAGGCTTATTGTGATGTTTTATTACCGAGTGGGCCCTGAAATAACTCTCCGTCACACGAAGCAAGAAATCCCAGTCTTTATCCATGCCAACTCAACAGACACCCTCGGAGATACCTGTAGAGCACCTTTATAGTCACCCAGTTACGTTGCGACGTTTGATACACACAAGGCACTCCTCTGATGTCCGTGAGTTGCATGATCTCATGATCATAGGAACATGTACTTGACATGCAGAAAACAGTAGCAATAAACTGACACGATCATATGCTACGTTTGTAGTTTGGGTCTTGTCCATCAAATCGTTCTACTAGTGATGTGATCCCGTTATCAAATGACATCACATGTCAATGGCTAGGAAACCTTGACCATCTTTGATGAACGAGCTAGTTCACTAGAGGCATACTAGGGACATAGTGTTGTCTATTTACCCACACATGTAATGTGTTTCCAATCAATACAATTATAGCATGGATAATAAACGATTATCATGAACAAGGAAATATAATAATAAACACTTTATTTATTGCCTCTAGGGCATATTTCCAACAGTCTCCCACTTGCACTAGAGTCAATAATCTAGTTCACATCACTATGTGATTTACATTATAATGAATCGAACACCTATGCAGTTCTGGTGTTGCTCATGTTTAGCCCTTGGAAGAGGTTTAGTCAACGGGTCTACAACATTCAGATCCATGTGCACTTTGCAAATATTTATGTCCTTCTCCTCAATGTAATCTTGGATGGAGTTGAAGCGTGGCTTTATGTGTCTGGTCCTCTTGTGAAACCTTGCTTCCTTAGCCAGAGCAATGGCACCAGTGTTGTCACAGAACAGGTTCACTGGATTCAGTGCACTGGGCACTACTCCAAGATCTTTCATGAACTGCTTCATCCAGACACCTTCCTTTGCTGCCTCCAAGGCTGCGATGTACTACGCTTCGCACGTAGAATCGGCTACCATGCTTTGCTTGGAACTGCACCAGCTTACCGCTCCCCCGTTGAGAATGAATACGTATCCAGTTTTTGACTTTAAAGTCATCTGGATCAGTGTCAAAGCTTGCATCGACGTAACCCTTTATGACGAGCTCTTCATCACCTCCATAAACGAGAAACATTTCCTTAGTCATTTTCAGGTACTTAAGGATATTCTTGACTGCTGCCCAGTGTTCTATTCCAGGATCACTTTGAAACCTTCCGGCCATACTTATGGCAAGGCTGACATCCGGTCTTGTGCACAGCATTGCATACATGATAGAGCCTAGTGCTGAAGCATAGGGGATGACACTCATCTTTTCTCAATCTTCTACAGTCACTGGGCATTGAGTCTTACTCAACTTCACACCTTGTAACACAGGAGAGAACCCCTTCTTGGACTGATCCATTTTGAACTTCTTCAAAACTTTATCAAGGTATGTGCTCTATGAAAGTGCTATTAAGCGTCTCGATCTATCTATAGATCTTAATGCCTAATATGAAAGCAGCTTCTCCTAGGTCCTTCATTGAAAAACTCTTGTTCAAATATTCCTTCACGCTTTCCAGCATTTCTATATTGTTTCCAATCAGCAATATGTCATCCACATATAATATTAGAAACTCTATAGAGCTCCCACTCACTTTCTTGTAAATACAAGCTTCTCCATAAACTTGTATAAACTCAAATGCTTTGATCACCTCATCAAAGCGCTTATTCCAACTCCGAGATCCTTGCACCAGCCCATAAATGGATCGCTGGAGTTTGCAAACTTTGTCAGCATTCTCTGGATCGACAAAACCTTCTGGTTGCATCATATACAGCTCTTCCTCAAGGAAACCGTTGAGGAACACAGTTTTGACATCCATTTGCCAAATTTCATAATCGAAATAAGCAGCTATTGCCAACATGATTCTGACAGACTTAAGCATCGCTACGGGTGAGAATGTCTCATTGTAGTCAACTCCTTGAACTTGTGAAAAACCCTTTGCCACAAGTCGAGCTTTATAGACGGTGACATTACCGTCCACGTCTGTCTTCTTCTTAAAGATCCATTTGTTCTGAATGGGCTTTCGCCCTTGAGGTAATACTTCCAAAGTCCATACTTTGTTTTCATACATGGATCCCATCTCGGATTTCATGGACTCTAACCATTTCTCGGTATTCGGGCCCATCACTGCTCCTCCATAGCTCGTAGGTTCATTGTTGTCCAACAACATGACCTCCAAGACAGGGTTGCCGTACCACTCAGGAGTAGTACGCGCCCTTGTCGATCTACGAGGTTCAATAGTAGCTTGATCTGAAGCTTCATGATCATCATCATTAACTTCCTCTTCTACCGTCATAGGTTCCACAGAAACATCTTTCTGCGCTGTGCTACTTTCTGGTTGAAGTAAAGGTTCAATAACCACATCAAGCTCTATTTCCTCCCACTCAATTCATTCGAGAGAAACTCTTTCTCAAGAAATGTTCCGTTCTTAGTGACAAACACTTTGCCTTCGGATCTGAGATAGAAGGTATACCCGACTGTCTCTTTCGGGTATCCTATGGAGACGCATTTCTCTGCTTCGGGTTCCAGTTTTTCAGGCTGAAGCTTTTTGACATAAGCATAACATCCCCAAACTTTAAGAAATGACAACTTTGGCATCTTGCCAAACCATAGTTCATATGGCATCGTCTCAACGGATTTTTATGGTGCCCTATTTAAAGTGAATGCAGCTGTCTCTAATGCATAACTGCAAAATGATAGTGGCAAATCAGCAAGAGACATCATAGAACGCACCATATCTATTAAGGTTCGATTAGGACGTTTGAACACACCATTACGCTGTGGTGCTCCAGGCGGTGTCAACTGTGAAACAATTCCACATTGTCTTAAGTGACTACGAAACTCATAACTCAGATATTCACCTTCTCGATCAGATCGTAAGAATTTAATCTTCTTGTTACGATGATTCTCAACTTCACTCTAAAATTGCTTAAACTTTTCAAACGTTTCAGACTTGTGTTTCATTAAGTAACTATACCCATATCTACTTAAGTCATAAGTGAAGGTGACAAAATAATGATATCCACCACGCGATGTAACATTCCTTGGACCGCACACATCAGTATGTATGATTTCTAATAAGTTACTCACCCATTCCATTGTTCCACAGAACGGCGTTTTAGTCATCTTCCCATGAGTCATGGTTCACATGTGTCAAGTGATTCAAAATCAAGTGACTCCAAAAGTCCATCAGCATGGAGCTTCCTCATGCGTTTTACACCAATATGACCTAAATGGCAGTGCCACAAGAAAGTGGTACTATCATTATAACCTCTACATCTTTTGGCATCAATGTTTTGAACATGTGTGTCATCACTATCAAGATTCAATATGAAGAAACCCCTCACATTGGGTGCATGACCATAA
Organism: Hordeum marinum; assembly: GCA_022496015.1. Taxonomy (NCBI): domain Eukaryota; kingdom Viridiplantae; phylum Streptophyta; class Magnoliopsida; order Poales; family Poaceae; genus Hordeum; species Hordeum marinum. The sequence goes on from CM039673.1 coordinate 537,071,977, forward strand.
AAGATATTACTCATATAAATAGAACAACCTTTATTCTCTGATTTAAATGAGTAACCGTCTCGCAATAAACAAGATCCAGATATAAAGTTCATGCTTAACGTAGGCACTAAATAACAATTATGTAGGTTCATCACTAATCCCGATGGTAATCGAAGAGAGAGCGTGCCGACAGCGATCACATCAACCTTGGAACCATTTCCCACGCGCATCGTCACTTCATCCTTTGCCAGCCTTCGTCTATTCCGTAGTTCCTGTTTTGAGTTGCAAATGTGAGCAATCGAACCGGTATCAAATACCCAGGCACTACAACGAGAGCTAGTAAGGTACACATCAATAACATGTATATCATATATACCTTGTTTGTCGTTGGTCGCCTTCTTGTCAGCCAGGTACTTGGGGTAGTTCCGCTTCCTGTGACCAGTTCCCTTGCAATGAAAGCACTCAGTTTCTGGTTAGGTCCATGCTTGGGCTTCTTTACAGGAGTAGCAACTGCTTTGCCATCTTTCTTGGTTTTACCCTTCTTGCCCTTGACCTTGCCATTCTTCTTGAAACTAGTGGTTTTATTAACCATCAACACTTGATGTTCTTTATGCATTTCAGACTCAGCGACTTTTAGCATCGCAAACAGCTTGGCGACTGACTTGTTTATCCCGTGCATGTTATAGTTAATCACAAAGCTCTTGTAACTAGGTGGCAGTGATTGAAGAACTCTGTCAGTGATCGCCTCTGCCGGAAGGGCAATTCCCAACTCCGCTAGACGAGTTGAATAGCCAGACATTCTGAGTATATGTTCACTGATAGACCCGTTCTCCTCCATCTTTTAAGAAAAGAACTTATCGGAGGTCTCATACCTCTCGATCCGGGCATTCTTCTGAAAGATAAACTTCAACTCCTGGAACATCTCATATGCTCCTTGACGTTCAAAACGTATTTGAAGTCCCGGTTCTAAGCCATACAATATTGCACACTAAACTATTGAGTAATCTGCAGTACGTGCCTCCCAAGCGTTCTTAACGTCTTCGGAGGTCATGTCTTCTGGTTGGTCACCAAGCGGTGCATCAAGGACATCTGATTTCTGGGAAGCCGTGAGGACAATCCTCAGATTACGGTCCAAGTCAACAAAGTTACTTCCCTCATATATCAACTTAGCTTTCTCTAGGAACGCATTAAAATTCAGGGGTGCTACTGCATGAGCCATTGATCTACAACATAAATATGCAAAGGTTTACTTAGACTATTGTTCAAGATAATGAGTTTAGCTAATAAAATTACTAAAGCTCCCACTCAAATTGACATCCCTCAGGTCATCTGAGTGTCACATGATCCAAATTCACCAACTCAAGTCCGATCATCACGTGAGTTGAGGTGGCTTCAATTGTGAACATCATCATGTTGATCATATCTACCATATGACTCATGTTCGACCTTTCGGTCTCTTGTGTTCCGAGGCCATGTCTGGACATGCTAGGCTCGTCAAGTTTAACCCGAGTGTTCTGCACGTGCAAAACTGGCTTGCACCCGTTGTATGTGAACGTAGAGTCTATCACACCCAATCATCACGTGGTGTCTCGACAGGACAAACTTTCGCAATGGTGCACACTCGGGGAGAACACAATTCATCTTGAAATTTAAGTGAGGGATCACCTTATAATGCTACCGTCGTCCTAAGCAAAACAAGGTGCATAAAAGGATTAACATCACATGCAAATCATAAGTGACATGATATGGACATGAACTTGTGCTTTTGATCTCCATCATGAAAGCACCGACATGATCTCCATCGTCACCGGCATGACACCATGATCTCCATCATCTTGATCTCCATCAACGTGTCGCCATCGGGGTTGTCGCGCCCACCATGCTTCTACTACTATTGCTACCGTTTAGCGATAAAGTAAAGCATTATATAGTGCTTAATGATTGACACGCAGGTCATACAATAATTAAAGACAACCCTATGGCTCCTGCCGGTTGCCGTACTCATCGACATGCAAGTCGTGATAATCTATACATCACATGATCATCTCATACATCACATATATCACATCATGTAATTGGTCATATCACATCACAACATACCCTGCAAAAACAAGTTAGACGTCCTCTAATTGTTGTTCCATGTTTTACGTGGCTACTACGGGTATCTAGCAAGAACAATTATTATCTACGCAAAAACCACAACGGTCATACACTAGTTTCTTTTCAACCTTCTCAAGGACCGCCTTTGTCGAATCCGATCCTACTAAAGTGAGAGAAACCGGCACCCACAAGCCATCTATGCAACAAGTTGCGGTTGAGGGAACCGGTCTCTTGTAAGCGTACGAGTAATGTTGGTCCGGGCCGCTTCATCTCACAATACCGCTAAACCAAAACACGACCAAGGGAGGAAGCAATCTAAGCATCAACGCCCACAAACTCTTTGTGTTCTACTCGAGATCTCATCTACACATAGACCTAGCTCTGATACCACTATTGGGGAACGTTGCATGGGAAACAAAAAAATTCCTACGTTCACGCAAGACCTATCCTTGGTGATGAGCATCTACGAGAGGGAGAGTGGATCTACGTATCCTTGTAGATCGCTAAGCGGGAAGCGTTAAGAAACGCGGTTGGTGTAGTCGAACGTCTTCGCGATCCAAATCGCCGAGCATCCCGCGATCCAATCACGATCCGTCCCGTGATCCAATCACGACCCGTCTCGCGAACTTGATCACGATCCGTCCCGCGAACTCGATCATGGTCCTTCCGATCTAGCGCTGAACCGAGGGCACCTCCGCGTTCAACACACGTACGGCTTGATGACGATCTCCGCCGTCTTGATCCAGCAAGAGGGAGCAGAGAGGATGAAGAGTTCTCCGGAAGCATGACGGTGCTCCGGCAATGGTGGTGTTGCTATTCCGGCAGGGCTTTGCCTAAGCACTGCAGAAATCCGATCTAGAGGAGAAACTATGCACTGGAGGAACGGACAGCACGTGGCTAAAAATTCTATGCAAAACCCCTAAAACCTCTAGTATTCAAAGAGGGAGGGAGGAGAGAACTTGGTGCAAGGGCCAAGCCTCCTTGGTTCGGCCGAAGTGGGGAGGAGAGGAGGACTCCTCCTCCAATCCTAGGAGGAGTAGGATTCCTCCTTTTTTTGGCCCTTTTCCACCTTTTCCCTTTGGGCTTTTCTTACCTAGACGCATGGGCCTTGTGTGGGACTTCCACCAGCCCACAAAAGGCTGGTATTTATTCTCCCACAGCCCATGAAGCCTCTTGGGTTGAAATACCCCTCCCAGTGGTCTCCCGGTACAATACCGGCACTCCGAGTACATTACCGATTAGCCCGAAACTTTTCCGGCGACCAAAACAGGACTTCCTATATATGAATCTTTACCTCCAGACCATTTCGGATCTCCTCGTGACGTCCGGGATCTCATCCGGGACTCCGAACAACCTTCGGTCACCACCATACATAACTCTATACTACCGAAACATCAACAAACCTTAAGTGTGCAGACCCTGCGGGTTCGAGAACTATGTAGACATGACCCTAAATACTTCACATAATGCTCCTTGGTATGCTAATTACGCCAATTACATTGTTGCTAAATTTATCCCTCCTAGTTTCACTTACCAACAAAAGAAAAAGTTCTTCTATGATTTGAGGCATTACTTTTGGGATGACTCGCATCTTTATAAAGGAGGAGTAGATGGTATTATTAGAAGTTGTGTACCTGAGCATGAACAGGAACAGATCTTACGCAAGAGTCACTCCAAATCCTACGGAGGACATCACGCTGGAGATAGAACTGCACACAAGGTACTACAATCTGGGTTTTATTGGCCTACTCTCTTCAAGGATGCTCGTAAGTTTGTCTTATCCTGTTATGAATGTCAAAGAATTGGTAATATTAGTAGACGTCGAGAAATGCCTATGAATTACTCTCTTGTTATCAAACCATTTGATGTTTGGGGCTTTGATTATATGGGGCATTTTTCCATAATCTAATGGGTATACTCATATTCTAGTTGCTGCTGATTATGTCACTAAGTGGGTAGAGGCTATTCCAACTTGTAGTGATGATCATAACACTTCTATTAAATGCGGCAAGAAGTTATTTTCCCTAGATTTGGAGTCCCTAGATATTTGATGACTGATGGTGGTTCACATTTTATTCATGGTGCTTTCCATAAATGGCTTGCTAAATATGATGTTAATCATAGAGTTGCATCTCCTTATTATCCTCAGTCTAGTTGTCAAGTAGAATTGAGAAATAGAGAGATTAAATTGATTTTGCAAAAGATTGTTAATAGATCTAGGAAGAATTGGTCTAAGAAACTTGGCGATGCATTGTGGTCTTATAGAACTGCTTACAAAAATCCTATGGGTATGTATCCGTATAAGATGGTTTATGGTAAAGCATGTCACTTACCTCTAGAGCTAGAACATAAGGCTTATTGGGCAATCAAAGAGATCAATTATGATTTCAAACTTGCTGGTGAGAAGAGGTTATTTGACATTAGCTCACTTGATGAATGGAGAACCCAAGCCTACGAGAATGCTAAGTTGTTTAAAGAAAAGGTTAAGAGATGGCATGATAGAAGGATACAAAAGCGTGAATTTAATGTAGGTGATCATGTCTTGCTATACAATTCTCGTTTATGATTTTTTGCAGGAAAACTTCTCTATAAATGGGAAGGTCCTTATGTCATCGAAGAGGTATACCGTTCCGGTGCCATCAAGATTAACAACGCCGTAGGCACAAACCCAAAGGTGGTGAACGGTCAAAGAATCAAACATTATATCTCAGGTACTCCCATAAATGTTGAAACCAATATCATCAATACCATAACTCCCAAGTACATTAGGGAGACTTCCCATAACGTTTCAAACTCCGAAAAGGAATAGGTACATGGTACGGTAAGTAAAAAGACTCCAAAACTTTTTCGATGGCAATTTTCATCTTTTTGGAATATTTAAAAAATTAGAAAAGTTTAAAGTAGTCCGATTAGTGCACGAGGAGGCGACAAGCCTGCTCGGCGCGGCCACCCCCTGGCCATGCGCCTAGGGCTTGTGGCTACCTTGTGTACTACCGGGACTCCGTTTTCTTGTGGCATACTCCTTCGGGTCAGTAAAAATTCATTATATAATCTCCCAAAGGTTTTGACTCCCGTATCACGACAATACCTCGCGTTTTCTCTTTTGAGTTGTTTTTGAAGCAGATTTAGGTCACCATGGCGTCCCCAAGTGTTTCAAAGGACAAGTTCTCCGAGAAGGCCATCAGCCCCTACTTGCGGAGGTGTTGCTACACCCTCAAACCATTGAGGTGCGTGAGGGGGTGCTTTACATCCTTGATGTGGAGGGGTCAAAGAAAACCGCAAGCGTGGAGACAAGGCTCGAAGCAATGGAACATAAGGTCTTCAAGTGCCAAGGGATGGTGGAATTGGGACTTGATGCTAATCATATGATGATCATGGAGTTTACCCATAAACATAAGCTGGATGCCAATGATGTTATGGATCACATTTTTCAAGCTTTACGAGAGAATCGAGCGCCTCCAAGCCCAGATCTATGACTTGCAAAACCAAAACTGTGAGTATGAATACATATTTAAGAGAATGAGTTTGGCTGCAGATTTGAGGATTGCGGAGACCCGTTCATCCTTTTATGGTGGTGAGCCTATGCCTTGGAAGATGGAGGACAAGCTTACAACCTCATCAACAACTCCCACATCATCACCTCCGAAGCCAAACAACTAAACACATGGGTATGGGCACTCCCCTTGGCTTGTGCGAAGCTTGGGGGAGGTGCCCTGGTATCGTATCACCACCACATATTTCATTTTTATTTTCATTTTCATTTTTATTTTCATCATATTTTCTTAGTTCAATCCTTTTGGTTATATCTTGATCTAGTGGAATAAAGTTTTTTTGTGATCTAGCTTTGAGTCTTTGCTTTATGATTCCCCCCTATGTAAGCAAGTCCGTGGGTTATATAATGAAAAGTGCTTTTGAGTTGATGGCCTTGCTTGGTATGATTTTAATATTGAGAAATAGGAAGTAGAAAGAAGTGTAGAATAAAAGCAAAGAGCTCATATGAAAATCTTATGGGGAGTGATGAATTCACGTATAAAAAAGTATGTCGATTGAAACCTGTTGTAGGTTGACAAACATAGCTGTTGGTCATTGGGCAATTAAAAGGAAGTGATAAAGGAAGAGAGGTTCACATATAAATATATTATCTTGACATATTGTATGATTGTGAGCACTCGTTAAAATATTATATGTTAAGAAGTTGATGTTGGACAAGGAAGACAACATAATGGTTTATGTTTGCTTATTTCCGAATAGAAGTTATATTGTTATAGATCCCTCAACATGTGTCGCTTGCTTCCACCTCATATCAACCAAAACTTCCGCACCAAGTAGAGATACTACTTGTCCATCCAAACACCCTTAACCCAGTTTTGCCATGAGAGTCCACCATACCTACCTAAGGATAGAATAAGATCCTTCAAGTAAGCTGTCATCGGTGCAAGCAATAAAAAATGCTCTCTAAATATGTGTGATCTATTAGTGTGAGGAAAATAAACTTTATACGAACTTGTGACAGGGAAGACATAAAAGCGTCGGACTGCATAATAAAGTTCTCTATCACAAGGGGCAATATAAAGTGACGTTCTTTTGCATTAAGATATTGTGCATCCCATTATAAAAGCGCATGACAACCTCTGCTTCCCTTTATGAAGGGCCTATCTGTTACTTTTATTTTCTAGCTAGTACTTACCTTTATGCAAGAGTCATGGTGATCTCAATCACCTTCGTTATTTTCGCCTTTATCTTCTGGCAAGTGCCACATGTTGGGGAATAATCTAGACGCATATATCCACTCGGAAGTGGGTGAGCATGAGTTATTACTGTTGACATTACCCTTGAGGTAAATAGTTGAGAGGCAACACTATAAGCCCCTATCTTTCTCTGTGTCCAATTGAAACTTTGAACTCACAGGTACCGTGTGAGTGTTAGCAATTGTGAAAGACTAAAAGATGATTGAGTATGCGGATTTTCTTTACAAGCTCTTATATTGACTATTTCCCACGTTATGATAAATTGCAATTACTTCAATGACTGAGATCCACTATAGGAATCAGCTACTTTGCCGTCAGCCATAGCGGATGGCAAAGGCATGCATGGCGGACGGCAAAGGCTTTGTCATATGCCAGCAGACGGCCAACCGTCCGGATGAATAAGCTACGGTAAAGGGCGCTTTGTCGTTTGCTGGCTGAAGGCAAAGATGTTTAGGTCTTTGTCGTCTGCCAGTGGACGGCAATGACTATGGACGGCACACGTGGCAGCTTACGGCCGTTAAGGGGTTAATGGCGTGCTTTGCCGTCGGCTGGCAGACGGCAAAGATGCAAAGTTCTTTGCTGTCCGCCAGCTGATGGCAAAGAAACCACATAGACCAGCCTAGTGCCACCCCATGTTGCATAGGTAGCTACCACGTGGCAGCCTTGCCGTCTGCTGGCTGACGACAAAGCTCTTTGTCGTCTGCCAGCAGACGGAAAAGAGCCTGTACACTCTTTGTTTTTTCTGTTTTTTCCTAAATTCATTCAATTTCACAAAATTTCACATATATACATATATACACATTTGAAAATACTTTCAACAAGCATAACAACACATATACATACCAAATCATATACCTGCAATATGGATATGATCATCCAACACATATATATATATACATACCAAATGAAATGTCCATATGCAACATATCCCACAACAAGCATACAATAGTTTCATCCATACATACATATATAGGTAGCAAGTTTCACATTGTTCATCCTACAAAATGAAAACAAAAAGGAAGCACAAGAAGAAGAGTAGAGTCCATCAACGCAAGCTTCCTCATCAAAAGCAAATCTACAAATTGGGAAAGAAGAAAGTTAGAAGAGGAAGAAGAAGACTAGCTAGAAAAAGAAGAAGAAGAAGACTAGAAGAACAAGACTATCTAGAAGAAGAAGAAGAAGAATTTTTCTTCTCTTTCTTTTTCTCGTCTCCTCTTCTTTATCTTCTTCTTCTTCTAACTAAGGTAGGTAAAACGCCATTTTTAGCTAAGCTAGGTAAAAATACTAAGTGTAGGTCATTTTAGAGCTAAGGTAGGTAAATAGGTCATTTTGGAGGTTAGTAAGGTTATTATGTCATTTTTTTTACCTAAGTAGCTAATTGTGTCATTTTTAGCTATCCTAGTTATAATCGGTCATTTTGGAGCTAGGTAAGGTTATTTTGTCATTTTGGAGGAAAATAAACTAATGCTATGACAGTTTGGAGCTAAACCAAGGTTATTATGCCATTTTTTTACCTAAGTAAGCTAATTATGTCATAAATGAACTAGCTAAGCTAAGTATAGATCATTATTGAGGTATCCTAGGTAGTTAGGCCATTTTTGAGCTAACTAAGCATATTTACTCATTTTGGAGGACAAAATGGCAAGTGTAGGTCATTTTTGAGCTATCCTAGTTATAATCGGTCATTTTAGATCTACGTAAGGTTATTTTGTCATTTTGGAGGAAAATAAACTAATGATATGACAGTTTGGAGCTAAACCAAGGTTATTATGCCATTTTTACCTAAGTAAGCTAATTATGTCATAAATGAACTAGTTAAGCTAAGTATAGATCATTATTGAACTATCCTAGGTAGTTAGGACATTTTGGAGCTAACTAAGAATATTTACTCATTTTGGAGGAAAAAATGGCAAGTGTAGGTCATTTTTGAGCTATCCAAGTTATAATCGGTCATTTTGGAGGTAGTTAAGGTTATTTTGTCATTTTGGAGGAAAATAAGCTAAGTCTATGTCATTTTGGAGCTAAACCAAGGTTATCATGCCATTTTTTACCTAAGTATGCTTAGTATGCCATAATTGAACTAAAGAAGTTAAGTATAGGTCATTTTGGAGCTAAATTCGTAATTTCTTAAGCTAAGTATGCATTTGTTAAGAAAAACGCTTGGAAAAACTTACCATCATCACGGAGGTGAAGGACCGGTCGGGTTTACGCCAGGGTGAGACGGGGAAGGACCGGTCGGGGTTGCGGCAGACGCAGAAGGATCGGTCGATGCTTGTCGGGAGGCACGCTGCACCAAAGATCATTTGCAATGTCTCCTTAGCATGATGCAACTCAAATGTGAATACTAGTAACTAATGACCATTGAAATGAAACTCACCGTGGGTGCTATACCAATCTGGGGCATCAACGGAGGGGTCTGGCCATTGTTCTGGCACACGGTCTGCACATTTTGTTTTCACGAGTCGGTCATATTAGTTAGTGATGAAACGCACATTACGTGCATGATTTGGCTAATATGCAGGAGAAACTTATCACGAGGAGCTCGTATAGGGCCCTGTGAGATGTGTCGTTCCGGTTCCTCTTCTCCTCCAATAGTCTAGCCGTCCTCTCCTCCATGTCCCTCTCCCTCTGTGCCGCCTGCCTGTTTGCCTCTGCCAGAAGCTCCTGGGCCCTAGCCTCGATGGCGAGCTCCATTGGCCATGGACGAGGCCTTATCTCAGGATCAGAGCTTGTCTGGCGCTTCTTGATCTCCGAGAGAGTTCTAGGACAACGTATTAGTCCATCTCCAATGGCTATCGAGCCATGGGGCCTCCCACCACCAGATATCATCACGAGCTCTGGATCAAAAGGACTTTGGCTCGGGTTGAAGTCCTCCCCTTTCCTTGCCTTCCCCTCATCTCTGTACCTCACGAGCTTGTTGTGGGAGGAGCTGTTGCTGAAGCTCTCTGGATGATCGAGGTCATCCTTAGAGAATGCCTTGGCCTTCTTGTACGAGGCAGTATGGGCCATGGCATAGAGGTCGAACAGTGGTGGCACCTCCTTCTTGTTTTCTCGCACCTAAAAGAGAGGAACAACATATTAGTTAAGGGCTCAAGCTAGCATGAAGAATGAAATTGCATGAATCATGAAGCAAACCACATACCCAGTGATCCCTGTACTCAAACAGGTTGGAGCTCCCTTGATGGTGTGGCACACCTTTCATTTTGGCACGCTTATCTTGGACTTGTTGTGGTCGTCTAGCCATTTGGGAGAGCACCACTCATCCACCAATGCCTCCCAACAGTCCATCCTATCTACACACCATCTCGGGGCCACCTAAGTTAGACAAGAGAAATTTCAACGCTACGCCTACGAATAAAATCAAGGAAACTAAGTACAAGGCCTTAAGAATAGATAATTACCTTCATTAACTTCTCCTTACTAAGATAATTTTTGCGGCACTTCTTCTTGGCCCTCTTAATGTTAGTCGAGGCATGGTACTCTCGAATAGCCTACACCCGAGCCCCGTGTCATAAGTTCTGAAGTAGGCACTTGCACTCGGCTACGATTACAATGGCCGCTTTCGCCTCGTGTTCCTCAAGACACCTATAGAAGGTCTGCAATCAAACAAGACAACACTGATTAGTACAATCACTAGGTGTTGTTGATTTTTAATTCTGTAAAGGAGAAATTACCTAAAACCGACGGATCACAATGTGAGCCACTTTCTTGCACAACACATAGTTGACCCTCTCCTTCGGTGGGGCCGGGGTAGCCATGTACAGCTCCCAGGTCAGTGCTACCTATGGAACCTCACCCTCACCAGGAAACTAGACCTTCCCCAGGAAGTGGTGCCGGAGAAGCACACCAAGGACCTGGTTGTGCCTGCAGACACCATGCTCGTGTTTCCAACCCCTTCAGTATGAAAAGGACAACACATTAGATAATAATTTGAAGAAACAAGAAGGAAAAAGGTTAAAAAAGAGTAAACGCACTTACTTCTCCACATTAGGCTCAATCAACCACCTCTGATCGCGGGTCGTCGGCACGGGCGGGAGCTTTGTACAACCACGCCGGTAGACCTTCTTGCCCTCCTCAACCAGCTCGCCCTCGCTATAGGTGTCCTCAGACAAGTTGTCCTCGCCACCATCAACATGGCCACTAGCCTCCGGAGTCACAGGGGACGAAGACTCTAGGACCGGAGTCTCCTGGGACGAAGACTCAGGGACCCGAGTCTCCTGGGACGAAGGCTCGGTGACCCGAGGCTCGTCGGCCCGAGGCTCGGCGACCGGAGTCTGAGACGGGTCCATGTCGGATGGGTCCACCTAATACGGAGCACTCCTATGGTCGGGAGAATCAGCTGGGGGTGGCGGTGAGGAAGGCACAACAACCTTCCTACCTCTAGCACCTCTCTTTGTCTTCCCCCGACCTCTCCCGGTAGAAGAAGAAGCACCCGCCGGTGTCTGCATACAGTGTACCAGCGCTCTCCGGAGTTGCTGGGGTAGAATAATAGCACCCCTCCTAGCACGCGCCGAGGAAGGAGGCTCAGAGCGCTCTCGACCCTCGCCCACCATCTGTCAACACCTGCAATGACAAAGAGTGAACGAAATTAGTTCAACATAAAAATATTGAACACCTAATAACATGAAGTAATTAATAATATATATGTACATAATAATAATTGAATACCTCACATTACTAATATTAATTTTCATTGTCTATATATGCTCCGGGATCAATAAATGCATAATCATCATCACTATCAGTAGTGATGTGCTCATCAGCATCATCAATAAATGCATCAACATGTGGAAGGCCTCCTTTATGTAATCGGTCAAGCATTGACTGGTCATCCACAGCAGTAACCTCTTGTTATTCCGTCTCTTCTTGTTCCGGCTCAGGGCTGAAGTCGGATTCATTGTCGCCATCGACCTCAATGTTCTGGGGTGAAGTAGAGCGGTTCTTCTAACGTTTTTTGGAAACACGTGTTTCTTGGAAGAATTCTCCTTCATATGTGTCTGGGTTAATGTGAGGTTCATAATCATCTTCATTGAGGGGAGGTGGTCTAAAATGTGGCAGCACGTCATAAACGACATCCAAACCTTTCAGATTTGGATCCGTTTGGCAGACCCACGGTAGATAGAAAACTTGGGTCACGTGTTGAGCCGTAATATAGACATCGGGAACATCTAAATGGGTGCTTTGTTTGATTTCGATTAGGCCTATATGTTCATGAGTCCTTCTAGTCTCCTTCGGATGCAACCAATAACATTTGAAGACTACGACGTTTGGTGGGTTTTCACCAAAGAATGTAAGTTCATAAATTGGTTCAAATCTTCCATAATACTCGACCCTCCTTCCCCGACAGCGGAGACACAACAATTTGTAGACTTTCGGTCAGCCATAGATAGCCCTTTGCCAAAAGTACGAAAGCAATACCCGTTGATGTCGTATTTGTCAAATGAACGGACCTTATAGTCAAAACCATTAGCGACTTGTCTCAATTCAGAGTCCATAGACTCTACATTGGCCTACACTACTAGGAAAATGGCTATAGCTAATATAGACATTAGTGGCGCACTATGTATGTGGTGCGCCACTGCTATATAGCAGTGGCGCACCAGATAGTGGTGCGCTATTAATGGCCATATTACTAATGGCGCACCTGGTGTGTGGTGCGCCATTACTAGTTGTGTCCTGGCCCCACACCCCTCCCCAGACTTAGAAATGGCGCACCAGGTAGAAGTGCGCCATTACTAGTTTTAACTATTAATGGCGCACCACACCCACTGTGCGCCACTACTAACAAAGTTTTTTCAATTTTTTTTTCAAAACTAGTAATGGTGCACCATGCACCAGGTGCGCCATTAGTAACCCTAGTTACCAATGGCGCATTCTTAGGAGGTGCGCCATTGGTAACCTGAGAGCAGCTAGATATTTAATTTTTTATAGCCACCTACCACACTCGCTTTCCCCACTTCATTCTCTCCACCTCTAGATACCAAGCTTGGTCTCGGCTGCCTCCTCCTCCTGACCTTATTTGCACCATAGATTCACCCAAATTAAGTGGTTAAATTTCCTTTTTTTGATAGGTAAGTAAGGGGAAGGCTTTCTTTATATTCTAGATCTACTTTTTTCTCCCTCCAACGTACACACTTTTATGGCCTAGATCTACATATGTTTGTGGTGCGCCATTGTTTGTGGTGATGACCCTCCCCTAAATGTTGCCAATATTTTGCCGGAATGTTGATTCATTTCCGTTTCGGCGAGAATTTGGCACTATGCATTCTTTTTGGTCCTATTTTTAGGCAAAGTCATGCCAAAAAAAATTTTGGTTCTAAAATATCGTTTTGCTCTACCCCGCAAGCGACCATGGTCCGCACGATGACCGAAGGCATCGTGAATAGGTTTTTGAGCTCCGCGAAGGCCGAGATGCTTCAAAAGAACGGGACGGAGATAAGATGTCCGTGTCGAAGATGCAAGCTGAAGAGCCTTATGGACCCAGATTCCAGACAGGTGCGGGACCACCTGCTCGTGCGTGGTTTCATGGATGGCTATAGGTGGCAAGGTGATGAAGATGATTATGAAGTCATCCATGGGGGCCGGGCAAGAAATAAGGAAGGGCAGCAAGACAATAGCAGCGAGGCCGGGCGAGAAGACGAAGAAGCTCCAGGACATGATCACGAAGTAGATGCAGGACACAGTCATCATGTAGAAGGTGTTGGACATGATGATGAGGAAGATCAAGACGAAGGGCATGATCATGAAGATGAAGATGCCGGAGCAGACGACGATAGACCATCGATGGGCTAGGTGTAGGACCCTCATATTCAAGAGCTCCTTCTCAAGCAGACGGGTAACGCAAGAGCTGCCGCCCGAGAGAAAGCCAAGCTAGATCAACTAGAGATAGACGTAGTTACTCCATTGTATGAAGGATGCAGGCTCGAGGATACCCGCCTGAAAGTAACACTCATGGCTCTGGAGATGACGGTAAAACACAAAATGACCGACGCATTCTTCGACGAGAACATGTCATTCTGGCACGAATGTCTTCCCAAGGGGAACAAGTGCCCGACCAGTTTGGAGGAGGCGAAGAAAATCGTGTTTCCTCTGGATTTACCGCACGTGAAATACCATGTGTGCATGAACCATTGCATCATTTATCGGGACGAGCACGCGGAGTCTACCATATGTCCGGTGTGCGGCGTCACTCGATACAAGAAGAGGAAGAAAGCTCCTCGAAAAGTGGTGTGGTACTTTCCGATCACTCCTCGTCTGCAACGGTAGTTCGCGGACCCTAAGCTAGCAAAGCTCCTGCGTTGGCACGCGGATAGGGAGGAGAAGAAGCGAGAAGATGACGGAAATGATCCGGAGATAAATAAAAAAGACAAGATGCTGAGTCACCCTAAGGATGTGAGCCAGTGGCAAGCGTTGAACTTCGAACACCTAGAATTTGGGGACGATCCAAGGAACATCGTGCTGGGCGCGAGCACCAATGGAGTCAATCCGTTTGGCTGCCAGAGAAGCACACATAGCACCTGGCTTGTGTTTGTGTGGATGTACAACCTTCCCCCTGGATGTGCATGAAGAGGAACTACAGTCACATGAGTATGCTAATTGAAGGGCCAAAACAACCAGGGAACGACATCAATCTATATCTGGGGCTGCTGAAAGAGGAGCTAGACACGCTGTGGAAAACGCCAGCAATACGTGGGACGCCGCAGCGACGCAATATTTCCCTATGAGAGCTACACTGGTCACGACGGTGCACGACTTTCTCGGTTATGGATATGTCGCGGGGCAGGTGGTCCACGGATTTAGTGCATGCGTCAGGTGCATGGATGACACAACGTATCGCCAGCTAGATAGAGATCCCGGGTCTTCGAAAACCGTGTTCATGGGACATCGAAGGTGGCTTCACGACGATGATGCATGGAGAAAACGCAAGGATCTGTTCGATGGTGAAACTGAACCCTAAAGACCCCCACGTACGAGGAGCAGCGAGGAAATAGACGAGCTGTTGAATAATTGGAAAGAGTGCCCACCGCTGGGAAAGAAGCGAAAGACGCCAGAGCCGCTACTGAAGGTATGGAAAACGAGGTCTGTTTTCTGGGACTCGCCGTACTGGAAGATCCTCCGTGTGCCTCACAGCCTTGATGTCATGCATATCATGAAGAACGTGTGCGAGAGTCTGCTTGGTACCCTGCTCAACACGCCAGAGAGGACCAAAGATGGGCCAAAAGCAAGGACAGACTTGCAATCAATGGGCATCAGGGAGGAGCTTCACGCAAAACGCCCTAATGATGATGATGATGATGATGATGAGGCGAAGGACACGGAAAGTCATTGAAACAAAGGCAAAAAGGCCAAGAAGATTGAATATGAATGCCCTCCCGCGTGCTTCACTCTAAGTCAGAAGGAGATCAAGCAGTTTTTCACCTGCCTCATAGGAGTAAAACTTCCTTACGGTTACACGGGGAAGATAAGCAGATACCTAGACTCAGCGAAGCAGAAGTTCAGCGGGATGAAGTCTCACGACTGTCAGGTGCTGATGATGTAGATACTTCCAGTTGCAATCCGTGGGATCATGGACGCACACGTCCGTGAAACGCTATTTGGCCTATGCAACTTTTTCGACGTCATCTCTCGGAAGTCGGTTGGCGTGAAGCAACTCAGAAGGCTACAGGAAGAGATCGTGGTGATACTATGCGAGCTTGAGATGTACTTCCCGCCCGCATTCTTTGACATTATGGTGCATCTGCTGGTCCATATCGTGGAGGATATCATCCAACTCGGGCCAACGTTCCTGCACAGCATGATGTCGTTCGAAAGGATGAATGGTGTCATCAAAGGATACGTTCGCAACAGGGCACGTCCAGATGGAAGCATAGACAAGGGCTTTCTGACCGAAGAGTGCATCTCCTTCTGCACGAATTATCTAGGCATCCAGAACCCCGTTGGTCTGCCCGTCAATAGGCACCTCGGCAGGCTCGCTGGATGGGGTCACGGGGAGGGTCGCCGCGAAATGCATGTCGACTTCAAGGGTCGACTCGCTGACTTTGAAAGAGAAAACCTAGTCGCGCTACAACACATAGACTTGGTCGATCCTTGGGTGGTAGAGCACAAAACCTTTATTGAGAAGACGTACAATGACCGAGGCCAACAGAAGACGGACGGAGATATAATCAAAGAGCACAACTCATGTTTCACGCGCTGGTTCAAGGACATGCTTATGTCGTACCCTTTACATGAGGATTGTTCCGTGGAAGAAAAACTCATATTCTCCTTGTCACATGGCGCCGAGCATAACCTGATGACCTATGAGGCGTACGATATCAACGGCTACACATTCTACACCGAGGAAAAGGACATGAAGAGCGATTATCAGAACTCCGGGGTAACGATGGAATCCTACACCGGTAACGACAAGGACAGATACTACGAAAGGATCGAGGAGATCTAGGAGCTGAGCTACGCTGGAGAGAAGGTCCCGATGTTCTGTGTCAGATGGGCCAAGAGCTTCCTAAAAGAAGACCGATATTTCACCACCATGGTTATACCCGAAGCCAAATCCAAGACCGCGGGCGCAAACGTCACCGCGAAAAATGAGCCATGGGTACTGGCTTGCCATGTGGACCAATGCTTCTTCATTACCGACCCGTCAAAGCCCAGTCGCGTTGTCGTGAGGAGAGGCAAAAGGAACATCATCGGAATGGATGGAGTCGCCAATGAGCAAGACTTAGAAAAGTACGGCGACCCAAAGATGGAAGATGACGACGACAATGAAGTACCATACACCACAAGAAGAAGAAGGACCACCCTACCTAAAGGACGTCCGTTCAAGAGAAGAACTCAAGGGGTTCCGGGGCTAAATTATTCAACCGCGAGAAAGAAGGGCAAGAAGATTGTGAAAATATAGCGAAGATCAAATCACAATCCTTTTGCATGTGTGCAAAAAACCCTACTCTTTTTAACTAAGTAGCACCTGACCATAAGGATTCTACATGTGGTTCCTACGCAATAGATAACTTTGTATCATAGTGAACCAACTACACAACAACCACCAACATACACACTTTGTATCATACCATGTCATATAATTCTAAACTATTACATGCAAACGAAAATCCAAAAAAAATAAAAAAAAAGTTATTAATCGCGCACCAGGAGAAGGTGCGCCATTGCTATCACTGTTTCTATGGCGCACCCCTAAAAGGTGCGCCATTGATATACAAATAAAAAAATGTTAGTAATGGCGCACCAGGAGAAGGTGCGCCATTGCTATCACTGTTTTTATGGTGCACCCCTGAAAGGTGCGCCATTGCTAACCCTCCCCCCACTACGGCCTTTTCCCTCCCTCCCTCCCCTTCCTATCACTGTTTCACAACCGACCCTCCCACCCCCGCTCCGTCGTCGCCTCCCAACCCCGCCCTCGCCGCCATCGACTGCGTCTCTGTCGCTGCCCACCGGAGCCCGCCTCGCCGCCTACCTACCTGCTCCCTCCTCCCTGTGGTAAGCGCCTCTCTGCCTGCTCCCTCCCCCCTTCCAGCGTGCTCTTCCCCCCAAAACACCACCAGCCCATGCTCCCGCACCGAGCCATTGATGGAAAGCGGTTGAATCGACCATGAGATATGCCGACATATGTAGCCGCTCGGGTGAGCGCCGACCTGGTTGAAGTACCTCAGCAGTATGATCTTCCAATCGGGGTCCGAGCGCTGGAGGTCATGGCAGATGTCTTCAATGACAAGCTGCACAGGCAAAATCATCGACATGCACCAGATCAGATTTTCAATGTACTTGGTGAGAAGCTACGCAGAAGAAATATCATTGACAAGAGACATAAAACGAGAGCTACTGGCTCTTACCGGTACCTTTGTTCGTCCATAAGGGTTGGTCGCGAAGAGCGGGAACTCCTCGGTGTAGGGCACTTCCTTGGGTAGTTATATGGCCGACGTATATTTGCCTCCTTTTTGTATTTGTTCTTTTTTCTTGGTGAGTTAAGTATTTTTATTCAATACATTGACCTTCTCTTCCAGTTTCTTAGGTTAGGCGGCCTATCTGCTGTGTCCTGTTTTAGTTAGGTTTTGAAGCAGTTTTTGTTTATCATCAGGGTTTCTTGTTTTAGTCGTAGTCCTGCATAGTCTGTAGTTAAATATCCAAACAAAGTGTTAGGTGATCATGCAAGATTGTATTTTCTTCTAAGTGAACTAGGCGGGTTTGTGTTCCTGTGATTTTCTCTTAGCTTCGCTTGATTTCTTTTTGGTTTGTGATATCTGCAAGCTCGCATGAGACTGTACATCGCTGAACTTTTCTCACTACCAACTCCCTTGATCTTGTGCTTTCCTTTTGTCAGGGTGAATAGAAAGCATCTCTCTTTGTTTTTAGGAACTTGATCCTGCGAATGTGTGGTTGCAATTTTCATTTGATTGTATCTATGTGCTAGTTTGTAATTCAAATGAAATATCCTGTCTCAGTCCTTCTCTTGCCCTGTTTCCTCTCTATTTGTGTTATTTCTGACTCCTTTTACGTTGGCCATATAACCTGTATTCTTTTTGGAAGTTAAGTCAATATATTTAGTTAAGAATATATTCAGTATGTAGTTCAGTATGTAAGCACATCATTCAACAAGCTGACATTTATTCAGTTAAGCAAAAAAGGCGACATATGTAGTTCAGTATCTTCTTTTAAACAGCCTAACGCATAGCAAAGCCGTTATTATTTGGTTGCTTCCATCATTTTCTCTATGCTAGGGAAGTAAGAGTGGCACTCGTGTAGAAACTGCAAGCTTAAATATGACAACTCTAGCATTCTGGTGATTTGAACTCTTCATTTCTTCAGCATACCACATGTTAAACATCTTGAAAAAAAGAGAGGCAAATTACCTTGATATGCAACTAGCCACCGACATGAGTTGTCAGCAAAAAGGGCTAGCTTTTCATCTGGAGCAACACTAATGGCCCTCAGACCATGAGAGAAATCCAATATTTGTTGTTCAAGCTGAATAAAGAACGCACGTCAAGCAAAAAAGTGCTCAGTTGGTTATAACATGTAGTTGTCAGATTTAATTCTTTTAAGTTGTCATATTGTTTCATAACTGTGATTGCTTGCAAAATATCGATATACCACGGTCATTTTTTGTGTATATCCACTTGCGTCCCCTCGGAAAAACAAATAGGAAGTACTCCCTCCTTAAAAAAATATAAGTGTTTAGTGTATAAATTTCTGAAAGATAAAAATCGTTGGTAGTTTTGCTGACAACTTCCTTATTATCAGCTGGGCATGACACATTGAAGCTACAGATTAAGTTGAATGCTGCCATTGATAATTTGGCTCAAGTAGGTCACTGGCCTGAGCTTGATGATCACTTGTTCAGGGGCGCCACAACTGAACTGAGGCTCCTTCAGTTCAATATTTTGTGCAGGGACAAATAGTTACCCCTTTCTCCAGAAATATTGATTAATTTCCGTTTCGGTTGAGAATGGGGCACTCCTAGGTCAAGAAAATTAGCAAAGGTCATGCCCAATTTTCTTGACCAAGAAGGTGCCCGATTCTCAACCGAAACAAAAATTAATCAACATTTTGCATGTTTTATTCTTAGTTTTCCTCTAAATCTGAGAAGAATAGATACTACCCTGATCTCATCCAATAACTCTAGTAGAATTTTTACCTATTTAGAGCAAACATGACTGACAACGATGAGGCCAGCGGTTCGGGCAAGCCATTCTGGGAGCTGTCCCAGGAGATGGAGGAAGAACCTCACTGCTATGAGGATGCCGCGGGAGACACCGATCCCGACTACACAACCCCTAGTGGCGTCGGGGATGACACCACTGATGGTGCCGCCGGGGATGCCACCACTGATGATGGCAGCGAACGCACAGATGGTAGCCAACCAAAGAGGCAACGGAAGGACCGGCGCCTGAACGTGCTCGGCACCGTCAAGGAGGAATTTACTGAAGTGTCCTCCAGTGGGCATCCAACGAGCCCCAAAGAATTAGTCCGTGGGTACGCGGGACAACTCGGGTGCATTCTCCGGAGCACCGTCTCGATCAACAGCGAGAACCTAAGGCATCCTGACCGAGGGAATTTGCGCAACCTCGTCTTCATGAAACTGCACGAACGATACAAGTTCCCCGGTGACTTCGCAACACACGCCTCTCAGGGAATAAAGTGAACAGTGCCGCCCTCATGAAGATGAGCATGGCCCTGGCTACTTGGAGAGCCGCGGTGAAGAGAAGGATTCTAAGTGGTGATAGTTATGAGAAGATCAAGGCGACAAATCCTTTGATCAGTGAAGAGGACTACCTGGAGTTCAAGATCAAGTGCAAGAGCAACGCATCCGCGGAACCAAGTCAGTGAGGGAAAGATATGCGGGACTTGAACTTAGGGGTCCACAAACTCAGTCCCGACGGTTACAGCATGGCGGAATCTAAATGGGACAAGGAGGACGTGGAGCGTGCCGCGCAAGGCCTACCGCCCCTCTTCGATAAATACCATGAAAAGCAGACCAGGAACTATGTCAGGGCCTGGTACAAGGTGGACCCATTAACAGGGGAGCTTACCACGGATCCGAAGGTGAAGGAGCTTGAGTGTGTTCTGGTAAGGAATACACCCCCGCGTAATTACCTCCATATGGTTGCATTCTAATTAATGAAGCCAAATTTCTAAATGGTTCACGTTCCTTCCGCAAGAAACTGAAAGCAGTAGCGCGGGGTCTCAGAGCTCCCCGCCGGCTGACCCTTGGGACACCTCTTTAAATAGGGCGTTGAACGTTCTGAAACAAAAGGATAAGTTCAGTAAGCCGTCGTCATCTGGTCGTGTGGCCGGCGAAGGCTTGTCCACGAAATGGTCGGAATACTATAAGGCTGCGCGAAAGGAGAGCAAGACCAGCTAGGAAAGCCAGGAGCGCAAGGTTAAAGAACTCAAGGCACAAGCGGTGTAGATTCCGGAGATAGTCCAAGAGCAAGTGCGAGACCAACTGGGAGCGATGATCACCGCCATTATGCCTTCCTTGCTTGAGGGGCTACGGGGGTGGATTGCGGGCGACCAACAGGGGCTGCCCCCGATTCCCAGCTTCACGGGCAGCAACTCGCACAACGCGCCGGCAATGGTGTCTCCGACGGAGGCGGCATTGGTGTCTCCGGCGGAGGCAGCATTGGTGTCTCCGGCGGAGGTGACATTGGTGTTTCCGGCGTCGGCGCCGGTATTGGACCTTAATGCACCTGGGTGTGGGAAGAATATGCCGGCCGGCACCTCGACAGCAAGCGGCCTCTCCGTCACTTGCACGCCCGCCGTTAGCGGTGCCTCGACATTAGCCGAGCTCGACACTATCACGGTAACTAAGCCTCGGCCAATGACTACTTCATCTCCTTGCCTTTGACTGGGCATCCCTGACGCCCTACATGTTTTCGCAGGGCGCCGCCAACGTTCCATGCACTCTCCTGCAGTTCGTGGATGGCGAGCTGATCGATGTTGCCAAGGCCAAAATCGTTGAACCAGGCAACCGCGTGTTCCAGGGTAATCCGATGCCACCCACTGTGTATAGGGTTCAACTGGTTCGGGTGCTACGTGGCTGCGACGACTTGTTACCTCCGTATCGACCCCCTGGGGTGGACAAAGATGATGTGATGACCCTCAACGCCTGCTTAAACTGGTCCATGCTTTGGCCAAAGAGCCAGATTTGTTTGGGGGTGGGGGACACCACCCCACAGACAACACCGCCAGTCATGCCGGCGCCAAGCCATGGCAAGACCGTCGCAACGCTACCGCCGTCAGCTAATCCAGACATGCATATGGCACAGGATCCGGACGACGACGACGACGGTACACTTTCCAATGTCGATAAGTACATCAATGAAGATGGGTACGGTGACGAATTCTTGGGGCCTCCTTCTCAAGAACCCAACCCTGCAAAAGACGATCGAGATCTAGCTGGTACCGCGGAGAAACCCAATTGCATCAGGCATCGTCTATTCAGTTCTCAGGAGATGCCTCCAGCTGCCGCCTTCACCGAGACTCAAACTGCCAAGGTGCGAAATATTATCAGCCCCAACAGACGCAAGAAGGTGGTCTCTGAGCAGAACTCGATCCCATTACAGCAGTAGAAGAAGAAGGCACGGAAAAGATTAAATAACAAGGGTGCGAGCCAGCCGGCACCGAGTACGATCCGTGCTCAGGACGGGCCACCAGTACCTAAGGATATCTCGAGGAGGGTGCATGTGGCGGGTAGGCCGATGCTACTGACTAATCTGCTCAATGCTGCAACCGGTGCTATGCGGAGTCTGCATGACGGTGTTCTTACTATGGAGAAGCGATGTCTCGCCGAGAATGATGTGGCATACCCGATTTTCGTGGCCAAGGTGCTAGAGGGCGAGGGCTTTGTCGAGAGCACCGTCGGGCGTATGATCGTCCTGCGGTTTGATGACATCTTCGCTATGTTTAACCTTTATCCGCTGCACTGCACCTTCGTTCGGCTATTTTCACTCAGCATGGAGATGCGGATTATTAGAGACAAGACCCCGGACATCATGATAGTCGACCCCTTCTACATGTGTGCCAAGATCTTGGGCAGTGCTGGGGACCGGCAAGTCGCGAGTTCATACCTTGAAGGCGTCATTCTGGCGAACCCAGATAAGGATAACTTCCTTGTGCCTTACTTTCCCGAGTAAGTCATCCCCTCACCGCCCCATAACATATGATTTCTTAGATTTCGATCGTTCTTTTTTTTCTAACATTCCGTGTTTTGTGCAGTGACACACATTGCACACTCATCCTCTTAAGCCCGAAATATTCCATGGCCACGTATTTTGACTCGGACCATCAGTCGAAGAAAGACTACACAAATATCAAGAAAGTTCTTGATGATGCTCTCCCCGGCTACGCCAAATCTGGAGGCACCTTCAGGAGGCCAATTTATAGGTACAGCAAGCACGTGTTCACCCACGTAACGACATTCCCCTGTGTCAAGCAGCCGCCTGGCAGTCAGAAGGATGCCTACTACGCCCTCCATCACATGCGGGCGATCGTACGGGACCTTCATTGCCTTATGCTACCAAGTAATTTCAAAGATTGGGCCGCACGCTTGTCGGAAATCTAGGACGCGGACATCCGACAAGAATTCTTTCGCATCCAGTCGGATATTGCGGAAATCATCTATCAAGATGTCCTTCATACCTCGGGGCAGTTCTACCTCAAATATCAACCGTCCAACAGTGAAATAGAAACAACGCTACAAATGCAGGCTGACAACGACCGCACATTCATGACCATGACGAAAGACGGCGGCTTCATCCACGCTCCGGTCCCTGAGCCGAGTCGAAAGTATTGATGCTATGTACTTCTGGAAGAAGAGTTTAGCTCATGTTGTAATTAAACTTTAATGAACTTTTATGTCTCTTTAGTTTCGACAGTCGTTCAACTTATATGTAATCGATGCTATTTATTAGTAGGACCATGAATCGTGCTATTAATGTGTTGCTTTTCTCTTCCTATCCTTTTGTTGCATACTTATATATTGCTTATATATTATCTGTGAATTGCTACTAACGTTTTGTTTGTCTAGTGCATAGAGATGCCGTCGTATGTCGTGTATAAGGGTAAGGTTCCCGGAGTCTATGACGACTGGGAGGAGTGTCGGAGACAGGTTCACCGTTTCATCGGTAACAGTTACAAAGGGTACACCACTAGGGCGGAGGCAGAAGCTAGATACGCGCGCTATCTAGCGGGAGAGAGGAGGGAGTGGAGGAGGAACCGGATGAAGACCAGTTTCATTGTGATGATGCTCATCGTGACCGCAGCTCTCTTCTATGTGATGGTAGTTTAGATGATCGATATTGAGTTTGTAATGTGACGATAAACTCGGCTAATACGATGAACTTTGCTAATGTCTCGAGACCTAAACTTGGCTAATGTTTGAACTTTTTTTGCTATTTCGAATTTGGAGACTAATATGATGAATTCTATTGTGTGATGTTTATATTCTGTGCTGTGACGTATTTTGTAACCTATGCAAATACCAGAAAAGCAAAAAATAATAATTCCTAATATTCATAGTAGTGGCACACCATATTGAGCATTAGTGGCGCACCAAGGCCAAATACCAGTGGCGCATTATGGGGCATGGTAATGGCGCACCTGGGGGCATAGGTGGAGGCAAATATGGCCCCCTAGGAGGCATATTAATGGCGCACTGTTGGACATAGTAATGGTGCACTCTGTGGTGCGCCACTATTATCTGGGATACTAATGGCGCACCAGAGGTGCGCCATTACTATTTTTACTAGTGGCGTGTTAATAGTGGCGCACCCATAGTGCACCATTAAAATTAAAAACGGGTGCGCCACTAACAAGCTATTTTGTAGTAGTGCTACAAGTTTAATACGAAAGCATTGTTGCATTAGCCGCAAACTAGGCAAATAAATGAAATCGTCTAATGGAAATTACCGTTTGCTTGAACCAAGAGATGAAACCGGGATAGCCACCTCCATGCTTTGCAAGAAGTTCATACTCTTCGATGGAATCCTTTTGGATCACCGCTCCATCCGAGAATTTGGTGACGTATCGACTGTATCACATATCCGGGAATAAGAGCATTTCAAAGGAATTAGAAGTTGCGAAACAATGTACCGAGAACTTACTCGATGTACGACCACACTTCTGTTAGGTTGTTGAAGATATACAACAAAATGGTCTGCCATTCTTCGACATCCAACGCTATTACTTTCGAAGCACCGGCTGGTGCAAGCTTCCCTTTGAATAGGCTGAGGTTGGATCGAGCTTTTTCAGGGTTGCCATCATTGTACCGAGGCTTCGGATTATGCAAATGGTGATTCTTCGATTTGTAGTGTGCTATCATGAAGTTTGCCGCCTCCTCAATAATGAATGCCTCGACCATTGATGCTTCAACTCTATGTTTATTTTTACATTTTGCTCGAAGCGCCTTCTGCATCCTCTCAGTTGCGAAGCACCAACGATTTTGCACGCCCCCCCCCCCAATCTTGCCTCGGTCGGGAGATGCAAAATCAAATGCTGCATTGGATTAAAGAAGCCCAGTGGAAAGATCTTTTCTAACTTGCAGATCAACTCCGACGCCAACTCTTCCAGTTCGTCTAGCACGTCAGGCGATAGTTCTTTCGCACAAAGAGCACGGAAGAAATAGCTCAGCTCTGCTAGTACTAGCCATTCATCCTCAGGGATAAACCCATGCAACATCACCGGCATTACCCGCTCAAGCCATATGTGCCAATCATGACTCTTGAGAGCAAATATTTTCAATTTGTCAAGACTCTCTCCCCTCTTTAGATTCGCTGCATACCCATCGGGGAACATCAACTACATTTTCACCCACAAGATCATTTCCCTCATAGATGGCCTCCCAAGATTGAACCATGCCTTTGGCTTCCTCCAGTTCTTCTTTCCTCTCGGTTGTCGTATGTTTTGTAACGGTCTATCACATAGAGCCTCCTGATCGACTCTAACCTTAGGATTATCCTTCGACTTCCCCTCTATGCCGAACAATGTACCAAAAAGGGCCTCCGCGATATTCTTTTCAGTGTGCATCACGTCGACGTTGTGTGGGCAAAGGAGGTCTTTAAAGTAAGGCAGATCCCACAAAAATATCTTGTGAGTCCAGGCGTGTTCCGTATTATACCCTTTGAAATACCCTGGACGATCTAGATCTGGCTCGAGAGTGTTTATCTGATCCAGGATCTGTTGGCCTGTCAATGCAGGTGGTGCAATGTTTTTGACAACTCTACCTTTGATGAAATTCTTCTTGTCTTTTCTGAACTTATGGTCAGGATCCAGGAACTGTCTATGCATGTCGAAGCAAGAAAACTTGCGACCCGCCAGTAGCCAACGGAACTCAAGAGTTTCCTTACATGTGGGGCACGGGAACCTTCCATGCACAGACCAGCCAACGAATAGCGCATACGCCGGCAAGTCATGCGACGAGTACATGAACCACACATGCATTTTGAAGTTCTTTTTGGTAGCGGCGTCGTATGTCTTGATCCCATTATCCCAGGCTTCTTGCAATTCATCCTTAAGCGGCTGCATGTACACATTCATATTCTTCCCCGGATATTTGGGCCCTGGAATTATCAACGTCAGGAAAATGTTCTTTCTTTTCATAATCTCTCTGGGGGGAGATTGAGTGGAATGACAAATACAGACCAACAACTATATTGTGCTGCCGTCATACTATACACATTGAACCCATCCATGCTGATGGCAACTCGAGGATGCCTTGGATCTGCCGCTTTATCCTTATGTAATGCATCGAAGTGCTTCCACGCAAAAGTGTTTGAAGTGTGTCCCAACATCGGATTCTCATCTGCATCTAGTTTTGTTCTTTTGCCCAATTTATGCCACGTCATCTGTCTGGCCGTCTTTTCGACCATGAAAAGACGTCGAAGTCTTGGTATGATTGGCAGATACCGAAGAACATTAATGGGTATTTTGGTCTGACTCTTCTCACCCATACCGTTGTCTACCAGAACATACCTGGAAGCATTGCAAATGGGGCAATAGTTCAAGCCTGCATACTCAAGCCTAAACAAGGCACATCCATTCTCACGGGCATCTATCTTCTCATACGGCATCTTAAGCGCACGTAGGATTTTGTCCGACTCGTACAGGTTCGCTGGCAATACATGGCCTTTGGGTAGAAAGCGTCCAAATATCGTCATCACCGCATCGTAGCATTCTCTGCCCAGGTTGAACTGAGCCTTCAGAGCGATTACTTGCGCGATGGCATCCAGCTGACAAAGCTCAGTGTGCTCATGGAGAGGGCGTTTTGAATACTCCAACATTTCATAAAAGGCCTTTGCAGATTCCTCCATCTCATCGTACGAATCCCGAGCATCATCAAAGTCTTGCACCATGTCTTCGATCCCGGTAACATGCTCGTCGGTGCAACGACGAACCACCTCTGCTCTGGCACGTTGGGCAGACTCACCATGAAATGTCCAGATCGTATAATTAGGCGTAAAACCCCACTTCTGCAGGTGTTTGATCATTTCAAACTCTGACTTCTTCTTAAAGTTGTCGCAATTGACACAAGGGCACCAGGTTATTTTCTGTCCATTTGCAAATGCGACTCTCACAATCTCCTTGGTTTTTGTTATCCATTCACGGGTCATGTCTTTCTGACTAGTGTGACCGATGTACATCCACCCACGATCACTCATCTTGCCTAGCTACTGGACACACAAAAAATATATACATAATTCAGCAAACCATATTCATCAGTTAATAGAGTTTGTCAGTTTTATTACGTCGATGCAACCTAGATGCTAGTAGGTAAAGATAGGTCCTGATCCCACCCGAGTATGTGTAGATTGGGTTTGTTTTCCCATGCTCCGCTCCGGATCCGACGCACAATTTTGGCAGCACCTCCCCGCTATTCTCCTGATACACGTCTCGACAATAAGAAGAGAGGACGTGTACCCGAAGAACAACAGGGAGGCACTGACGAAATTCTGCATCGGATCCGGAGCAGAGCATATGGGAAAACGAACCCAATCTACACATACTCAGGCTGTCCATGGATAATGTTGGACAATTCGAAAGAATCACGGTTATAAATATGCTAATGAATGCACATTTATAGATGTAACCCTTCCGAACGGGAGACGCATAGTGGTCACGCATACTGATGATTGAAGACACCTATAGCTAGAAAGTTTCATCGGCACGAAGACCAGAACAGAGGAAATGAAGGGGGAAGGAGGAGATTTCATTTGTGCTCACCCACGAACGCAGGGGCGGAGCTCGTCGAACGCATGGGGAGGTCGTCGAACACCAGACCCTCGCAGCGACGAAACAACTACACATTTAAATCCACCTGATCAACATAAATATGATGTTTTGTATAACAAAATCGAAAAATATATGACCTAACTCATAATTCACAAATATATGACCCGTCGGCCTCTGAAAGGCCGAGGAGCACCTTTTTCGGGATCGGGGTGTCAGGGGTGTCGTGTTGGGGTAGGGGTGCTGTGTCGGGGTCTGGGGTGCCGTGTCGGGGTGTCGTGTTGGGGGTCGGGGTGTCGGTGGTGTCGTGTCGGGGTAGGGGTGCTGTGTCAGGGTCGGGGGTGCCGTGTCGAGGTGTCGGGGTGTCATTTCGGGGGTCGGGGTGTCGGTGGTGTCGTGTCGGCGATCCTCGACCCGGTTACGTCGGCGCCGACGCACCCCATCGCCGATCCTCGAGCTGGTTACGTCGGCGCCGACGCACCCCTTCGCCGATCCTTGACCCTTCGTCTCTCCCGATGCCGACGGAACCCTTCGCCGATCTTGACCTTCCGGAGAAGAAGATTCTTTTCTAGTCCGAATTCGAGCAAGGCCCCGTCTTCTCAAAGATCTTTCTTTTTTCTTCTTCTCGAGGGGGGAGGAGTTTCCGGCTTGAGACTCTTGGCAGGTTCTGCCTCTTCGTTTCTGTCTTGTTCTTTCGCTGCCTTTAGTCGTTCTTCTTTGTCTTCTTCTTTCTTCTCTTCTTTCTATATTATTATTATTATTATTATGATTCTTATTCCTCTCCTCCTCCTCTCTTCTTTTCTTCTTCTCTCGTCTTCTTCTTCTTCTTCTTCCTTCTTCTGAATTTCCGCTCCTCCTCCTCCTAACTAACTAACTAACTTACTAACTTAACAAAAAAAAATAACTAACTACTTATTTTTCTAACCTAATAAACTAAACTAAACTAAACTAAATAAACCTAAATCTAAAAAAACAGAAAAAACAGAAGAAAAAACTAAACCTAATTAAACTCACCGGTGGGGGTCGGGGCGGCGGCGGGGTGCGGCAGCGGCGGTGCGGCGGTGTCGGCGGGCGGGGCGGCCTAGGCGGGTCTGGTGGAGGGGGACAATGGAGAGGGCAGGGGAGGGGGCAAGGCGGGGCCGGTGGAGGAGGCCGGGGTAGGGGAGGGGGCGGGCGCGGGGCCGGTTGAGGAGGCCGGGGCAGGGGAGGGTGCGGAGCGGGGCTAGTGGAGGAGGCCGGGGCAGGAGAGGTGGCAGGGCGGTGGCGGTGGGGATCGGGGCGGTGGGGGGGGGGGCAGAGCGGCGGGGCGTCGGTGGCGGTGGGCGGCGGGCCGGAGCGGCGTGGGGTCGGGGCAGCGGCGGGGTGCAGTCAGGGAGAGAGAGAGAGACAGAGAGAAAGAGAGAGAGAGAGAGAGAGAGAGAGAGAGGAGAGGAGGGGGGTAATGGGCTGTTAAATAGCAAGTTCTTTGTCATCAGCTAGCAAATGACAAAGAGGTGGGGTGGGTCGTTCCCCTAAGCTGGCCTTTACTGGGCCTCACCCCACCTCTTTGCCGTCTGCTAGCCAACGGCAAAGAATCTTTGACATCAGCTGGCGGATGGCAAAGAACTTGCTGATGGCAAAGCCACCGTTTGTCGTCTACTAGCTCTTTGTCGTCTGTTTTCTGCTAGCTGATGGCAAAGCCACTCTTTGCCGTCCGCTAGCAGATGGCAAAGATGTGGCAGACGGCAAATCTTTTGATTCCAGTAGTTTGTCAGTTCTCAATAGAGTTCTTAATTCATACTTTGCCTTTGTGAATGAATTGTCACTTTAGCATAAGAAATTATATTTCAAAATATATTGTTGTTCCAAAGATGATCATGATGCCTTCATGTCCGTATTTTATTTTATCGACACCTCTATCTCTAAACATGTGGGCATATTTATTGATTTCAGCTTCCGCTTGAGGACAAGCCAGGTCTAAGCTTGGGGGAGTTGATACGTCCATTTTGCATCATGATTTTATATTGATATTTATTGCATTATGGGCTGTTATTACACATTTTGGTACAATACTTATGCCTTTTTTCTCTTATCTTACAAGGTTTACATGAAGAGGGAGAATGCCGGCAGCTGGAATTCTGGACTGGAAAAGGAGCAAATCTGAGATACCTATTCTGTGCAACTCCAAAAGTCCTGAAAAATCTATGGAGAATTATTTTGGAATATATAAAAAATACTGGCCAAAAGAAATACATCAGGAGGCCCACCAGGGAGCCACAAGCCTGCTGGTCGCGCCCCCTAGCCGTGGCTAGCGAGCTTGTGGCCCACCTGGCAGCCCTCCGGTGCCCATCTTCTGCTATATGGAGGGTTTCGTCGAGGAAAAAATCATAAGAGACCTTTCGGGACAAAGCGCGCCATCTCGAGGCGGAACTTGGACAGAACCAATCTAGAGCTCCGGCAGGGCGATCCTACCGGTGAAACTTCCCTCCGGGAGGGGAAAATCAAAGCCCTCGTCATCACCAACGATCCTCTCATCGAGAGGGGGTCAATCTCCATCAACATTTTATCAGCACCATCTCCTCTCCAAACCATAGTTCATCTCTTGTATCCGATCTTTGTCTCAAAACCTCAGATTGGTACCTGTGGGTTGCTAGTAGTGTTGATTACTCCTTGTAGTTGATGCTAGTTGGTTTACATGGTGGAAGATTATATGTTCAGATCCTTGATCATCATTAATACTCCTCTGATTATGAACATGCCCATGTTTTGTGGGTAGTTACGTTTGTTCCTGGGGACATGGGATAAGTCTTGTTATATGCAATCATGTGAATTTAGTATTCGTTCGATATTTTGATGAGATGTATGTTGGCTCTCCTCTAGTGGTGTTATGTGAACGTCGACTACATAACACTTCATAATTGTTTGGGCCTAGAGGAAGGCATTGGGAAGTAATAAGTAGATCATGGGTTGCTAGAGGGACAGAAGCTTAAACCCTAGTTTATGCGTTGCTTCATAAGGGAATGATTTGGATCCACATGTTTCATGTTATGGTTAGATTTATCTTAATTCTCCTTTCGTAGTTGCGGATGCTTGCGGGAGGGGTTAATCATAAGTGGGAGGCTTTTCCAAGTAAGGCCAGAACCCAAGCACCGGTCCACCCACATATCAAATTATCAAAGTAGCGAACGCGAATCAAGTGAGCATGATGAAAACTAGCTTGACATAAATTCCCATGTGTCCTCGGGAGCGCTTTGCTTTATATAAGAGTTTGTCCAGGCTTGTCATTTGCTATAAAAAGGATTGGGCCACCTTGCTGCACGTTTGTTACAATTGTTACTTGCTACCCGTTACGAATTATCTTATCACAAAACTATCTGTTACCAATAATATCAGTGCTTGCAGAGAATACTTACTGAGAACCGCTTGTCATTTCCTTCTGCTCCTCGTTGGGTTTGACACTCTTACTTATCAAAATGACTACGATAGATCCCCTATACTTGTGGGTTATCAATGGACAACAATGAGTCAAGAGAGGAGAAGTGTCGGCAAGCTAAGGAGGAGCAAATTGAGCAAATTAAGACCTTCATAGAGATACAAAACAAGAAAGTAGCGTTGGAGGCGGAGAAGCAAGCTAAGATGCTAGAGATCGAGGCCACCAAAGCACCCACGAAAAGAAGAGAAGTCTGGCTCGCTTTATGATGAAGGTGGTCTAACTCATGAAGGGGACTTGTGCACGATCTCTCCGAGGAAGCGAGCTTGGCTCGAGAAGATGCTGGACGGCATGATGAGCTTCGAAGACCATTGATCTATGCAGCGGTGTGCGGGCATGACCACGGCCAAGATGGCGTGGCCAAGCTACATTGTCATTTTGTGTGCTGGCATGTGTGTCGCCCCGTTGGCAAGTGCGCCCAGCTTGAAAACTGCATATTTTTTTGTAGGCTGGCATATGTATGTTGGTCGATGGCATATTGCTAGCGTGCACTCTTGACGTTGGCATGATAGATGGCATGATGTGTGGCCGCGGGCATTTTAGTATTAAAAACTGCTTGTGCGCGGACGCAAAATGGGTTGGCGCGTTGGGCGCACGGCCGACCCATTTACAAAAAGGAACATATACGTTGTCCTAATCGGACAAAAGACGAACAAAGCGCGCGTCAGTTTGAGTCGCGTAGTTGAAGTTACTCTAACAGACTTCACCTTCTCCTCAACCGTGTGAACTTTTGGGCGAACACTTTGGGTGTGCAAAAAATTAAAGTAGTTCTGTACGACACACACCATTGTTTTTCTTGCTTTTCCAATCAATAGACTGTTATAATTTCAATAAAGGAGCATAAAATTGTAAAAGGATGTGACAGCACATACCGGTTGTTTGTTACATTCGTTAATGCCAGCTTTTTTGTGGCTTCTAGAATATGTTGGAATAAGTTGCTCCTACCCAGCTTATTATAAAAGCCTAACAATTTTTTTTTTGAAACCTAATAGTTAAGACTTGATTAGTAGCCTTCTAAAAACAAAATTTTGATTGAGTTTCTAAAATAAGCTAGGCAGGAGACATCTTATTCTGGAAGCTCAAAAAATCCGGCAAAAGAAGTGACTTTTAGTCCGGACAGGTTGACCCAGATTGGCTGCATGATTGCAGTACACACACATTTCTTCGATCTGAAAACCTCATACTTTCTTATCCTTATTCCGTTATTCCCATATCTCTCAACCGAAACTACATTACTGTCACTCAGCTTGATGCATGAAAATCTAGCAAATCCTATTGCCCTACGGACTACATCAACATACAAGTAAGGTCAAGTCCAATAGCATGGAGCCCCATCGTCCATGTAGGCAATGGCAGTGGCTCGATGCCCGTTGGCGGCGGTCTCCAATCATTTCTGCCCGACTTGATGTGTTTGGTCAAATGCATCATATGTGTCAAACAATGTATAGTTTTGTTTGCTTTGGTTTGCTCCAACATCCCAAATACAGCACTAGAGTTTTTCTATAAGAGTTCATTTCACTTCCTATGGCAAGAATCATAACAGCCTTCTTCTTATATTATATAGATGGAGCAAGAGCAAGACAGAAGAAATAGAATTTCAATTCATGTGTACAGTGTGTTAGCTCCTTCACTCGTGTCTACTTGTCAGTTCATCCGACTGTCATGATGTACTGTCGGTCATTCTAAATATGTGCATTGGTTAATCAGCTACACACACACATGCTTGAAGCATGCCAACAGAATACCTCACAGGTAGGAAGATCGATGCGTGAAAAAACTGGCGGAATCCCATTCTCCAACACTTGGTATTTACTACATTTACCAAAAGCATAAAAGTAATTTGGAGTTCAGTTCCTTCATGTATACGTGGAGGGAGGGGGCAAGCATATAAAAAGAAGTTAACTAGTATTCAATCCCATTGTCGGATTTATCCCTTCCCCCCACGCCCCTTCGCATACCGGGGGAAACCCTAGAACATGTTCGGGCAGCAGCGTCGCCATCGTCGTGTTCCTTTTTGAAGGTGTTGCTCGGTATGTGATGTTCTGAAGTGCTAGGAGCGTGGCGGAACTTTCCGGTGGGCGTAACAGTTTCGAGTCATTATTTTCTCTGTTGTTTCTCTTTTGTTTCGTTTGGGCGTGCTTTTGCTAAAGCCCCTAGCAAATGTATCATGTGGTTCGATGTTGGTGCGGTTGTAAAGCAAGGAACCCTTTTTCGATAGTAGTATTCAGGCATACAATGTGCTAGCTCCTTCACGCTCATCTAATTGTTGATTCATCCCACTGTAGAGATTAACTAGTATTCAGTTAAATTAAAAGAAAAGAAAAAACAGTATTTAGTCAAGATCATACAAAGTATGTGCGTAGTTGAGTCAGCTACACAGCCATGCTTGAACTTGAAGCATGAGAGGCATCAATATGTTTCATGATGGTTCTAGTAGTAACACTGATTTGGTATTGTAAATTTCGATACATTTTAATATAAAATTTATGAATAATTAGTAAAGTTGGCTGCATGCATCGATTGATGCAGAAACCGATGGGCTTCAACGTTTTTTTTATAAAGATATACAAAATTTATGAAGCACACTAGAAAAGTTTGGCTTTGAAACTGCGAGGGTAGGTTCCGATAAATTGATTTCTGCCGTGTTCGTTTCTTCATGATTATTTTGTCGACTAGATTTGGTTTTGAGTCTTGAGTCGGGTGAGAGGTCATAATGGGACCCACTATTTTTGTCTTGTCTCTTGTCTTTGTGTTTCGAATGCGCACGTCTCTTTGACAACGAATCTGGAATCTCGCGTTCACCGTACCGTGAAGTTGTACTCCATTGAAATCTTTTATCACTAGCAAACAAATCAAATATCTAGGCCCGGTCGTGATTGTAGAGTGTTCTGTAGTAGTAGTATAATAAATTGATCGGCTGTCTGAGTCAGCTCGCGGGGACGATAACGGTAACAGGTCATCCGGGCCGCCGGCAGAAACCAAAACCGCAGCGGCAAAACCGCAGCGACAAGCCGGTCACCATTCTGACCAACAGGTTTGTCCGTTTCTTGCTTGCCGGTTGCAGTAGCAATGGTGGCCGGGGATCAATAGCGAGGTGTGACCTGCCAGCGAGGACATCGACATGGAGCTGTGGTCTGTGGAGGCGTGTGTGTGGCACGTAGATTAGCCGGTTTCTTGTTCTTGCGATGCACGGGCAACATGTTTTTTTTAGGGGCACGGGCAACATGCTGGTTGAGAACGTATCCATATCTTGTACGCCAGCCTAATATTTAATATATTTAAATACTTACTTTACTTCAAATTTGAAAAACAATGTTCACCAAACATTAAAAACAGTTAATGAAACGTGAAAATTTGTTCGCGTAATTTTTCAAAATTGCTCATAGCATTCAAACAGCAGTAAAATGTATTCCCTCCGTCCCAAAATAAGTGTCGCTCCTCTAATACAAATTTTGTACTAATTTAGTGTTAATTGTGCGCCACTTATTTTGAAACAGAGAGAGTATTCACCAACAGTGAAAAAAAACAGTAAAAAAAGTGTCCGTGCAATTTGTAAGGAGTGACACGCCATTCAGAAAACAATTATTTAGAAAATATTCAGGCTTTA
Organism: Hordeum marinum; assembly: GCA_022496015.1. Taxonomy (NCBI): domain Eukaryota; kingdom Viridiplantae; phylum Streptophyta; class Magnoliopsida; order Poales; family Poaceae; genus Hordeum; species Hordeum marinum. The sequence continues at coordinate 537,106,616 of CM039673.1, forward strand.
ATTTTTTTTATTACAATTAAATCTTCATGAAATATAAATTTTGTTTCCGCAATTTTTAAAAAAATTCAGAACATATAAAAACAATATGTTTGAGCCCTTTAGAAGATGTTCCAATACTCATCCAATGTTCGCACATTTTTATACTGTTCATGACATTTTTGAAAAATCTTCAAACCTGTGTGTAGAAATTTCCACTATGTATTGAAAAATATTAACAGTGCATTTTACAAATGTTCAACATACATTCCAAAAAAAATGTTCAAACTGTATTTCAAAAATATTAACATGTATCTAAAAAAGTGTACAAAAAATGTTCAATGTATATTTGGAAAATTAAGAAAAAATCCAATGAAAACTGGTAGGGAAAACACATAAAAAATAGAAAGGAAAAAAGCCACACATAAACTTCTATTAGCAGTTCTAGAAACTTCCCAAAACTGAGGGATGCACATACTGCATCAGGACTATTTTGACGCATTGGATAGGAAAATGGTGTATGTGATCTGAGTAGAAAATGACTGGTGGTCTCATATTATTTAAAAATCAACCCGCCACACTCTCTCATAATTAAATCTATGCTTTTATTTATTTATTTCTCCAAAATAGGGCCGTATATGTTGAATCATACGTCAAAATTTGGATTGGGTTTGACCACCATCTTTGTTTTCACGAGAAATTTGAAACAAGATGAGTGCTGAATATGTTTAAAAAAATTAATTTAGCATTAAAAAAATTACAAGTTTTATACTGAAACCTATATTTATTTTTTATGTTTTGTAACTCTACCACTCCCTCCACACACGGGTCCCATGTACACATGCTTTTAATCAAATAAGTTTCGAGTCAAGTTTCCAAATGAAAAAGAAATCTAAAAATATATTCGTTTCAAAGATCTCATCAAGACAAAGACGATAGTAAAATAGATATGAAATCGGACAGTCGGTTCATTTTTGTTTGTTTGTATTTGGGTCGAAACAAAACACACATTTCTTTTAATGAAAGAATGAGATGTAGAGTGCAGGCTCCTTCTTATAAATTATAATGTTGCTTTTGAGAAAATGTTGTAGCCCAACTCATGACCAAAGCCGGATGTCCCCTTTTCATCTAATGGCTCAGAAGCATAGGTGGACCCAGTGCACAGATTGGGCTGGTGCACTGGATACATTCTCTATGCTCGTAGTAAGTTGCACATGATTTGCATGTGACCAGAAACTTACGGAACGTATTCTAAAAAATGTTGCCGCAATTTTGAAAACGAATTCAGAACATATAAAAATTATATGTTTGTGCCATTTAGAAGATGTTCTAATACTCATCCAATGTTTGCACAATTTTTTTTAAATGGTTCATGAAATTTTTGAAAAAATGTACAAAACTGTTCTCTGCTTCTCCCTCTCTCCAACCCGTTTTTATCTCTTCATCGCAAATCTTCTCTCTCTCCTAGTTACTCATGTGTACCATAGAAACTTCCAGATGTTATCCATCGCAAAACTCGGTGCACCGAAGTAGAGATCCAAAGGCCTACAATGGCCGGATTTGTCATCTTTCTACCGTGAGCTCATTTGACGGTTAATACTTGATATGTTTCATAAAATATATACAATAGTGTATAAAAAGAAATTAAAGTAAAATACTGACGGGTTCTATAAAACTTTCTTACAACTGGAATGCATGGGAAGATTCTCAATAAAGCATATGCTTTCCTTGCACTACTGAGTAGATTACTGGTTTTTTGAAAAGCAGAATTTTTGTGGGTAATTGAGCGAATGAATTACAATATATAGTTGGACAGGAAACTCACAATATGGCCAGTTAGTTCATCAAAAACCAGGCAAGGCCCAAACTATACATAATAGACCTACGCAACATGGGTACGACAGATGTAGACAAGGCAAATTGGATCATGTGATAGTTGGTGATACTGTAGGAAAAAAAAGGGATTTATTTGTACCGCAAGACACATGTAAGAGGGGTGTTGTACTCGCTTTGGTTTGCTCCAATATCTCATATACCTATAGAGATTTTCTTCAAAAGATGCATCTATTTTTTCTGTAGCAAGAACCAGAGTAGACTTCGCAGTGACTCGTGACATTATATAGAGGCAGCAAGCTGAAGAAATTTAGATTAGCCCTCGTTTATGCATACATTGGGTGCCACCTCTTTCCTTCACATCTACGTATCCGGTCATGATTAATATGTTATCCAGCCTTGGTCATACTAAATATGTGCGTTGGTGAATCAGCTACAAGACCATGCCTAACAATGAGAAGCATGGCTCCGGTGTAATAGATCATGCTGACTATGTTATCTTCAGGTGTTATACTATCAAGTATCAACAACAACAACAACAACAACAACAATAACAACAACAACAACAACAAATATCTAAGATTTCCTATAAGATTACCCCATTTTGTCCTCCGCATAGTGACAAGTCGGCACGTCCTCATCGTCGTTTTATCCAATCTGACGAAGTTGTCGGGCCTTGTACTAATCTGCATCGACAACAGATAAGGGAAGTCTTCGCGCTCATATCCCCGGGAAGTCCGCAACCCCACGTATGGCCCCGCCTAGCCCAGCCACCGGCAAAAGCGGAGCCACACCAGCGCGACAGCGACACACCACCAGTCGGCATTTGTTGCTTGCCGCAGCAGCGCAGAAGTACAGCCCAGGGCTCGCACCCCACCACAGCACACGGCGGCTCGGAGTGGAGTCGAGGAGAGGCGAGCCAGTTGGTGGTGATGGGGATCCACCTGATGGTGCTCGGTGCCCACGTTGCCTGGCTGCGCCGGGCGCGCCGTCTGGAGCCGTCGCACGGACGGGGTCTACCACCGGGCGGTGCTCGACGTCCCATAAGCCCGTAGCAGTGGTTAATTTTCTCAAGTAAATTACAGTAGAGTAGTGGCTAATTTCTTTGGTTTCTTTTTCCTGGGCTAGCTAGCTGCATGCTTGTGTCTTCTGATCCGATCAATGCCTGATCTGAGTGCGGGTTGTAATTAAGCAGGATTCACAAGTACTAGTACAAGTGATTTGTTCATCCACGCTTCTCATGAGGAATTTTGGTGATGAATACAGTGGAATGCTAACTGCCACCGCCGATGTTCAGAGCGGTCAATTGAAAGAAAGCCTAGACTGCGATGCTCAGGGAGGTATGCCGATAGTCTAAGTGAAGCCGTCGGTGTAGAAAAGTCATCGGCGTACCTAGCGATATGCCTATGGTGGTCGTCGGCGTAGGCAGGCCGTCGGCATATCGTAATATATGCCTACAGTGGCCGTCGGCATAGCAGGGCCGTCGGCACATATGTGGGACCGGCGAGCCTTTGTCCAACGGGAGTCTGACGTCGTCATACCTGTGCCGACGGCCCAGACGACGGCCGTCGGCGTAAGTGTGGTCCACGTCACCGATCCGCGACGCGTGCCACGTCATCGATCCAAGGCCTGCCGGTCGATCCAAGGGCAAACCTTGCCGTCGGCATAGCTTTGTTTTATCTGTTTTTTACTTATTTTTGTATTTTAGTTTTTTTCTAAATTAAAATTTGATTAACTTAAATGTGCCTTATCTAAACATAAACATACATAATAAATTATATATAGATTTGTGTTGAATTTTTCATATATTATATATATGTAGTTTGTATTTGTTTTCGAGTATGTTAGTAATGTGATCACATGTTCTTTTGCATATAGGTTCCTATACTTTATTTAAATCACAAAAAATTGATAATTATAATTAGTTTGACAAGTTCTATATGTTTTTTATAAGCATCTTGAAAGTGCTAGATCCGTCGGTCAACTGTGCCATGGTAAGACGGGACGATGTACTTGGGGGGTCTTGGGTTGGGCCCGGACCTTGTTCGGGAGTGTAGCTATGGGCTGACCTATCACAACCAGGTGAAAAGGTCCATCGGTCAAACCCCGTCCGGCGAAAGTCAAAGGCGTAGATCCGCCGGTCAACTGTGCCAGGGTTAGACGGGACGATGTACTTGGGGGTAGCTACACCACCAGGTCTTGCGCTGGGCCCTCTTACAGGTCTGGAAGCATGGTGGCAGGTGCAAGCACCCGACACGCGGCTCCGTAGTATGACCCCCCCTCGAAGACGTCGCTGCCACCGTCGCACGGAGGGGGGAAACGGCCATGCCTGGCAGACACGGAGAGAATCTTGCGGCCGGACCTTGATCGTAAGTGTGTCTATGGGCTGGACTATCACAACCAGGTGAAAAGATCCATCGGTCAAACCACGTATGGCGAAAGTAAAAGGCCTAGATCCGTCGGTCAACTGTACCACGGTTAGACGGGACGGTGTACTTGGGGGGGGGGGGTAGCTATGCCACCAGGTGTTGCACTGGGCCCGCTTACATGTCTCGAAGCGTGGTGGCAGGTGCAAGCACCAGGCACGCGGCTCCTCGGTAAAATTTGCATGCTTTGTCAGGGTTTGACGGGACGGGGGACCTGGGGGTGGCAATGCCGCCAGGTATTGCCCTGGGCCCTCTTACATTGGGAAAATGTGGCATCGGGTCGACACCGAGGGATCATGCGGTGGGTTGGGCCCGGACCTTGTGCTAAGATGTTGCTATGTGCTAGCCTATCACAGCCAGGTGAAAATGTCCCTCGGTCAAACCCCGTCCGGTGAAAGTCAAAGGGGTAGATCCATTCAGTCAACGGTGTGAGGGGTCAGACGGGACGGGGGACCTGAGGGTGGCAATGCCGCCAGGTCTTGCCCTGGGCCCTCTTACGTTCAGAAACTGTCGCATCGGATCGATACCGAGGGAATCTTGTGGTGGGTTGGGCCCGGACCTTGTGCTAAGATGTTGCTACGGGCTGGCCTATCACAACCACGTGAAAATTGTTGGAAATATGCCCTAGAGGCAATAATAAATTAGTTATTATCATATTTCCTTGTTCATGATAATCGTTTATTATCCATGCTATAATTGTATTGACCGGAGACTTAAATGCATGTGTGGATACATAGACAAAACCATGTCCCTAGTATGCCTCTAATGGACTAGCTCGTTGATCAAAGGATGGTTAAGGTTTCCTAGCCATGTACATGATATGTCATTTGATAACGGGATCACATCATTAGGAGAATGATGTGATGGATAAGACCCAAACTACAAACATAGCATATGATCGTGTCAGTTTATTGCTACTGTTTTCTGCATGTCAAGTATATGTTCCTATGACCATGAGATCATGCAACTCACAGATATCGGAGGAGTGCCTTGTGTGTATCAAACGTCGCAACGTAACTGGGTGACTATAAAGGTGCTCTACAGGTATCTTCGATGGTGTCTGTTGAGTTGGCATGGATCGAGACTGGGATTTGTTACTCCGTGTGACGGAGAGGTATCTCGGGGCCCACTCGGTAATGCAACATCACAATAAGCCTTGCAAGCAATGTGACTAATTGTTAGTTGCGGGATCTTGTATTACAGAACGAGTAAAGAGACTTGCCGGTAACGAGGTTGAACTAGGTATGGAGATACCGACGATCGAATCTCGGGCAAGTAACATACCGAAGAACAAAGGGAACGTTATACGGGATTAACTGAATCCTTGACATAGAGGTTTGACCGATAAAGATCTTCGTAGAATATGTAGGAACCAATGTGGATGTCCAGGTCCCGCCATTGGTTATTGACCGTAGAGGTGTCTCGGTCATGTCTACATAGTTCTCGAACCCGCAGGGTCTGCACACTTAAGGTTCGGTGACGTTTCGGTAGTGTAGAGTTATGTATGGTGGTGACCGAAGTTTGTTCGGAGTCCCGGATGAGATCCCGGACGTCACGAGGAGCTCCGGAATGGTCCGGAGGTAAAGATTCATATATAGGAAGTCCCAGTTTGGTTTCCGGAAAAGTTTCGGGCTCATCGGTAGTGTACCGGGAGTGCCGGTAGTGTACCTGGAGACCTCCGGGAGGGGTACTTCGACCCCAAGAGGTCCATGGGCTGTGGGAGAATAATAACCAGCCCTTAGTGGGATGGGAAAACAGCCACAAAGGCCCATGGCGCAGGAGAGAAAGTCCTAAAGCAAAAAGTGGAAAATCAGCCAATAGGAGGCAATCCTACTCCAACTAGGATTGGAGGTGAAGTAGGATTGCTCCCACCTCCTATTTCGGACGACCCAAAGGCCTTGGCTGCCTCTCCTCTCCTCTCCTCCTATATATACTAGTGGATTGGGTGGTTTTTGTACAGAATTTCCGGCCACATGCTACCCGTTTCACCGGTGCACAGTTTCTCCTCTAGATCGGTTTTCCGCAGCGCTTAGGCGAAGCCCTGCCGGAATTGCTCCACCACCATCACCGGAGCGCCGTCACGCTGCCGGTGAACTCTCTCTCCTCTCCACCTCCTCTTGCTGGATCAAGACGGTGGAGATCGTCATCAAGCTGCACGTGTGCTGAACGCGGAGGTGCCGTCCGTTCGGCGCTAGATCGGAAGGACCGTGATCGAGATCGCGAGACGGTTCGTGATGAGATCGCGGAACGGATCGTGATGAGTTCGTGGGACAGATCGTGATCAAGATCGTGAGACGGATCGTGATGAGATCGCGGGACGGATCGTGATGAGTTCACGGGACGTATCGTGATTGGATCGCGGGACGGATCGTGATGAGATCGCGGGACGCTCGGCGATTTGGATCGCGAAGATGTTCGACTACACCAACCACGTTTCTTAACGCTTCCCGCTTAGCGATCTACAAGGCCAATATTTGATTGCATTTCTCCAAAAGTTGAGCACCTATACATCTCTCTGGTTGCAATAGTTTTCATGATGTCCGAGTTATCGTCGTTGTTCAGAACGAGGCACATCCTATGGGTTTGAGCCTAGGCTCGACTCACACGTGCCTTGATAGCTATTGTGTGGTTTTTGCCAGTTATTTCCTAATTGACCAAGTTTATAGGATTTTGGATTCGATTTTCCTTGTTAACAGAATTAACTCTATTTTTTCTATTTTTTTGAAAAAAGGAATACCTCCGGCCTTTGCATTAGCATGATGCATACGGTCATTTTATTAAAAAAAAAGAAATAAATAATCCACGGTTTCACATAGTCTCCAAAAGAACAGTACATGAGAAAAGTAAAACAGCAAGTGCCACAACCGGCAAAATAGGATTAGATGCCTCACCATCTATCTTATTACTGAAAGGCCATCCAAACTGGTTGTAGATATCCCGCGCTACCATTTCTCATCGGGTAGACCCAATAATCAAAGGCTCCCTGGTTTCTACAGGAGTCGCCGATGCTCTGTACAGTACCTGTAAAAAATTATATGTGTTTGTCTGTTAAAAACGACATCATTCCTGCAGTTTCATATAGCCCAATAAAATGCACATACATATGTGAATGTGTCGGGCATTAATCGTGTCAACTCCAGCTAGCCAGGTTCCAAACAACGTGTCAATGGTATCCGGAGACATAATATTAAAAGTTATACGAACCGTTTGTCAAAGAATTCTCACAAGTGAACATTGGAGAAAGAGGTGTTTAATGTTTTCCTCATTATCACAGAAGCTACATCGTGTAATCCCCCCTCCCCCAATTACGTTTAGCCAGATTATCGTTAGTGAGAATCACTTTTTTGTGCACAAACCACATAAAGACTTTGATTCTTAAGTGTACTTTGACTTTTCAAATATGAATCGATTTAGAGATGATTATTGTATCAATAAGATTCAGATACAACGATTTGGGACTCTATTTTTTCTATGGTGATGAAGGGACCCCTATCCTAGCCCGAGGTGTTACAAAAGAAACACTTCTGCCCACGGGCATGCTCCTCTAAGCCGGGGGCAACTCCCTTGCTCATGGTTCTCCATTCCGGTTGAAAACGACCACGTTCGTTAGCATATGAGCTCGTGGCACCCCTATCCTACCCTATATGACCAGGTCATACGTGTCCAAAGATTCGTCAACATCTCCGTCAGCAAGCAGAAGTAGAAGTTGTGGGCAGAAAACGTTCTGGTTGAGAGGTTCCCATGTACGTTCTTTGCCGCCTTTCGTTGCTGTCATCGGGCCGCGCCATATTTTGTACCGCCGTCGGCGAGATGAAAAAAGATGACTATGTTTGTTCCAAGCCCTATGAATTAGGGCGTGCTTAAAGTTGGAAATGATGACCTTTGAGCAGGTACGACTTGGTCGTATAGGATTTTCCCCACTATTGCCACTTTGTTGGAATTTTTTCAGACCTAGTATAAAATTTGTAAGAAATTTGAAAAATGTGTTGGGAGTTCAATTTTTTTCGAAAAAGGTACCTTGTTGGCCAGTAGCAGGCCGAACAGGGACCTGTCGACCACCACCAGGCCGACCAGTGGCCAGTCGGCCACCTGTAGGCCGAATAGCCCCTGTCGGCCAATAAGAGGCCAGGGGAGAGGCCTGTCGGCCAGGGGTAGGCCGAAAGGCACCTGGATAAGGCCCGACCCTCTTTTCTTCCTCCTCTGACAACTCGTTTCACCCCCCCCGTCTACTAGCCTTCCCCTCTTCCCCTCTCACTCCAGTTGCTCTCCGGTGGTTCCACCGCCTCGCCGATCTCCTCGCTGGACCACCCATTTTGTTATCCTACCCGCGTAAACAATAGATCAGGGCGTTCTCCACCGGCCTACGGTATATTTTTTTGCTTCCAACTCAATCGAATGAGAACTGTCAAGTTGGTAGTGGATTTAGTTCATATTTGTCAACGTCCGCTTGCAGGTAATGGCTTGCCCATTTTGCCGAGCTCTAGGTGGCCCTTGTGCCGCCATTGATTCCGGTGTGTCTGTATTTACTGTGGTGCTGGATCATCGATGTGCAAGACGTATTGTAAGATTCTATGTCTTGATTATCTAATTGTGGCATATTCGAATGCCTTTGTTTATAAGTTTATGATCATTGCTTCCATTCTTGTTTGTAGTATGTTCCGTGCAGTGTTAGATCACATCTTGCTCGGTACATTGACGAGTGCAGAGCTTTAGCTATTCGGAGAGGTGACACAGATTTTGATCTTGCTCTGCACAACACTGAGGGTAACTTATACCATGTTATATTTACACATGGTAGGATGAGCAGTAAATTCCATGGTCCTTCGTGGGAGGAACTCGTGAATGATTGCGGTTCATCTCAGTTAATGAAATCATTTTTTCGTAGCTCTTGAGGATCTGAGTGAAACTCAGAGGGAACTTGTTGACAACTGTTTTTATAGTCGTGGTGTCACTCTGAATTATCATCAAATGTATGTAATGTCGCGGCAGATCTTTGATGACAACTACATACTGTGTACTCCTTTTGTTCATAGGATGGATCACATGAACGTTATTTCCCAAACCTCTCCTCCATAGCCTTCTACTTAGCCCTCCAAGCCTTCCCATATGGAATGTCATACTTCCATCTGACCTTCACTGCTGTCTGGATGTGTTTTGCTTCCATATCTTTCTTCGTCACTATCTCAGTATACATGAGGTGCGCTATGGGAGTTGAAGTAAGGTTTGGATGACGAACCAACATGTTTTCCTAACATAATTATGCGGGACAACATTTGTCACAAGCAAGTGGATGTTATACTTTGGCACGTGGGCGTGCACCTTCGCAGGACAACCTGATTCAACACACTTGACGGGATATTTCGTTGGACCAAATATGTGTGTCCGGAAAACCCTCTGGGTAGACATAGCCCACTTTATCACCGCGTACTTCATTTTCTTCTTTGTGTCAAACATAGCCCCGATCTAGACGTGGTTCAGATTATATTGCCATGGAGTCTCATGGCCATCGTTGACAGTAAAGCCGGCGGATATGTCCTGCTCCCATGCAGCAGGAATTGGTACCTCCTCCTCATCCTCGGAATTTTCAGAATCAAGTTCCTCTACAATCCCATCGTCGTCCTCTTCCTCCATCACCCTCTGCATTTCCTCGCCTTCCTCGTCCCCATCAGCAACACCAGAGGCAGCTAATACTACCGATTGAATACTCTGACCCGCAGCATGACCACTAACATAATCTGACTCATTGTCGGCTTGGGTAGCATTCACATCCGATGGCTCTGACCCAGACACATAAATCTCGTTACCCACTTGATTGCTCTGGCCTGGTTCATACCCCACGGTGGGTGGTACGATATTCTCCTCCTTCGCCACTACTTGCACTAGGGCATACGGATGGATTCTTCGGTTTTTGCAACAACTTAACAGAGACAGCCAATGCTGGCTCCTATCTATCGGAATCAAATCCCACTTGACATTTTTACAGGATTTGGTCCACAAGGGATGAATACTGACAGAACAAACTTCAGGATCCAGGCCAAAACTAGTTGTCAACGAGTGTTTCAACTGCCTAATGTCCAGTCTGTCCGGGTCTGAAAGTGTCATCTCGCCTGTTTTAAACTCGCTAAGATCAACCCCCAACTCGTTATATCGAACATTGCCAGGGCCGTAATACACAGTCAAATTTACGGATTCAGACATTTTAACCTGTCACCACATTACCAACTTCTCAGTATTCGCAACGAATAAATCGACACTAAAATGAAAATATACACTAAAATGCACCTGCAGATTCTGAAAAAATACACTAAAATGTACCTCCAATAACTAACCGTATTTACACTCCGACTAACTAAAGGTATACTCCGACTAACTAAACCTACACTACGACTAACTAAACCGAATAGCTAAAATGACACTAATATACCTCCACTAACTAAAGATACACTCCGAACTAACTAGACCTACACTCCGACTAATATACCTCCACTAACTAAAACAATACTAATATAACTCCACTAAATAAACTGACTAACTAAAACTAAAATCACTATGCTAATCGAAAAACATAAACTAATTTTACGATTATTAAAAAAACTAACCGGAAAAAAAATCTAAACTAACAGCAAAAAAATATACCTTCGACGCGTGAATGCACTTCTTCTTTCTCTTCACCTTCTTCTTCCTATCAACCACTCCACCCTCTCACCATTGACGACTCCACCACCACACCGTTTTCTCCTCCAAACGAACAAACTAATACCCCGTTCAAAAAAACAAAACCGTAGGGCGGGGGAGAACAACCCGATCTACCGTTTCATCGGACTGAAACATGAAATGGCCGGAGGGAATGGGAGATCAAGAGGGGGGGGGGGAGGATTTCGGGCGAAATAAAAGCAAGGGAGGAGCTGGAGGAGGAAGAAGGGATTCGGCCGCGTCGACCTTATCCCAGGGCCGGTCGGCCTAGTGGCAACCGACGGTGGGCTGTCGGCCAGGTGGCGACCGACGGGTCGGGGCTCAGCCATCTGGCGGCCGACGGGCTGCTGCTCGGCCTAGTGGCAGCCGACAGGGTTGTAGTTTTGATTTTTTTTTCAACTCAGCCACCGATTTTCAAAATTAATAAAATATTACCGCTAGTTTTGAAAAAAATTCCACTTTATTGCCTAAAAAGTATGATCACTATATATACCTGTCTAAATATGTTAGTGTTTCCCACCCCCAATTTTTTTTTGTTGCTGTTGGAAATACTATGTTGCCGACTTCTTCTCTTGTCGACCGGCCGATTCACCTCCAATTAGGCCCGGCCGAGTGCCGACCCACCAACAGTAGCAGGAGCCGTCACATCTTTCCACAATTGAACCCTTGGATAGCAGCAAGTCGAGACGTCATGTTGCTTGTCACCATGCCTATCCAGGTTCTCCGTCTCAGCGCGTGCCAACGGCATCAAAGAGGTCGTTCCCGGGGAAGGCCGCAACCCGCAACCTCCCTGGCCCGCCACCGGCAAAAGCATAACCACACACCAGCGCAGCAGCCACGCAACACCATTCTGACTTCCGATTTCCGAACCAACCAAACACATTTGTTGCTAGCTCGCCGTCGCCGCAGCACCACGCAAACGCAGGGAGTTGGTCAGCGTCCCAGGGCTCTCGGCGATGGGGATCCACCTCCTGGCGTTCGCCTTCGTGCAGGTGTTCCAGGCCTCGGCGCCGCTGCTGTGGCCGCTCAACCTCTGGCTGCCCCGCCACCTCCCCCAGCTCTGCGCCGTCGTCTCCGGCGAGGTCGCCGCCCACGTAGCCTGGCTGCGCCGCGCCCACGCGAGGCGCCGGGACGACGACGACGAGGGTCGCCGCCAGGGGCTGCTCTACACCGTTTACTGAGACGGTTTTTCTTCTGGAGCTTTCAGTTTTAGTTGGTTTCCTGTCCTCGCTACACGCTTGGTTGATTGAACTTTGAGCATTAGCGATCGACACGTAAAATCTTCCGAATGATATTCGGGGCTTCAACGAAACTTGCGTCGATTGAATTCTTCTCCGTTCGTCCGGATCCATTCAGCCTTAAAAGTGCCCGAGTGGATGTTTAACATTTGTTTTGCTCCGAGTAAATTGATACTATCTTGGGAGGCGACGGGTCGGTCTGACAGACCCGGATTTTCCGGATACGAAAATTTGGGAAGCGCACGGGCGATGATGACGCCATGATGAGGGCAAGTGGAGGCACGACACCTCGATTTTCGCGCCGGTCATATCGCCACGTACCGGACGCCGTCAGCGGTTGGCATGCGCGGTAACCTCGTGGGTCCATTGGTCGGTGAGACACTTGGCAGCGTATAAAGCTTTCCGCGCTGCGATTCGCACAGTACTTCCGCCAGTCCTTTCTCTCTTTTCCTCCGCCTCCTCTGCTCCCAGCGCTCCACTCCGATCTTCCTCGACGAGAGTCGCCGTGCCGACGATGAAGAACAGGACTGAGAAACTGGAGCGGGCGAAGAAGGGAGCGACGAAGCTCAAGGGCAAGAAGCCCTCGACCGCCCGGTTCACTGCGTCGGCGGGTTGGATGCAGGGGGATTTTCTCCCCTCTGTAGTCACTCGCGAGGATATGGAGGGCCTCGTCTCCGACGGGGTAGTGGCGGATGGCGCTTGGAGGTTGCCGGGGGAGGAGCGCGAGCCAGAGCCATGCAACGGGGAGCGGATTCTTCTTCTCTCCCATGTCGAAAGAGGTTTTTCCATGCCTCCCCATCCGTTCTTTAGGGGATTTCTGAACTTTTTCGGTACTCAACTGCACCACTTCACACCAAATACTATCGCCTATCTGTCTGCATTCGTCACTTTGTGCGAATGTTTCCTGGGCTGCTCTCCCCATTGGGGGTTGTTCAAGCACCTCTTCATGGTCAGATCCCAGACCGTGAAGAAAGCTCTCCCTGCCGATGGGAAGACTCATGTGCTCCAATTGTGTGGAGGTTTAGGGGTTCACAAAACAGCCCGTAGTTCCTTCCCTGCCATGACTTTTCCCGAGTCCGTCAGAGGCTGGCAGTCGACTTGGTTCTACTGCAAAGACGTAGCATCACCCAATATGTCGACTGGACTTCCCCCCTTTACACCAGACCGCCCTGCTGTTCCCAAATCTCTAAGGGTGACCGAAGAGGAGCATGTCCAAATGGGTATCTAAGTTGAAGCGGTGGTGCAACTGATCCGGGGCGGAGTGACATGAATGGATTTGCTGGAGACGTTCCTCGGTCGACGCATTCAGTCACTCCAAGCCAGAGACCACACCATGTGGCACTACGCGGACCCAGAGGACACGACCAGGACGCATCGAGAGGAGGTTCCACTGAAAACTATCGAGCAGTGGCTTCGTAGCATCACTGGAGCTTGCTGTTGGAAATATGCCCTAGAGGCAATAATAAATTAGTTATTATCATATTTCCTTGTTCATGATAATTGTTTATGTTGGGGAATGTTGCATGGGAAACAAAAAAATTCCTACGCACACGAAGATCTATCCATGGTGATGAGCATCTACGAGAGGGAGAGTGGATCTACATACCCTTGTAGATCACTAAGCGGGAAACGTTAAGAAACGCGGTTGGTGTAGTCGAACGTCTTCACGATCCAAATCGCCGTGCGTCCCGCGATCCAATCACGATCCGTCCCGCAATCCAATCACGATCCGTCCCACGAACTTGATCACGATCCGTCTCACGAACTTGATCACGATGCTTCCGATCTAGCACCGAACAGACGGCACCTCCGCGTTCAGCACACATACAGCTTGATGACGATCTCCACCGTCTTGATCCAGCAAGAAGGAGTGGAGAGGAAGAAGAGTTCTCCGGCAGCCTGACGGCGTTCCGGCGATGGTGGTGGAACAATTCCGGCAAGGCTTTGCCTAAGCACTGCAGAAAACCGATCTAGAGGAGAAACTATGCACTGGAGGAACGGGTAGCACGTGGCTGAAAATCTAGTGCAAAAACCCTCAATACCACCAGTATATATAGGACGAGAGGAGGAGAGGAGGCAGCTTGGCCTCCAAGTCTCCTAGGCTTCGGCCGAACTAGTAGAGGAGGAGTCCACCTCCTCCACTCCTACTAGGATTAGGATTCATCCTTTTTTTTTTTTACCTTTTTCCACCTTTTTCCTTTTGGGTTTTCTTCTCCAGCCACATGGGCCTTGTGTGGGAGTTTCCACCAGCCCACTAAGGTATGATATTCACTCTCCCACAGTCCGTGAAGCTTCTTGGGTCGAAATACCCCTCCCGGAGGTCTCCCGGTACACTCCCGGCACTCCCGGTACACTACCGATAAGCCCGGAACTTTTCCGACGACCAAAACAGGACTTCCTATATATGAATCTTTACCTCCGGACCATTCTGGAACTCCTCGTGGCGTCCAGGATCTCATCCAGGACTCCGAACAAACTTCGGTCACCACCATACATAACTCTATACTACCGAAACGTCACCAAACCTTAAGTGTGCAGACCCTCCGGGTTCGAGAACTATGTAGACATGACCGAGACACCTCTACGGTCAATAACCAATGGCGGGACCTGGATGTCCACATTGGTTCCTACATATTCTACGAAGATCTTTATCGGTCGAACCTCTATGTCAAGGATTAAGTTAATCCCGTATGATGTTCCCTTTGTTCTTTGGTATGTTACTTGCCCGAGATTCGATCGTCGATATCTCCATACCTAGTTCAACCTCATTACTGACAAGTCTCTTTACTCGTTCCGTAATACAAGATCCCGTGACCAACACTTAGTCACATTGCTTGCAAGGCTTATAGTGATGTTGTATTACCGAGTGGGCCGTGAGATACCTCTCCGTCACACGGAGTAACAAATCCCAGTCTTGATCCATGCCAACTCAACAGACACCCTCGGAGACACCTGTAGAGCACCTTTATAGTCACCCAGTTATGTTGCGACGTTTGATACACACAAGGTACTCCTCCGATATCTGTGAGTTGCATGATCTCATGGTCATAGGAACATATACTTGACATGCAGAAAACAGTAGCAATAAACTGACACGATCATAAGCTATGTTTGTAGTTTGGGTCTTGTCCATCACATCATTCTCCTAATGATGTGATCCCGTTATCAAATGTCATCTCATGTCCATGGCTAGGAAACCTTAACCATCTTTCAATCAACGAGCTAGTTCACTAGAGGCATACTAGGGACATTGTGTTTGTCTATGTATCCACACATGTATCCATGTTTCCAATTAATACAATTATAGCATGGATAATAAACGATTATCATGAACAAGGAAATACAATAATAAACACTTTATTATTGCCTATAGGGCATATTTCCAACAGTCTCCCACTTGCACTAGAGTCAATAATCTAGTTCACATCACTATGTGATTTACATTGTAATGAATCGAACACCCATGCAGTTCTGGTGTTGATCATGTTTAGCCCTTGGAAGAGGTTTAGTCAACGGGTCTGCAACATTCAGATCCGTGTGCACTATATTAGGATTCATCCTTTTTTTTTTTGCCTTTTTCCACCTTTTTCTTTTTGGATTTTCTTCTCCAGCCACATGGGCCTTGTGTGGGAGTTTCCACCAGCCCACTAAGGTATGATATTCACTCTCCCACAGCCCATGAAGCCTGTTGGGTCGAAATACCCCTCCCGGAGGTCTCCCGGTACACTACCGGCACTCCCGGTACACTACCGATAAGCCCGGAACTTTTCCGGCGACCAAAACAGGACTTCCTATATATGAATCTTTACCTCCGGACATTCCGGAGCTCCTCGTGATGTCTAGGATCTCATCTGGCACTCCGAACAAACTTTGATCACCACCATACATAACTCTATACTACCGAAACGTCACCAAACCTTAAGTGTGCAGACCCTGCGGGTTCGAGAACTATGTAGACATGACCGAGACACCTCTACGATCAATAACCAATGGCGGGACCTGGATGTCCACATTGGTTCCTACATGTTCTACGAAGATCTTTATCGGTCGAATCTCTATGTCAAGGATTCATACCGAACAACAAAGGGAATATCTTACGGGATTAACTGAATCCTTGACATAGGGGTTCGACCGATAAAGATCTTGGTAGAATATGTAGGAACCAATATGGGCATCCAGGACCCGCTATTGGTTATTGACCATAGAGGTGTCTCGATCATGTCCACGTAGTTCTCGAACCCGCAGAGTCTGCACAATTAAGGTTTGGTGACGTTTCGATAGTATAGAGTTATGCATGGTGGTGACCGAAGGTTGTTCGGAGTCCCGGATAAGATCCTGGAAGTCACGAGGAGCTCCGTAATGGTCTGGAGGTAAATATTGATATATAGGAAGTCCTATTTTGGTCACCGGAAAAGTTTCGGGCTTATTGGTAGTGTACCGGGAGTGCCGGTGGTGTACCGGGAGACCATCGGGAGGGGTATTTAGAACCAAGAGGCTACATGGTCTGTGGGAGAGTAAATACCAGCCCTTAGTGGGATGGTGGAAGTCCCACACAAGGCCCATGCGGCTGGGAAGAAAAGCCCAAAGGGAAAAAGGTGGAAAAAGGCCAAAAAAGGGAGGAATCCTAGTCCTACTAGGATTGGAGGAGGAGTCCTCCTCTCCTCCCCACTTAGGCCGACCCAAAGAGGCTTGGCCCTTGCGCCAAGTCCTCTTCTCCCTCCTTCTTATATATACTGGAGGTTTTAGGATTTTTTGCACAGAATTTTTAGCCACGTGCTGCCCGTTCTTCTAGTGCATAGTTTCTCCTCTATATCGGATTTCTGCAGAGCTTCGGCGAAGCCCTGTCGGAATTGCTCCACCACCATCACCGTGGCATCGTCACACTGCCGGTGAACTTGTCTACCTCTCTGCTCCCTCTTGTTGGATCAAGAAGGCAGAGATCGCCATCGAGCTGTACGTGTGCTGAACGCGGAGGTGCCGTCCGTTCGGCACTAGATCGGGACGGATCGTGATGAGATCGCGGGACGGACCACGATGAGTTCGCGGGATGGATCGTGATGAGTTCGCGGGACGGATCGTTATTGGATCGTGGGACAGATCATGATGAGATCGCAGGACGCTCGGCGATTTGGATCGCGAAGACGTTCGACTACACCAACCGCGTTTCTTAACGCTTCCCGCTTAGCGATCTACAAGGCTACGTAGATCCACTCTCCCTCTCGTAGAT
Source organism: Hordeum marinum (assembly GCA_022496015.1). Classification (NCBI taxonomy): domain Eukaryota; kingdom Viridiplantae; phylum Streptophyta; class Magnoliopsida; order Poales; family Poaceae; genus Hordeum; species Hordeum marinum. Next base: position 537,124,009 of record CM039673.1, read on the forward strand.
GCTCATCACCATGGATAGATCTGCGTGTGCGTAGGAATTTTTTTGTTTCCCATGCAACGTTCCCCAACAGTGGCATCATGAGCTAGGTCTATGTGTAGATGAGATCTCGAGTAGAACACAAAAGGTTTGTGGGCGTTGATGCTTAGATTGCTTCCTCCCTTGGTCGGATTTTGGTTCAACGGTATCGTGAGATGAAGAGGCGCGGACCAACATTGAGCGTCTGGACCTATCTCTATAGATCTTAATGCCTAATATGAAAGCAGTTTCTCCTAGGTCCTTCATTGAAAAACTCTTGTTCAAATATTCCTTCACGCTTTCCAGCATTTCTATATTGTTTCCAATCAGTAATGTGTCATCCACATATAATACTAGAAACGCTATAGAGATCCCACTCACTTTCTTGTAAATACAAGCTTCTCCGTAAACTTGTATAAACTCAAACGCTTTGATCACGTCATCAAAGCGCTTATTCCAACTCCGAGATGCTTGCAAACTTTGTCAGCATTCTCTGGATCGACAAAACCTTCGGGTTGCATCATATACAACTCTTCGTCAAGGTAACCGTTGAGGAACGCTGTTTTTACATCCATCTGCCAAATTTCATAGTCGAAATAGGTAGGTATTGCTAACATGATTCTGACAGACTTAAGCATCGCTACGGGTGAGAAAGTCTCATTGTAGTCAACCCCTTGAACTTGTGAAAAACCCTTTGCCACAAGTCGAGCTTTATAGACGGTGACATTACCGTCCGCGTCTGTTTTCTTCTTAAAGATCCATTTGTTTTGAATGGCCTTTCGCCCTTCAGGTAATACTTCCAAAGTCCATACTTTGTTTTCATACATGGATCCCATCTCAGATTTCATGGCCTCTAACCATTTCTGGGAATCCGGGCCCATCACTGCTCCTCCATAGCTCATAGGTTCATTGTTGTCCAACAACATGACCTCCAAGACAGGGTTGCCGTACCACTCAGGGGTAGTACACGGCCTTGTTGACCTACGCGGTCCAATAGCTGCTTGATCCGAAGCTTCATGATCATCATCATTAACTTCCTCTTCTACCGTCGTAGGTTCCACAGAAACATCTTTCTGCGATGCGCTACTTTATGGTTGAAGTAAAGGTTCAATAACCTCATCAAGCTCTATTTTCCTCCCACTCAATTCTTTCGAGAGAAACTCTTTCTCAAGAAATGTTCCGTTTTTAGCGACAAACACTTTGCCTTCGGATCTGAGATAGAAGGTATACCCGACTGTCTCTTTCGGGTATCCTATGAAGACACATTTCTCCGTTTGGGTTCCAGCTTTTCAGGCTGAAGCTTTTTGACATAAGCATCACATCCCCAAACTTTAAGAAATGACAACTTTGGCTTCTTGACAAACCACAGTTCATATGGCGTCGTCTCAACGGATTTTGATGGTGCCCTATTTAAAGTGAATGCAACTGTCTCTAATGCATAACCCCAAAACGATAGTGGCAAATCAATAAGAGACATCATAGAACGCACCATATCTAATAAGGTTCGATTACGACGTTCGGACACACCATTACGCTGTGGTGTTCCGGGCGGTGTCAACTGTGAAACAATTCCACACTGTCTTAAGTGACTGCCAAACTCATAACTCCGATATTCTCCTCCTCGATCAGATCGCAGGAACTTAATCTTCTAGTTACGATGATTCTCAACTTCACTCTGAAATTGCTTGATCTTTTCAAACGTTTCAAACTTGTGTTTCATTAAGTAAATATACCCATATCTACTTAAGTCATCAGTGAAGGTGAGAAAATAATGATATCCACCACGCGCTATAACATTCATTGGACCGCACACATCAGTGTGTATGATTTCCAATAAGTCACTCGCCCGTTCCATTGTTCCAGAGAACGGCATATTAGTCATCTTGCCCATGAGGCATGGTTCACGTGTGTCATGTGATTCAAAATCAAGTGACTCCAAAAGTCCATCAACATGGAGCTTCCTCATGCATTTTACACCAATATGACCTAAACGGCAGTGCCACTTGAAAGTGGTACTATCATTATCAATTCTACATCTTTTGCAATCAATGGTATCATCATGTGTGTCATCACTATCAAGATTCAATATGAATAAATACCTAACATTGGGTGCATGACCATAAAAGATATTACTCATATAAATAGAACAACCTTTATTCTCTGATTTAAATGAGTAACCGTCTCGCAATAAACAAGATCCAGATATAATGTTCATGCTTAACGCAGGCACTAAATAACAATTATTTAGGTTCATCACTAATCCCGATGGTAATCGAAGAGAGAGCGTGCCGACGGCGATCACATCAACCACGCGCATCGTCACTTCGTCCTTTGCCAGCCTTCATTTATTCCGTAGTTCCTGCTTTGAGTTGCAAATGTGAGCAACCGAACCGGTATAAAATACCCAGGCACTACTACGAGAGCTAGTAAGGTACACATCAATAACATGTATATCATATATACCTTGTTTGTCGTTGTCCACCTTCTTGTCAGCTAGGTACTTGGGGTAGTTCCGCTTCCAGTGACCAGTTCCTTTGCAATGAAAGCACTCAGTTTCTGGCTTCGGTCCATGCTTGGGCTTCTTTGCAGGAGTAGCAACTGCTTTGCCATCCTTCTTGGTTTTACCCTTCTTGCCCTTGCCCTTGACTTTGCCATTTTTCTTGAAACTAGTGGTTTTATTGACTATCAACACTTGATGTTCTTTCTGGATTTCAGACTCAGCGAATTTTAGCATCGCAAACAGCTCGGCGACTGACTTGTTCATCCCGTGCATGTTACAGTTCATCACAAAATTTCTTGTAACTAGGTGGAAGTGATTGAAGAACTCTGTCAGTGATCGCCTCTGGCGGAAGGGCAATTCCCAACTCCGCTAGATGAGTTGAATACCCAGACATTTTGAGTATATGTTCACTGATAGACCCATTCTCCTCCATCTTACAAGCATAGAACTTATGAGAGGTTTCATACCTCTCGATCCGGGCGTTCTTCTGAAAGATAAACTTCAACTCCTGGAACATCTCATATGCTCCATGACGTTCAAAACGTCTTTGAAGTCCCGGTTCTAAGCCATACAATATTGCACACTGAACTATTGAGTAATCTCCAGTACGTGCCTCCCAAGCGTTCTTAACGTCTTCGGAGGTCATGTCTTCTGGTTGGTCACCAAGCGGTGCATCAAGGACATATGATTTCTGGGAAGCCGTGAGGATAATCCTCAGATTACGGGAATAGTCAACAAAGTTACTTCCATCATCTTTTAGTTTAGCTTTCTCTAGGAACGCATTAAAATTCAGGGGTGCTACTGTGCGAGCCATTGATCTACAACATAAATATGCAAAGTTCACTTAGACTATTGTTCAAGATAATGAGTTTAGTTAATCAAATTACTAAAGATCCCACTCAAATTGACATCCCTCAGGTCATCTGAGTGTCACATAATCCAAATCCACCAACTCAAGTCCAATCATCATGTGAGTTGAGGTGGCTTCAATGGTGAACATCATTATGTTGATCATATCTACTATATGACTCATGTTCGACCTTTCGGTCTCTTGTGTTCCGAGGCCATGTCTGTACATGCTAGGCTCGTCAAGTTTAACCCGAGTGTTCTGCGCGTGCAACACTGGGTTGCACCTGTTGTATGTGAACGTAGAGTCTATCACACCCGATCATCACGTGGTGTCACAACACGACGAACTTTCGCAACGATGCACACTCGGGGAGAACACAATTTTATCTTGAAATTTAAGTGAGGGATCCCCTTATAATGCTACCGTCGTACTAAGCATAACAAGGTGCATAAAAGGATTAATATCACACGCAATTCATAAGTGACATGATATGGCCATGAACTTGTGCTTTAGATCTCCATCTTGAAAGCACCGACATTATCTTCATCATCACCGACACGACACCATGATCTCCATCATCTTGATCTCCATCAACGTGTCGCCATTGAGGTTGTCACGCCCTGCATGCTTCTACTACTATTGCTACCGTTTAGCGATAAACTAAAGCATTACATAGCGCTTAATGATTGACACGCATGTCATACAATAATTAAAGACAGCCCTATGGCTCTTGCCGGTTTCCGTACTATCGACATGCAAGTCATGAAATTCTATACATCACATGATCATCTCATACATCACATATATCACATCATGTAATTGGCCATATCACATCAGAACATACCCTGCAAAAACAAGTTAGACGTCCTCTAATTGTTGTTGCATGTTTTACGTGGCTGCTACGGGTTTCTAGCAAGAACGATTCTCACCTACGCATAAACCACAATGGTGATACATAATTTTCTTTTCAACCTTCTCAAGGACCGCCTTTGTCGAATCCGATCCAACTAAAGTGAGAGAAACTGCCACCCGCAAGCCATCTAGGCAACAAGTTGCGTCGAGGGAACCGGTCTCTCGTAAGCGTACGAGTAATGTTGGTCCAGGCTGCTTCATCTCACAATACCGCTGAACCAAAATCCGACCAAGAAAGGAAGCAATCTAAGCATCAACGCCCACAAACCTTTTGTGTTCTACTCGAGATCTCATCTACACATAGACCTAGCTCATGATGCCACTGTTGGGAACGTTGCATGGGAAACAAAAAAATTCCTACGCACACGAAGATCTATCCATGGTGATGAGCATCTACAAGAGGGAGAGTGGATCTACATACCCTTGTAGATCGCAAAGCGGGAAGCGTTAAGAAACGCGGTTGGTGTAGTCGAACATCTTCGCGATGTAATCACGATCCGTCCCACGAACTTGATCACGATCCGTCGCACGAACTTGATCACGATCCTTCCGATCTAGCACCGAACGGACGACACGTCCGCGTTCAGCACATGTACAGCTTGATGACGATCTCCACCGTCTTAATCCAGCAAGAAGGAGTGGAGAGGAAGAAGTGTTCTCCGGCAGCCTGACGGCGCTCCGGCGATGGTGGTGGAGCAATTTCGGCAGGGCTTAGCCTAGCCACTTAGAAACCGATCTAGAGGAGAAACTAAGCACTCGAGGACCGAGTTGCACGTGGCTGAAAATCTAGTGCAAAAACCCACAATACCACCAGTATATACAGGAGGAGAGGAGGATAGGAGGTAGCTTGGCCTCCAAGTCTCCTAGGCTTCGGCCGAACTAGTAGAGGAGGAGTCCACCTCCTCCACTCCTAGTAGGATTAGGATTCATCCTTTTTTTCTTTTTTTCTTTTTCCACCTTTTTCCTTTTGGGTTTTCTTCTCCAGCCACATGGGACTTTTGTGGGAGTTTCCACCAGCCCACTAAGGTATGATATTCACTCTACCATAGCCCATGAAGCCTCTTGGGTCGAAATACCCCTCCCGGAGGTCTCCCGGTACACTACCGATAATCCCGGAACTTTTCCGGCGACCAAAACAGGACTTCCTATATATGAATCTTTACCTCCGGACCATTCCGGAGCACCTCATGACGTCTAGGATCTCATCCGGGACTCCGAACAAACTTCGGTCACCACCATACATAACTCTATACTACCGAAACGTCACCAAACCTTAAGTGTGCAGACCCTGCGGGTTCGAGAACTATGTAGACATGAGCGAGACACCTCTACGGTCAATAACCAATGGCGGGACCTAGATGTCCACATTGGTTCCTACATATTCTATGAAGATCTTTATCGGCCGAAGCTCTTTGTCAAGGATTCAGTTAATCCCGTATGATGTTCCCTTTGTTCTTCGGTATGTTACTTGCCCGAGATTCGATCGTCGGTATCTCCATACCTAGTTCAACCTCATTACTGACAAGTCTCTTTACTCATTCCGTAATACAAGATCCCGTGACCAACACTTAGTCACATTGCTTGCAAGGCTTATAGTGATGTTGTATTACCGAGTGGGCCGTGAGATACCTCTCCGTCACACGGAGTAACAAATCCCAGTCTTGATCCATGCCAACTCAACAGACACCCTCGGAGACACCTGTAGAGCACCTTTATAGTCACCGAGTTACGTTGCGACGTTTGATACACACAAGGTACTCCTCCGATATCTGTGAGTTGCATGATCTCATGGTCATAGGAACATATACTTGACATATAGAAAACAGTAGCAATAAACTGACACGATCATAAGCTATGTTTGTAGTTTGGGTCTTGTCCATCACATCATTCTCCTAATGATGTGATCCCGTTATAAAATGACATCTCATGTCCATGGCTAGGAAACCTTAACCATCTTTCAATCAACGAGCTAGTTCACTAGAGGCATACTAGGGACATTGTGTTTGTCTATGTATCCACACATGTATCCTTGTTTCCAATCAATGCAATTCTAGCATGGATAATAAACGATTATCATGAACAAGGAAATACAATAATAAACAATTTATTTATTGCCTCTAGGGCATATTTCCAACAGTCTCCCACTTGCACTCGAGTCAATAATCTAGTTCACATCACTATGTGATTTACATTGTAATGAATCGAACACCCATGCAGTTCTGGTGTTGATCATGTTTAGCCCTTGGAAGAGGGTTAGTCAACGGGTCTGCAACATTCAGATCCGTGTGCACTATATTATGATTCATCCTTTTTTTTTGCCTTTTTCCACCTTTTTCCTTTTGGGTTTTCTTCTCCAGCCACATGGGCCTTGTGTGGGAGTTTCCACCAGCCCACTAAGGGCTGATATTCACTCTCCCACAGCCCATGAAGCCTGTTGGGTCGAAATACCCCTCCCGGAGGTCTCCCGGTACACTACCGACACTCCCGGTACACTACCGACACTCCCGGTACACTACCGATAAGCCCGGAACTTTTCCGGTGACCAAAACAGGACTTCCTATATATGAATCTTTACCTCCAGACCATTCCGGAGCTCCTCATGACGTCCAGGATCTCATCCGGCACTCTGAACAAACTTCGGTCACCACCATACATAACTCTATACTACGGAAACGTCACCAAACCTTAAGAGTGCAGACCCTGCGGGTTCGAGAACTATGTAGACATGATCGAGACACCTCTACGATCAATAACCAATGGCGGGACCTGGATGTCCACATTGGTTCCTACATATTATACGACGATCTTTTTCGGTTGAACCTCTATGTCAAGGATTCATACCGAACAACAAAGGGAACATCTTACGGGATTAACTGAATCCTTGACATAGGGGTTCGACCGATAAAGATCTTGGTAGAATATGTAGGAACCAATATGGGCATCGAGGACCCTCTATTGGTTATTAACCATAGAGGTGTCTCGATCATGTCTACGTAGTTCTCGAACCCGCAGGGTCTGCGCAATTAAGGTTTGGTGACGTTTTGATAGTATAGAGTTATGCATGGTGGTGACCGAAGGTTGTTCGGAGTCCCATATAGAGTTATGCTACGTAGATCTAATCTCCCTCTCGTAGATGCTCATCACCATGGATAGATCTGCATGTGCGTAGGAAATTTTTTGTTTCCCATGCAACGTTCCCCAACAGTGGCATCATGAGCTAGGTCTATGTGTAGATGAGATCTCGAGTAGAACACAAAAGGTTTGTGGGCGTTGATGCTTAGATTGCTTCCTCCCTTGGTCGGATTTTGGTTCAGCGGTATTGTGAGATGAAGAGGCCCGGGCCAACATTACTTGTACTCTTACGAGAGACCGGTTCCCTTGACCACAACTTGTTGCATAGATATGAGTCATATAGTGTTCACCAGAAAGGTCGAACATGAGTCATATAGTAGATATGATCAACATGATGATGTTCACCATTGCAGCCACCTCAACTCACGTGATGATCGGACTTGAGTTGGTGAATTTGGATCATGTATCACTCGAATGACTGGAGGGATGTCAATTTGAGTGGGAGTTCTTAAGTAATATGATTAATTGAACTCATTATCATGAACATAGTCAGTAGTGTCTTTGCAAACTGTGTTGTAGATTACTAGCTCACGCTGTAGCTCCCTTGATTTTTTATATGTTCCTAGAGAAATAGAGTTGAAAGCTGATGGTAGGAATATTGCGGACTGGCTCCGTGATCTGAGGATTGTCCTCATTGCTGCACAGAAGGCTTATGTCCTTAATGCACCGCTCGGTGCACCAACCCCTCTAGCGTTGTTTGTAGATGTTGTGGACATCTAACAGGCACGTTCTGATAACTACTTGATAGTTTAGTGCGTCATACATTACGGCTTAGAATTGAGGCTCCGAAACATTTTGAACGTCACAGAACATATGAGATGTTCTAAGAGTTGAAATTAGGATCTCAGGCTCATGCCCGTGTTGCGAGATATGAGATCTCCAACAAGATTCTTTGCCTGTAATATGAAAGAGAATAGCTCAATCATTGAGCATGTGCTCAGATTGTCTGGGTGCTACAATCGCTTGAATCGAGTGGGAGTTGATCTTCCAGATAAGATAGTGATTGATATAGTTCTCCAAGTCACTGTCACTAAGCTACTAGAACTTGGTGATGAACTATAAAATGCCAGGGATAGAAATAATGATCCCTGAGCTGTTCGCGATGTTTGACACCGCGAAGATAGAAATCAAGAAGGAGCGTCAAGTGTTGATGGTTAGTCAAACCACTAGTTTCGAGAAGGGCAGGAGCAAGGAGGGAAAACTTCATGGATAGCAATTCAGTTGCTGCTCCAGTGAAGCAACCCAAAGTTGATCCCAAACCCGAGACTAAGTGCTTCGATTATGAGGAGAGCGGTCGCTGAAGCGGAAAAACCCTAGATACTTGGTAGATAAGAAGGCTGGCAACATCGACAAAAGTATATTTGATATACGTGTTATTTATGTGTACCTTGCTAGTACTCCTAGTAGCACCTGGGTATTGGATACCGGTTCGGTTGCTAAATGTTAGTAACTCGAAATAAAGCTACGGAATAAACGGAGCACTAGCTAAGGGTGAGGTGACGATGTGTGTTGGAAATGTTTCCAAGGTTGACGTGATCAACATCGCACGCTCTCTCTAACTTCGGGATTAGTGATGAACCTAAATAAATGTTATTTGGTGTTTTGCGTTGAGCATGAACGTGATTATATCATGTTTATTGCAGCACGGTTATTCATTTAAGTTAAAGAATAATGGTTATTCTGTTTACATGAATAATACCTTCAATGGTCATGCACCCAGTGAGAATGGTTTGCTGAATATTGATCGTAGTAATACACATGTTCATAACATTGATGCCAAAAGATACAAAGTTAATAATGATAGTACCACAAACTTGTGCACTACCGCTAAATGTCATATTGGTATAAAGCGCATGAAGAAACTCCATGTTGATGGATCTTTGGACTCATTCGATTTCGAATCGGTTGAGACATGCGAACCATGCCTCTTGGGCAAGATGACTAAGGACCCCGTTTTCTAGTTTGATGGAGTGGGCAAGTGATTTATTGGAAATGATACATGTTGATGTATGCCATCCAATGAGTCTTGTAGCATGCGGTGGATATCGTTATTTTCTTACCTTCATTGATGATTTGAGTAGATAATAGTGTATATTTACTTAATGAAACGCAAGTCTGAATCGTTTGAAAAAGTTCAAGCAAATTTAGAGTGAAGTTTAAGATCATCGTGACAAGAAGATAAAGTGTCCGCGATGTGATTGTGGAGGTGAATATCTGAGTTACGAGTTTGGTATACAACTTAAGACAATGTGAAAGTTGTTTCACAACTCATGCCACCTGGAACACCATAGTGTGATGGTGTGTCCGAACGTCATAGTCGTGCTCTATTGGATATGGTGCGAATTATGATGTCTCTTGTCCTTTTACCACTATCGTTTTGGGGTTATGCATTAGATACAACTACATTCACTTTAGATAGGGCACCATCTAAATCCGTTGAGATGACACCGTGTGAATTATGGTTTAATAGAAACCTAAGCTGTCATTTCTTAATGTTTGGGGCTGCAACACTTGTGCGGAAAATGTTTTCACCTAATGAGCTCGAATCCAAAGCAGACAAATGCATCTTCATAGAATACCCTAAGAACAGTTGGGTGAACATTCTATGTCAGATCCAAGCATAAAATGTTTGTTGCTAAAACTGGGTCCTTTCTCAAGAAAAGTTTCTCTTGAAAGAATTGAGTGGGAGGAAGATAGAACTTGATGAGGTTGTTGAACCTATGTTCAACCAGAGAGTAGCGTAGCGGAGGAAGATGTTTCTGTGAAGCCTACGTTAGTTGAAGAGGAAGTTAATGATGATGATCATGAAGGTTCGGATCAATTTACTATTGAACCTCATAGGTCGACAAGGACGTGTACTGCTCCTGAGCGGTACGACAACCCTGTCTTGGAGGTCATGTTGTTGGACAACGATGAACCTATGAGCTATGGAGAAGTGATGATGGGCCCGGATTCCGACAAATGGCTAGAGGCCATGAAATCCGAGAAAGGATCCATATATGAAAACCAAGTGTAGACTTTGGTAGACTTGCTCATTGGACGGCAGGTCGTTGAGTATAAATGGATCTTTAAAATGAAGACAGACGCTGATGGTGAATGTCACCATTTATAAAGCTCGACTTGTTGCAAAGAAGTTTCTGGCAAGTTCAAGGAGTTGACTACGATGAGACTTTCTCACTCGTAGCGATGCTAAAGTCTGTTGGAATTATGTTAGCAATTGCTGCATTTTTCAATTATGAAATCTAGTAGATGGATGCCAAAACATCGTTTCCATCCTTAAGGAAAGGTTGTATGAGATACAACCAGAAGGTTTTGTCAGTCCTAAGGATACTAAAAGATGAGCAAGCTTAAGTGATCCTTTTATGGACTGAAGCAAGCATCTCGGAGTTGGAATATACACTTTGATAAGGTGATCAAAGTTTTTAAATGTATACAAAGTTTATGAGAAACTTGTATTTGCAATAAAGAGAGTGGGAGCACTATAGAGTTTCTGATAAGTATATGTGGATGCCATATTGCTATTCAGAAATGATGTAGAATTTCTGGAAAGCATAAACGGTTGTTTGAAAAGTGTTATTCAAAGGAATACCTGGATAAATCTACCTAGTTGTTGAACATCAAGATCTATAGAGATAGATCAAGATGCTAGATGAGACTTTCAATGAGTACATACCTTGACAAGATTTTGAAAGAGTTCAAAATGGATCAGTCAGAAAAAGAGTTCTCGCCTGATTTGAAGGTGTGAAGTTGAGTGAGACTCCAAGCTTGACAAAGGGCGAAGAAAGAGAAAGGATGAACGTCGTCCCCTATGATTTAGCCATAGGCTTTATATTATGCCATGCTGTGTACCGCACCTGGTGTGTGCCTTGCCATGAGTCAGTCAAGGGGTATAGAAGTGATCCAGGATTGGATCACTGGATAGCGGTCAAGATTATCCTTAGTGACTAAAATACTAAGGAGATGTTTCTCGATTATGGAGGTGATAAACAGTTCATCGTAAAGAGTTACGTCGATGCAAGCTTTAACACCAATCCGGATGACTCGTAGTAGCAATCTGGATACGTATAGTGGAGCAGCCATTTGAATAGTACCAAGTGGAGTGTGGTAGCGGTGTTTACGGTTTGACATAGAGATTTGCAAAGTACACGCGGATCTGAATGTCGCAGCCCGTTGACTCTAAGACCTTTCTCGCATGCAAAACATGATCGAGCCCCAGAACTCATTGGGTGTTAGATTCATAACAATGCGTATCACATCGTGTTGTGAACTAGATTATTGACTCTAGTGCAAGTGGGAGACTGTTGGAAATATGCCCTAGAGGCAATAATAAATTAGTTATTATCATATTTGCTTGTTCATGATAATCGTTTATTATCCATGCTTTAATTGTATTTATCAGAGACTTAGATGGATGTGTGGATACATAGACAAAACCATGTCCCTAGTATGCCTCTAATAGACTAGCTCGTTGATCAAAGATGGTTAAGGTTTCCTAGCCATGGACATGAGATGTCATTTGATAACGGGATCACATCAGTAGGAGAATGGTGTGATGGACAAGACCCAAAGTACAAACATAGCATATGATCGTGTCAGTTTATTGCTACTGTTTTCTGCATGTCAAGTATATGTTCCTATGACCATGAGATCATGCAACTCACTGACACCGGAGGAGTGCCTTGTGTGTATCATATGTCGCAACGTAACTGGGTGACTATAAAGGTGCTCTGCAGGTATCTCCGAGGGTGTCTGTTGAGTTGGTATGGATCAAGACTGGGATTTGTTACTCCGTGTGACGGAGAGGTAACTCAGGGCCCACTCGGTAATACAACATCACAACAAGCCTTGCAAGCAATGTGACTAAGTGTTAGTCATGGGATCTTGTATTACGGAACGAGTAAAGACACTTGATTGTAATGAGGTTGAACTAGGTATGGAGATAACGATGATCGAATCTCGGGCAAGTAACATACCGAAGAACAAAGGGAACATCTTACGGGATTAACTGAATCCTTAACATAGGGGTTCGACCGATAAAGATCTTCGTAGAATATGTAGGAGCCAATATGGGCATCCAGGTCCCACTATTGGTTATTGACCGTAGAGGTCTCTCGGTCATGTCTACATATTTCTAGAAGTCGCATGGTCTGCACACTTAAGGTTTGGTGACGTTTCGATAGTATAGATTTATGCATGGTGGTGACTGAAGGTTGTTCGGAGTCCCAGATGAGATGCCAGACATCATGAAGAGCTTCGAAATGGTCAAGAGGTAAATATTGATATATAAGAAGTCCTATTTTGGTCCACGGAAAAGTTTCGGGCTTATCGATAGTGTACCGGGAGTGCCGGTAGTGTACCGGGAGACCATCGGGAGGGGTATTTCGACCCAAGAGGCTACATGGGCGCTAGGAGAGTAAATAACAGCCCTTAGTGTGCTGGTGGAAGTCCCACACAAGGCCCATGCGGCTGGGAAGAAAAGCCCAAAGGGAAAAAGGTGAAAAAAGGCCTAAAAAGGGAGAAATCCTAGTCCTACTAGGAGTGGAGGAGGAGTCCTCCTCTCCTCCCTACTTCGGCCGACCCAAGGAGGCTTGTCCCTTGCGCCAAGTCCTCTCTCCCTCCCTCTTATATATACTGGAGGTTTTAGGGTTTTTTGCACAGAATTTTTAGCCACGTGCTGCCCGTTCCTCCAGTGCATAGTTTCTCCTCTAGATCGGATTTCTACAGTGCTTAGGCGAAGCCCTGCTGGAATTGCTCCACCACCATCACCGCGGCACCGTAATGCTGCCGGTGAACTCGTCTACCTCTCCACTCCCTCTTGCTGGATCAAGAAGGCAGAGATCGTCATCGAGCTATACGTGTGCTGAACGCGGAGGTGCCGTCCGTTCGGCGCTAGATCGGGACGGATCGTGAGGAGATCGTGGGACGGATCACGATGAGTTCGCGGGATGGATCGTGATGAGTTCGCGGGACGGATCGTGATTGGATCGCGGGATGAATCATGATGAGATCGCGGGACGCTCGGCGATTTGGATCACAAAGATGTTCGACTACACCAACCGTGTTTCTTAACGCTTTCCTCTTAGTGATCTACAAGGGTACGTAGATCCACTCTCCCTCTCGTAGATGCTTATCACCATGGATTGATCTGCGTGTGCATAGGAAATGTTTTGTTTCCCATGCGACGTTCCCCAACACTTGCGACAATCCTTTGGGAGCCATGAGGATCCGACCTTACTCGGCCGAAAACCCGCCGAAGAATCTAGTGAGTTGTGTGGTGTCGACTGATGTTGTACTGTCGAGTGATACTTTGACTTATAAACTGACTTACTCCCTTAAATCATGTAGGAGTGGACGAACATGCACTCGCCCGTTTCCAACGGGAGCCATGTTGAAGATGGCATGGTGAGCGAGGGTGGCAGTGTGGACGGTGACGGTTCTTCCGACACCGAGGACGAATACGAGGACTCCGGCGAAGAGGAAGAGGTCGAGTCGCCTCCCCGGCACGAAGGTCGCACCAAGGCCCACCATGATCTGGTAGCTGTTGAGGACAGGGCTCCGGGCCCTAGTGAGAAGAACCCGAAACGGAGCCGCCCTTCGACCGTTGAGTCGAGTGAAAGACTGGCCAAGCAACCCAAGCAAGCCGTCACGAAGCCTCGCAAAACTCTACCTCGCATGAGGGTGGTTGTAACTATCATCTCCACGTAAGTGTTTATTTCCGAATTTTGCCTATCGACTGAAGTCTAGAGTTGTATCTAACCGAATGCCACTCAATCCGTCAGAGCTGCTACATCTGCGACCTCGTTTCATTGGGATGGAGAGGAAGCGATGGATGTTTACACTGCTGATGTTGCGACTTCTCATAGAGGTAAGAAAGTTGTTGGTTCGTCCGGATGGGACTCGACCATGATGGGCGCCAACTGTCGATTTTCATTGCAGAGGTCATTCAGGTGGAGGATGACGAGGAGCTACTGGACACTTCACGCGCTCGTACCCGGAGGAGATCATCGGTACAAGCGCTTCAGCGCTCGACTGCAGAGTCTTCCTAGGGGAGAGGTGGCTCGACACAACCCAGGGCTGAACCCGCAGCACCTCTGTCGCATGCTCCTCCTGCCGTCTCGATCGTTGTGACATCGACTACAACTAGACCCCCTTAGACTGCTTTAGCTGCCCCTGCGATCACGCTGACCCCACCCATGACGGCCTTCTCTTTGCATCGCACTCCAGAAGATCCGACCGGAGCTGCAAAGGAAGCCATGATTCAGGCGGAGCAGCTCATGCTAAGAACCAAGGAGGCGCTCGAGGCCAGCAAACTGGCTTTTGACGTCAGCGCAGCCCTCCGTACCAATGTCCGAGTAAGTTCGATTGTAAGTCCATTGTCGATTGAATTCATGTCTTCTCTTGGTTGTTGTACACCCAGTGGGTGGTTGTTGTAGAATGTTTGAACTTTCTACACTCAGATAGTCTGGATCGTAGTCGAGTATGACTGGGATTGATAGTACGCATGGTACTAGGGTCACTCGACATGTGTAACATCCCAAATTTTGGAATGTTATAATAATTATAGAATGATTGTTTGTTTGCTTGAATGATTGAAAGTGAGTGCAATTTGAAACTTTTGAAAATTTTGAAAGTTTGATGAGAGGGAATGAAATGACTTTCCCAAAATTTTCAATCTGCATTTTAATCACCAGGAATTCAAATTCATTTCATCACAAAACCCTAGAGTGAAGATGACATGACTTCTTCCATTTAAAGAAATGAAAAGGGATTTGAAAATGATTTGAATTTCCATTTTGAAAATATTTCAAATTCAGAAAACTTTATGCAACTCAATGATTTTCATGAGAGAAAATAATATGACTTCTTCAAATTATATGAAATATGAGTTGGAAGTTAAAAGAAGGAATTGAAAGAGCTTTTGAAAACCTCTGGATTATTTTGAAAATCCATTACATATTGGTCCCTATCCAAAATTTTCAAAGTATTCAAACCCCTGACAGAAATTTGAAAGGAGTAACATGACAATCCAAGACAGGGGGTAATTTGTGAAGTTTTTGAATCATCAAACCCAAAAAGTTATTTGAAGAATATTTGCAAAATTAAATAAAGCCAATTAAGGCATTTTCTGAAAAATGATTTTTTTAATGTATTCAAATGCCAGAATAAAAATGTCCATTAAATTTCATTTATTATGCTGTTAATTTTGATATAAAATTTGACTATATTTGGAATTTATTAGAATGCTTTAAATAGGTTTTATGGCTGTGAAAAAATCATAAATAGAAAACGGTAACGGTTTATAATAAAACGGGCCGGCGCACCTCCTTAATACCCTCCCGAAATCCCTCTGTAACGGTCGCCCGATAACCGCGCCCCTCCCTCTCTCCCACTGACGCCCTGGCCCCACCGTCCGACAGCGCCAATTCCTCGCTCATCTCCCTCCTCTCGCTCGCTCTCTCTCCCCCGAGCATCTCGCCGGAGCCATCATTGCATCCATTGATTTCCCCCTTCGCCGAGCACCTGACCCCTCCTATAAATACCCGCCGCTCCCCTCTCTCCATTCCCCCCTGAATCCTCTCTCTCCCTCGCCTGAGACGCCGCAGATTCTTCGCCGGAATCCGAAACTGTCGCCGCGCCATTTTCGTCGCTCCGCTCCACCCCGACCCCCTCGTTGCCCCAAAGCCCCACCAACCTTTCTCTCTCACGCACCCGAACCCCCCCAACCACCTGCCCGTGCTCCATACTCCCGGGAACGCCGTAACCGTCGACCTCGCCAGAGTTTGGATCTCCACCGAAGCTCAAGGAGCTCGTGCCCGTCGCCACCGTCGCTCCCTCGCCCCTCCGACGCCATCATAGCCTTCGCCGAGCTCCCCTGCGTCGACTAGTGCCGGTGCCATCGCCGGAGACCCTCGGAAGCCATCTCTCCGACGACCTCGACGCCCCTGCCATCGCCGGAGCCTTCGCCGTTGCCGGCAACCACCGCGGTGAGCCTCCCTCTCCCTCTCCTCCATCCGATCTCGAACGAACGGCCCAGATTAGAAGTAACTTACCTCTTCGGTTCTTTTAAAAGAACCGGCCGGCTTTTTCTTTTCTAATTTTAGACCGAAACATTTTCTTTAGTTGTCGGTCATTCGCCCGAATCTCTGGAACACACACACCCTTAGACCAACCAGAGAGCGACGCGTCACCCCCTGTCCGTTAGAATTGTTTTTTTTCTTTTTCTGTTTTAATTTCAAAAACAGAATAATTTCTGATTTGTTTTGCTTATATCTTTTATGTTTTTAAGTATTTTTAATTGATTCTTTCTGCATTGTGTCACAAATTGTATCTAGTTTCTGTAGATATAAAATTTGCCTATGTTTGAACATTTAAATTTGAATTTGAACAGATTTGATTTAAATTTTGTTTTCTGAATATCTTGAGTTCTAAAATGAATTTTTGATTGATTCTTTTTCCTACTTGTCACTAGTGATCTTAGTTATCATTAGGTAGAGTTTGAGAATTTTTAAAATAAAATTTATTAGGGTTTTAACTAGAAAGAGAATCTGTTTAGTTGTTAATATAGTTTAATTAGTTTTATTTTGCTAGTTTAAATCTGAGTTAATTATATATTTGATTTAGTAAATTCTGTTAGTTAAACTTTAGGTGAATTACTTGTTGTTAAAATAAAAATAATTTGCTTAGTTTACTACCATGTTGTTATAGGAACACTATACATTTTCAAATAGGTTTAATTTGTGATAAACAAACTAGTTAGTAATAGTTTATTCCAACAAAGTTTTATATAAATAGATTCTGTTTTCAAATAAAAATTTGTACTTATTACTTTCTGTTAAGAAATGCTTAGTTAATAAAAATAATTTAGTTTTGCTCTATTAGGATAGGAAACTAGATTATTTTGCATTAGGTAATGTGTTATAAAACAATTTAGTTTTTCATAGAAATTATTTTCACAAAGTTTTAGATGACTTAATTCTGTTTTATAATAAAGATTTTATTTAATTATTTTCTGTTAACTTAGTTGTTTTACAATATGTTTTCTCTTAGTTTATGTTTGCTTGTTGTTAAGTTCATTAGGCAAACACTTATATTGTTTAGAAGGTTGTTTTTTATAGTTCTAGTTGTCTTTCAAAAGTGATTCATTTTTTTTTCTAGAAAAATATTTACAAAAATCTTTTATTATATTTTACTTTGTTTTGGGTTTTGTGTTACTTTTGAAATTGTTGGAGTTTTGTGTTTCAACTTTGTCTTAAGTATTTCTTCCATCAACCTTGTTGCTTTTGTTTTGTATTACTTTTTGTTAGAATTGATTGCTAGTATGATTGCTTATATGTATGTTATGTTTGTTATAGATTTTCATCGGAGAGTAACGAATAGTCTATCAAGTTATTTCTGAGAGTGATCTTTATCTTCATCAATAGTACAGGCAAGTTCACTTTGACCATCTTTTCATACCTACGTTTTATTGCATGTAGTGACATCATTCAACATATCCCTCCCGTAGTGTTATTGAAATTCTTGTAGTTGAGTAGAATGCATGAGGTAGGAACCCACCAGTGGTTACTAGAGCCCCGGGAACGCTAGTTAGTGCAATGCTATGCTAAAGTAGACGGGGTCTGGTATGAGTGTTCGTGAGTGGTGTGAAGAAGGACTCCACGTCAAAAAGACGACTTCATGAAGACATCTTCAAGTCCTGCATCTTCAAGACCTCAAGACTTCAAGACTCGAGAAGACAAGTTTTCAATACACACTACTGGGTGAAGGATGGTTGATTGGGCATCCCTGGAGAAACCAGTGGATGGCCGGGATGCATGGAGAAGCGCCATGACATCTTGCGGAAAGCTTCACCCAGACTCAAAGAGAAGGATGAATACTTCATGCCCGGAAGCTTACCTGTGTAGCCACAAGTCATTATGGGCTCTGGCTTGGTTGATCTTTGTTGTGACTCTGCTGGGCAGTGCTACGAGATGTAGTCGACGTTAGGATTGGGATGGGCACTGTCGGACAGTCAGGGAAGCACTCTGAAAGACCATGTTTCTTTCATCCTGTTCTCAAACACCAGGCAGTGCGAGGACTTACCAGGAGGGAAAGAATCTTGTGGGTAAAGTACACAACACTCTGCAGAGTTAAACCTAATCGATTAGCCGTGTCCCCGGTTACGGACAATTTGAGCTTCTAGACTTGGATCTATCTCTGAACTCTCAACACTGGACTGATAACTAATTGTGGGCAACTTAATGATACTTATGGGCATTGAGACATTGGTTGGCGGAACCATGTCATGACAGGTAACTCTATAGTGAAATTCCTGATATTCCTTTGTTGTAGGAAAATAAAATCAGCTTTTACGCAAAAACTCAGACACAGAGCCACAAAGCCTTTGCATATAGAATAGTCTTTATTTTTCTGTTCTTCTATGGTGATCTTGCCAGCATATTCAAAATGCTGACCTACACGGCTGCAACGTCTTATGTTGCAGATACTCTTCTACGACGGGTAAGAGTACGATTCAGGGTTACGGTCCGCACTCACCTTGCCGTTGGTGTTATTGGGACTCCACTCCCGTTGACTGTATCCGCTGCTATTTTAAGGTATATATCAGTTTTACGCTATTTACATGTGATTGCACTTTGATATATACATTGATGTACTGTGTGTGCCAGCATACTGATCCAGGGATGGCACAGAAAACACAGAGGCTTGACTTGTTTTGAGTCGGGTCGCTATACAAATGGTATCAGAGCACATGTTGACTGTAGGACGTGACCCTAGAAACTGGAAAGCCTTAGGAAATGATTTCTTGAAAAACTTTGTTTTCAAAGGATCTTTTACTTCTCCTCTCTTCTGAGTTTTATCAAGAGTTTGAAAATACCCCTTCCCTTTTGACCACACGAAGGATCAACTGAAGCCACTCCAAGAAGGACAAGATATAGAAACAACTGATGGTCCTTTCAAAGTAAAGAATATTTCACCATGCATTAGAAGAGTTGAAGCTACACGTGTTGAAGACTGTGAAGACCCGAAGAAAATTGAAGACCATGAAGAATTTCCAAGACATTATGCCCTAGAAGACCAAACCCCTGTTGTATACTTACGTTAGATACGATGATTTGTGAGCTGTCATTTGTGTGTAATTTTTGACGGCCACAACTAAAAATCTATTTTCAAAACCATTGTTTGTATTGTGTGTATCTCCTCCTTTCTCTCCCTTACCCATCTCATCCCCAAAACCTTGAACCCAATAGATGACGAATGAAGCTGGACTTGTACTTTCTGGACTTCATAGAGTAGGGAGGTGCGTCATTCGATGGGTCGAGTGTAGTGACAGGGCTGACCTTGTCGAGTGTCTATTTTTTATGACGAGTTACTCGACGGACCGAGAGTTAACCGTCTCAGTGGGGGCGCTCTTAGCGCACCCACGGGGTGTAGTCCCCGAGACCGCTGTCGAGTGTTTGCATCGGCAGGGGTTTTAGAGTTTGTTGTATACAGGATACACTTCGTCTTGGATCACACCACTCTGTAGCTACCTTGCAGGTTTCATAGATATTATTGGAAAACCATGAAATGACGCTGCATAAGGATAGACTGCACTTCATAGAGTAGGGAGGTGCGTCATTCGACGGATCAAGTGTCGTGACATGGCTGACCTTGTCGAGTGTATATTTTTTTCTGACGAGTTACTCGACGGATTGAGAGTTAACCGTCTCAGTGGGGGCGCTCATAGTGCACCCACTGGGTGTAGTCCTTGAGACCACTATCGAGTGCTTGCATCGGTAGGGGTCTTAATAGAGATAGCCTTTCAATTTGTTTATGGCACGTGGAGCGCCAGAGCCACTCGACATGTCGAGTGGACTTTCTGCTTGAATTCTTCTAAGATGGTGATTCGCCGGCGTTCGATACCCAGTCGACTATTCCAAGCATCACCCGCCGACTGAATTCCTGTCTTATGTTGATTCCAGATAGCTTGTGAGCTTGGGGCGGAGTAAAAGGACGTGGAGGATGAAAGGAACCGGTTGCAGGTGGATCTGGCAGTCGCGAACAACGCTCTAGAGCGAGCGCGTGCTAAGATGAAGACTTTGGGAGGTAATTACTGCTGATTTTCTGCATTCTCCTCTTCACTCTTCATGTTTTGAATCGAGTTCTCTCACTCGAACACACGTACGCAATGAAAACCGTCGATTCCAAGCACGACTCAACAATGTTGTTTCCTTAGATTCCATGAAGAAGGCGCTGGAGGAGAAGGACAAGGCGCTTGCTGACGCTCAACGAGTGGCCAAGGACAAGACTGAAGCTGCAGATCGGAAGCTGCGGGCCGCCAAGAAGCTGGAGGATGAGAACACCAAGCTGAAGCAGGAGCGTGCGGACCTTGTCAAGAAGGCCGAGCAACTAACCAAGAGGGGTAATGGCCTGGAAAAGCATCTGGGCAAATTCTTGAGGAAGATGTATCTTCTGCTCGGTAGTGAGTATTTGTTGTCGACTGGCATTTGCAAAAATTTTGAGGATCACAGTTCACCGATTCTCTCCCTATTTCCCCTTATTCAACAGAATTCTGCCAGGACTTTGAAAAGGAAACAGAAGGGATTGAGCCCATGCTTGACCCTACCAAGTCGCCGGTTGCTGATGCGGTGGCTATGAACATGCTGCGGCTCAATTTTCGGCTCCAGGGTGCCCAGGCCTACATCACTCAACTGGAATCTGCCATGGAAAGACTCGATAAGGAGCTATGGCCTGAGGACACTCTTCGGCTCGACCTCAACTCCATGATGGCTCGCCTGAACGAACTTCCTAGTCGAGTGCAAGCTTGGAAAAAATCTGCTGCTCGCTGCGGGGCCGACGTGGCGTTGTCACTCATCAGGGTCCACTGTAGGGACGTGAGGGAGGAGAAGCTGAAGGAGCTCCAAGTGGTAAACACGAAGAAACTCCAGTTCGAGGACTTCATGGAAACCTTCATCGAGGCAACTACTAGAATCACTGACGGCATCGACCTGGACACTTTCATCGAGCCCACCATTCCGTCCCCTGCTTAAAAAACATGGGTCTTTGGAAAAAACAGTTAAATTTGCCTCGGTATGCCGAGTGGAACTGTATCCCCTAAAACTTCATTCAAGCCTTAGGCTTGAGCACATTTGCTTCTGCATAAGACGTTTATCCGCGGTTTTATCTTTCGGATTTTACTCGTGCTTTGGCTTTCAATCATTTGTTCGACTTATTTTGTTTTGAACTTAGGCGAAATGCCTTCGCAGCTAAGCCTCCGAGTCTGAGGATTACTCATCGCTCGGAGTATTATTGATCTTAGGCGAATATCGATTCGCAACTAAGTTGTTGAGTGGATGGATTACTATCCACCCGACGAGGTTTTTAACTTAGACGCGTGAGGATTGCTCATCATCCGGAGTATTTTTGAACTTAGGCGAATGTCGATTCGCAGCTAAGTTGTCGAGTGAATGGATTGCTATCCACTCGACGAGGTTTTTAACTTAGGCGAAACGTGTTTCGCAGCTAAGCCCCTGAGTGTGAGGATTGCTCATCACTCAGAGTATTTTTGAACTTAGGCGAATGTTGATTCACAGCTAAGTTGTCACGTGAATGGATTGCTATGCACTCGACGAGGTTTTTAACTTAGGTGAAACGTGTTTCACAGCTAAGCCCCCGAGTGTGAGCATTGCTCATCACTCGGAGTACTTTTGTACTTAGGAGAATGTCGATTCGTAGCTAAGTTATCGAGTGAATGGAGTACTATCTACTCGATAAGGTTTTTAACTTAGGCGAAACGTGTTTCACAGCTAAGCCCCCGAGTGTGAGGATTGCTCATCACTCGGAGTATTTTTGAACTTAAGCGAATGTCGATTCGCAGCTAAGTTGTCGAGTGAATGGATTACTATCCACTCAAGGAGGTTTTTAACTTCGGCGAAACGTGTCTCGCAGCTAAGGCCCCTGAGTGTGAGGATTGCTCATCACTCGGAGTATTTTTGAACTTAGGTGAATGTCGATTCACAGCTAAGCTGTCAAGTGAATGGATTACTATCCACTCGACGTGGTTTTTAACTTAGGCGAAACATGTTTCGCAGCTAAGCCCCCCGAGTGTGAGGATTGCTCTTCACTCGGAGTATATTTTTTGAACCTAAGCGAATACGGATTCGCAAATAGGTCGTCGAGTGAATGGACTGCTATCCACCCGACATGATTTTAACTTAGGCTAAACATGTTTCGCAGCTAAGCCCCCGAGTGTGAGGATTGCTCATCACTTGGAGTATCCCCAAGAATGTAACTGCACGGTTGGAATCGACGAAGTATATATCGCAGAAACGTGAATTGCATTGATGAAGTATTCTTATTACATCAGAAAACTCTTGTCTCAAGTGTAAAAATGCAGGAGCAGATCTGCATTACAGGCTCGTGGCTCATCTGTCTGTTTCATGAGATTATACAGGTGATAGTCTCCATTGTTTAGCACCTTAGTGACGACAAAAGGGCCTTCCCATGCAGGAGCAAGCTTGTGAGGTCGGCGTTGATTCACCCGGAGGACCAAATCTCCCTCATGGAATGCTCGACTCTTGACATTCCTTGCATGGAAGCGCTGCAGGTCTTGCTGATAGGCAGTGGTCCGGATCAAAGCCATCTCTCGCTCCTCCTCCAGAAGATCTACCCCATCCTGTCTGGCCTGTTCAGCTTCAGCCTCAGAATATAGCTCCACTCGAGGAGAATTGTGGTCCAAGTCACTCGGCAACATGGCTTCAGCACCATAGACAAGGAAGAAAGGAGTTCGTCTAGTCGACCGATTAGGCATTGTCCTTAATCCCCACAAAACAGATGGCAGCTCAGTTACCCACGCACCGACGGCACGATCCAAATCGCGCATGAGACGAGGCTTCAGACCTTGCAGAATGGGACCTGTAGCCCAGTCAACTTGCCCATTGGTTTTGAGGATGTGCAACAGAAGCATAATCCACTCGTGTGCCTTGGGAGTTACAGAATCTCCTGAATTCTTCCGAGTCAAAATTAGTGTCGTTGTCCGTGATGATGCTGTGCGGAATGCCGTATCGGATAATGATCTCCCTCATGAACGTGACCGCCGTACGGGAGTTCAGCTTCTTGATGGGCTTGGCTTCAATTCACTTGGGGAATTTCTCGACTGCTACCAACAGGTGGATGAATCCTCCTTTTCCGGGTCGGAAGGGACCAACCATGTCGAGTCCCCAAACCACAAACGACCAGGCGAGAGGAATTGTCTTCAGAGAAGACGCCGGCTTGTGCAATAGATTCGCATAGAACTGACAGCCCTCGCAGTGATCAACGATGTCCTTAGTGTTGGAAATATGCCCTAGAGGCAATAAATAAAGTGTTTATTATTATATTTCCTTCTTCACGATAATTGTTTATTATCCATGCTATAAGTGTATTGATTGGAAACACATTACATATGTGGGTAAATGGACAACACTTTGTCCCTAGTATTCCTCTAGTGAACTAGCTCGTTGATCAAATATGGTCAAGGTTTCCTAGCCATTGACATGTGATGTCATTTGATAACGGGATCACATCATTAGGAGAATGATGTGATGGACAAGACCCAAACTACAAATATAGCATATGATCGTGTCAGTTTATTGCTACTGTTTTGTGCATGTCAAGTATATGTTCCTACAACCATGAGATCATGCAACTCACGGATATCAGAGGATTACCTTATGTGTATCAAACGTCGCAACGTAACTAGGTGACTATGAAGGTGCTCTACAGGTATCCCCAAGGGTGTCTGTTGAGTTGGCATGGATCAAGACTGGGATTTCTTACTCCGTGTGACAGAGAGGTATCTCAGGGCCCACTTGTTGGGGAACGTTGCATGGGAAACAAAAATTTTCCTATGCACACGAAGATCTATCCATGGTGATGAGCATCTACGAGAGGGAGAGTGGATCTACGTACCCTTGTAGATCGCTAAGCGGGAAGCGTTATGAAACGCGGTTGGTGTAGTCGAACGTCTTCGTGATCCAAATCGCTGTGTGTCCCGCGATCCAATCATGATCTGTCCCGCGATCCAATCACGATCTGTCTCGCGGTCCGATCATGATCCGTCCCACGAACTTGATCACGATCCGTCCCACGAACTTGATCATGATCCTTCCGATCTAGCGCCGAACGGACGACACCTCCGCGTTTAGCACACGTACAGCTTGATGACGATCTCCACCGTCTTGATCCAGCAAGAAGGTGTGGAGAGGAAGAGGAGTTCTCCGGCAGCCTAATGGCACTCCGGCGATGGTGGTGGAGCAATTCCGGTAGGGCTTCGCCTAAGCACTGCAGAAATCCAATCTAGTGGAGAAACTATGCACTAGAGATTAGGGTTGCACGTGGCGGAAAAACTTGTGTCAAAAGCCTAAAATCCTCAAGTATATATAAGAGGAGAGGAGGAGGAGGCTTGTCTGCCAAAAATCCAGCCCTTGGGTCGGCCAAAGTGGGAGGTGGAGGAGGACTCTCCTCCTCCACTCCTAGTAGGACTAGGACTCTTCCTTTTGGCCTTTTTTCCACCTTTTTCATTTGGGTTTCTTTCTTCCAGCCAAATGGGCCTATTGTGGTTGTTACACCAGCCCAGTAAGGGCTTGTTATTACTTTCCCACAGCATATGAAGCCTCTTGTGTCTAAATACCCCTCCCGGAGGTCTCCCGATACACTCCCGGCACTCCCGGTACACTACCGATAAGCCCGGAACTTTTTCGGCGACCAAAACAGGACTTCCTATATATGAATCTTTAGCTCCGGACCATTCTGGAGATCCTCGTGACGTCTAGGATCTCATCCGGGACTCCAAACAAACTTCGGTCACCACCATACATAACTCTATACTACCGAAACGTCACCAAACCTTAAGTGTGCAGACCCTGCGGGTTCGAGAACTATGTAGACATGACCGAGACACCTCTATGGTAAATAACCAATGGTGGGACCTGGATGTGCACATTGGTTCCTACATATTCTACGAAGATCTTTATCGGTCGAACCTCTATGTCAAGGATTCAGTTAATCTCGTATGATGTTCCCTTTGTTCTTTGGTATGTTACTTGCCCGAAATTCGATCGTCGGTATCTCCATACCTAGTTCAACCTCGTTACCTGCAAATCTCTTTACTCATTCCGTAATACAAGATCCCGCAACTAACAATTAGTCACGTTGCTTGCAAGGCTCATTGTGATGTTGTATTACCGAGTGGGCCCCGAGATACCTCTCCGTCACACGGAGTAACAAATCCCATTCTCGATCCATGCCAACTCAACAGACACCATCGGAGATACCTGTAGAGCACCTTTATAGTCACCCAGTTACGTTGCGACGTTTGATACACATAAGGCACTCCTCCGATATCCGTGAGTTGCATGATCTCATGGTCATAGGAACATATACTTGACATGCAGAAAACAATAGCAATAAACTGACACGATCATATGCTATGTTTGTAGTTTGGGTCTTGTCCATCCCATCATTGTCCTAATGATGTGATCCCGTTATCAAATGACATCTCATGTCAATGGCTAGGAAACCTTAACCATCTTTGATCAATTAGCTAGTCTATTAGAGTCATACTAGGGACATGTTTTGTCTATGTATCCACACATGCATCTAAGTCTTCGATCAATATAATTATAGCATGGATAATAAACGATTATCGTGAACAAGGAAATATGATAATAACTAATTTATTATTGCCTCTAGGGCATATTCCTAACAGTCTCCCACTTGCACTAGAGTCAATACTCTAGTTCACATCACCATGTGATTTGCATTGTTATGAATCTAACACCCAATGAGTTCTGGGGCTCGATCATGCTTTGCATGTGAGAGAGGTCTCATAGTCAACGGGTCTGTGACATTCAGATCCGTGTGTACTTTGCAAATTTGTTTGTCAAACTGTAAACACTGTTACCACACTCCACTTGGTACTATTCCAAATGGCTGCTCCACTATACGTATCCAGATTGCTACTACGAGTCATCTGGATTGGTGTTAAAGCTTGCATCGATGTGACTCTTTACGACAAACTCTTTATCACCTCCATAATTGAGAAACATATCCTTAGTCTTTTAGTTAATAAGGATAATCTTGACCGCTGTCCAGTGCTCCATTCCAGGATCACTTTGAAACCTTCCGGCCATACTTATGGCAAGGCTAACATCGGGTCTTGTGCACATCATTGCATACATGATAGAGCCTATGGCTGAAGCATAGGGGATGACACTCATATTTTCTCTATCTTCTGCAGTCACTGGGCATTGAGTCTTACTCAACTTTATACCTTACAAATCAGGCGAGAACTCTTTCTCTGACTGATCCATTTTGAACTCTTTCAAAATCTTGTCAAGGTATGTACTCATTGAAAGTCTCATCAAGTATCTTGATCTATCTCTATAGATCTTGATGCTCAACAGTTAGGTAGCTTTATCCAGGTCTTCCTTTGAAAAACTCTTTTCAAACAACCCTTTATGCTTTCCAGAAATTCTATATCATTTCCAATCAACAATATGTCAACCACCTATGCTTATCAGAAAAACTATAGTGCTCCCACTCACTTTATTGTAAATACAAGTTTCTCATAAACTTTGTATAGACTCAAAAACTTTAATCACCTCATCAAAGTGTATATTCCAACTCCGAGATGCTTGCTTCAGTTCATAGAAGGATCACTGAAGCTTGCACACCTTTTAGCATCCTTAGGACTGACAAAACCTTTTGGTTGTATCACATACAACCTTTCCTCAAGAAAGGAAACGATGTTTTGGCATCCATCTGCCAGATTTCATAATTGAAAAATGCAGCAACTGCTAACATAATTCTAACAGACTTTAGCATCGCTAGGAGTGAGAAAGTCTCATCGCAGTCAACTCCTTGAACTTGCCGGAAAATTTATTTGCGACAAGTCGAGCTTTATAAATGGTGACATTCTCCATCAGTGTCTGTCTTCATTTTAAAGATCCATTTGTACTCAATGACCTGCCATCCAACGAGCAAGTCTACCAAAGTCTATACTTGGTTTTCATATATGGATCCTTTCTTAGATTTCATGGCCTCTAACCATTTGTTGGAATCTGGGCCCATCATCGCTTCTCCACAGCTCGTAGGTTCATTGTTGTCCAACAACATGACCTCCAAGACAGGGTTGTCGTACCGCTCAGGAGTAGTACACATCCTTGTCGACCTACGAGGTTTGATAGTAACTTGATCCGAAGCTTCATGATCATCATCATTTAGTTCCTCTTCAACTGACGTAGGTTCCACAGAAACATATTTCTGCGCTGCGCT
Source organism: Hordeum marinum (assembly GCA_022496015.1). Lineage (NCBI taxonomy): Eukaryota > Viridiplantae > Streptophyta > Magnoliopsida > Poales > Poaceae > Hordeum > Hordeum marinum. Next base: position 537,151,710 of record CM039673.1, read on the forward strand.
ACTCTCTGGTTGAAACAAAGGTTCAACGACCTCATCAAGTTCTATCTTCCTCCCACTCAATTCTTTCGAGAGAAACTTTTTCTCGGGAAAGGACCCCTTTTAGCAACAAACACTTTATGCTTGGATCTGAGATAGAAGGTTCACCCAACTGTTCTTAGGGTATTCCATGAAGATGCATTTGTCCGCTTTGGGTTCGAGCTCATTAGGTGAAAACATTTTCCACACAAGCATCGCAGCCCCAAACATCAAGAAATGATAGATTAGGTTTCTATCAAACCATAATTCACATGGTGTCATCTCAATGGATTTAGATGGTGCCCTATTTAAAGTGAATGTAGTTGTCTCTAATGCACAACCCCAAAATTATAGTAGCAAAACGATAAGAGACATCATAACATGCACCATATCCAATAGAGCACGACTATGACGTTCGAACATACCATCACACTATGGTGTTCCAGGTGGCGTGTGTTGTGAAACAACTTTCACATTGTCTAAAATTGTATGCCAAACTGGTAGCTCAGATATTCACCTCCGCGATCATATCGCAAATATTTTTATCTTCTTGTCACGATGATCTTAAACTTCACTATGAATTTTCTTGAACTTTTCAAACGATTCAAACTTGTGTTTCATTAAGTAAACATACACTATATCTACCCAAATCATCAGTGAAGGTAAGAAAATAACGATATCCACCGCACGCTACAAGACTCATTGGATTGCATACATCAACATGTATCATTTCCAATAAATCACTTGCCCGCTCCGTCAAACCAGAAAACAGGGTCCTTAGTCATGTTTGACCAAGAGGCATGGTTCGCATGTCTCAACCGATTCGAAATCGAAAGAGTCCAAAGATCCATCAACATGGAGTTTCTTCATGCGTTTTATACCAATATGACATTTAGCGGCAGTGCCACAAGTATGTGGTACTATCATTATTAACTTTGCATCTTTTGGCATCAATGTTATGAACATGTGTATTACTACGATCAAGATTCAACAAACCATTCTCACTGGGTGCATGACCATTGAAGGTATTATTCATGTAAACAGAATAACCATTATTCTCTAACTTCAATGAATAACAGTGTTGCAATAAACATGATCTAATCACGTTCATGCTCAACGCAAAACACCATATAACACTTATTTAGGTTTGTTACTAATCCCAAAGGTACAGAGAGCGTGCGATGTCGATCACATCAACTATTGAAACACTTCCAATACACATCGTCACCTCACCCTTAGCTAGTTCTCTGTTTATTCCGTAGCTTTTATTTCGAGTCACTAACATTTAGTAACCGAACCGGTATCCAATACCCAGGTGCTACTAGGAGTACTGGCAAGGTACACATCAATAACACGTATATCAAATATACTTCTGTTGACGTTGCCAGCCCTCTTATCTACCAAGTATCTAGGGTTGTTCCGCGTCAGCGACCGCTCTCCTCATAATCGAAGCACTTGCTATCCACTGGAGCAACAACTGACTTGCTATCCATGAAGTTTCCCTCCTTACTCTTGCCCTTCTCGAAACTAGTGGTTTGACTAACCATCAACACTTGATCCTCCTTCTTGATTTCTACCTTCGTGGTGTCAAACACCGCGAACAGCTCAGGGATCTTTATTTCTATCCCTGGCATTTTATAGTTGATCACCAAGTTCTAGTAGCTTAGTGACAGTGACTTGGAGAACTATATCAATCACTATCTTATCCGGAAGATGAACTCCCACTCGATTCAAGCGATTGTAGCACCCAGACAATCTGAGCACATGCTCAATGATTGAGCTATTCTCCTTCATCTTGCAGGCAAAGAATCTTGTTGGAGATCTCATATCTCGCAACGCGGGCACGAGCCTGGGATCCTAATTTCAGCTCTTAGAACATCTCATATGTTCCGTGACGTTCAAAATGTTTCGGAGCCTCAATTCTAAGCCGTAATGCATGACGCACTAAACTATCAAGTATTCATCAGAACGTGCCTGTCAGATGTTCAAAACATCTACAAACGATGCTAGAGGGTTGGCACACCGAGCGGTGCACTAAGGACATAAGCCATCTGTGCAGCAATGAGGAAAATCCTCACATCACGGAGCCAGTCCGCAATATTGCTACCATCATCTTTCAACTCTATTTCTCTAGGAACATATAAAAATTAAAGGGAGCTACATCGGGAGCTAGTAATCTACAACATAACTTTGCAAAGACACTACTGACTATGTTCATGATAATGAGTTCAATTAATCATATTACTTAAGAACTCCCACTCAAATTGACATCCCTCCGGTCATCCGAGTGATACATGATCCAAATTCACCAACTCAAGTCCGATCATCACATGAGTTGAGGTGGTTACAATGGTGAACATCATCATGTTGATCATATCTACTATATGACTCATGTTCGACCTTTCGGTCTCTTGTGTTCCGAGGCCATGTCTGTACATGCTAGGCTCGTCAAGTTTAACCCGAGTGTTCTGCATGTGCAACACTGGCTTGCACCCGTTGTATGTGAACGTAGAGTCTATCACACCCGATCATCACGTGGTGTCTCGACACGACGAACTTTCGCAACGGTGCACACTCGAGGAGAACACAATTCATCTTGAAATTAAGTGAGGGGTCACCTTATAATGCTACCGTCGTCCTAAGCAAAACAAGGTGCATAAAAGGATTAACATCACATGCAAATCATAAGTGACATGATATGGCCATGAACTTGTGCTTTTGATCTCCATCATGAAAGCACCGGCATGATCTCCATCGTCACCGGCATGACACCATGATCTCCATCAACGTGTTGCCATCGGGGTTGTCGCGCCCAACATGCTTCTACTACTATTGCTACCATAGAGATAAAGTAAAGCATTACATAGCACTTAATGATTGACACGCAGGTCATACAATAATTAAAGACAACCCTATGGCTCCTGCCGGTTGCCGTACTCATCGACATGCAAATCGTGATAATCTATACATCACATGATCATCCGAGACATCACATATATCACATCATGTAATTGGCCATATCATATCACAACATACCCTGCAAAAACAAGTTAGATGTCCTCTAATTGTTGCTGCATGTTTTACGTGGCTGCTATGGGTTTCTAGCAAGAACGATTCTCACCAACGCATAAACCACAACGGTGATACACTACTTACTTTTCAACCTTCTCAAGGACCGCCTTTGTCGAATCCGATCCATCTAAAGTGAGAGAAACTGGCACCCGCAAGCCATCTATGCAACAAGTTGCGTTTGAGGGAACCGGTCTCTCGTAAGCGTACGAGTAATGTTGGTACGGGCCGCTTCATCTCACAATACCGCTGAACCAAAACACGACCAAGGCAGGAAGCAATCTAAGCATCAACGCCCACAAACTCTTTGTGTTCTACTCGAGATCTCATCTACACATAGACCTAGCTCATGATGCCACTATTGGGGAACGTTCCATGGGAAACAAATTTTTTCCTATGAACACGAAGATCTATCCATGGTGATGAGCATCTACGAGAGGGAGAGTGGATCTACGTACCCTTGTAGATCGCTAAGCGGGAAGCATTTAGAAACGCGGTTGGTATAGTCGAACGTCTTCGTGATCCAAATCGCTGTGCGTCCCGCGATCCAATCATGATCCATCCCACGATCCAATCACGATCCGTCCCGCGGTCCGATCATGATCCGTCCCACGAACTTGATCACGATCCTTCCGATCTAGCGCCGAACGGACGGCACCTTCGCATTCAGCACACGTACAGCTTGATGACGATCTCCACCGTCTTGAGCCAGCAAGAAGGAGTGGAGAGGAAGAAGAGTTCTTCGGCAGCCTATCGGCGCTCCAGCGATGGTGGTGGAGCAATTCCGGCAGGGCTTCGCCTAAGCAATGCAGAAATCCAATCTAGAGGAGAAACTATGCACTAAAAATTAGGGTTGCACATGGCTGAAAAACTTGTGCCAAAACCCTAAAATCCTCTAGTATATATAGGAGTAGAGGAGGAGGGGTCTTGGCTGCCAAAAATCCAGCCCTTGGGTCGGCCAAAGTGGGAGGTGGAGGAGGACTCTCCTCCTCCACTCCTAGTAGAGGACTCTTCCTTTTTGCCTTTTTTTCCCACCTTTTTCCTTTGGGTTTCTTTCTTCCAGCCACATGGGCCTATTGTGGTTGTTCCACCAGGCCACTAAGGGCTGGTTATTACTTTACCACAGCCCATGAAGCCTCTTGGGTCGAAATACCCCTCCCGGAGGTCTCCCGATACACTACCGGCACTCCCGGTACACTACCGATAAACCCGGAACTTTTCCGGCGACCAAAACAGGACTTCCTATATATGAATCTTTACCTTCGGACCATGCCGGAGCTCCTCGTGACTTCTAGGATCTCATCCGGGACTCCGAAAAAACTTCGGTCACCACCATACATAACTCTATACTACCGAAACGTCACCAAACCTTAAGCGTGCAGACCCTATGGGTTCGAGAACTATGTAGACATGACCGAGACACCTCTACGGTCAATAACAAATGGCGGGACCTGGATGTCCACATTGGTTCCTACATATTCTACGAAGATCTTTATCGGTCGAACCTCTATGTCAAGGATTCAGTTAATCCCGTACGATGTTCCCTTTGTACTTCGGTATGTTACTTGCCCGAGATTCGATCGTCGGTATCTCCATACCTAGTTCAACCTCGTTACCTGCAAGTCTCTTTACTCGTTCCATAATACAAGATCCCGCAACTAACAATTAGTCACATTGCTTGCAAGGCTCATTGTGATGTTGTATTACCGAGTGGGCCCCGAGATACCTCTCCGTCACACGGAGTAACAAATCCCAGTCTCGATCCATGCCAACTCAACAGACACCATCGGAGATACCTGTAGAGCACCTTTATAGTCACCCAGTTACGTTGCAACATTTGATAGACACAAGGCACTCCTCCAATATCCGTGAGTTGCATGATCTCATGGTCATAGGAACATATACTTGACATGCAGAAAACAATAGCAATAAACTGACACGATCATATGCTATGTTTGTAGTTTGGGTCTTGTCCATCCCATCATTCTCCTAATGATGTGATCCCGTTATCAAATGACATCTCATGTCAATGGCTAGGCAACCTTAACCATCTTTGATCAACGAGCTAGTCTATTAGAGGCATACTAGGGACATGTTTGTTCTATGTATCCACACATTTATCTAAGTCTCCGATTAATACAATTATAGCATGGATAATAAATGATTATCATGAACAAGGAAATATGATAATAACTAATTTATTATTGCCTCTAGGGCATATTTCCAACACCACTCGGTAATACAACATCACAGTAAGCCTTGCAAGCAATGTGACTAAAGTGCTAGTCACGGGATCTTGTATTACGGAACGAGTAAAGAGACTTGCCGGTAATGAGGTTGAACTAGGTATGGATATACCGATGATCGAATCGTGGGCAAGTAACATACTGAAGAATAAAGGGAACATCATACGGGATTAACTGAATTCTTGAAATAAAGGTTCGACCGATAAGATCTTCGTTGAATATGTAGGAACCAATATGGGCATCCAGGTCCCGCTATTTGTTATTAACCGTAGAGGTGTCTCGGTCATGTCTACATAGTTCTCAAACCCGCAGGGTCTGCACACTTAAGGTTCGGTGACGTTTCGGTAGTATAGAGTTATGTATGGTGATGACCGAAGGTTATTCGGAGTCCCGGATGAGATGCCGAACGTCACGAGGTGCTTTGGAATGGTCCGGAGGTAAAGATTGATAGATAGGAAGTCCTGTTTTGGTCGCCGGAAAAGTTTTGGGCCAATAGGTAATGTACTGGGAGTGCCGGTAGTGTACCGGGAGAACACCGGGAGGGTTGTTTCGACCCAAGAGGCTTCATTGGCTGTGGGAGAATAATTAATGGCCTTTTGTGGGCTAGTGGAAGTCCCACACAAAGCCCATGCGGCTAGGGAAAGAAAGCCCAAAGAGAAAAAGTGGAAGAAGGCAAAAAATAGGATGAATCCTAGTCCTACTAGGATTGGAGGTGGATTCCACCTCTCCCACCTGGTTCGGCCTCCTCCTTGGGACAAGCCTCCTCCTCTCTTCCTCCTATATATACTGGTGGTTCTAGGGTTTTGGCACAGAATTTTAGCCACGTGCTGCCCGTTCCTCCAGTGCATAGTTTCTCCTCTAGAACGGATTTCTGCAGTGCTTAGGCGAAGCCCTGCCGAAATAGCTCCACCACCATCGCCAGAGCACCGTCATGCTACCGGAGAACTCTTTTTCCTCTCTGCTCCATCTTGCTGGATCAAGATGGCGAAGATCGTCATCATGCCATACGTGTGCTGAACGCGGAGGTGCCATCCGTTCGGCGCTAGATCGAAAGAACCGTGATCAAGTTCGCGGGACGGATCGTGATCAAGTTTGCGGGACGGATTGTGATTGGATCACGGGATGCTCGGCAATTTAGATCGCGAAGATGTTCGGCTACACCAACCGCGTTTCTTAACGCTTCCTGCTTAGCGATCTACAAGGGTACGTAGATCCACTCTCCCTCTCGTAGATGCGCATCACCATGTATAGGTCTTGTGTGAACGTAGGAAATTTTTTGTTTCCCATGCGATGTTCCCCAACAGTGGCATCATGAGCTAGGTCTATGTGTAGATGAGATCTCGAGTAGAACACAAAGAGTTTGTGGGCGTTGATGCTTAGATTGCTTCCTCCCTTTGTCGTGTTTTGGTTCAGCGGTATTGTGAGATGAAGCGGCCCGGACCAACATTACTCGTACGCTTACGAGAGATCGGTTCCCTCAACGGCAACTTGTTGCATAGATGGCTTGCGGGTGCCAGTTTCTCTCACTTTAGTTGGATCGGATTCAACAAAGGCGGTCCTTGAGAAGGTTGAAAAGCAACTAGTGTATCACCATTGTGGTTTTTGCGCAGATGAGAATTGTTCTTTCTAGATACCCGTAGCAGCCACGTAGAACATGCTACAACAATTAGAGGACGTCTAACTTGTTTTTGCAGGGTATGTTGTGATGTGATATGGCCAATTACATTATGTGATATATGTGATGTATGAGATGATCATGTGTTGTATTGTATGACTTGCATGTCAATCATAAAGCTCTATGTAATGCTTTACTTTATAGCTAAACAGTAGCAATAGTAGTAGAAGCATGTTGGGCGCGACAGCCCTGATGGCGACACGTTGATGGAGATCATGGTGTCTTGCCGGTGATGATGGAGATCATGCAGGAGCTTTCTAGATGGAGATCAAAAGCACAAGTTCATGGCCATATCATGTCACTTATGATTTGCATGTGATGTTAATCCTTTTTATGCACCTTGTTTTTCTTAGGATGACGGTAGCATTATAAGGTGATCCCTCACATAATTTCAAGATAAATTGTGTTCTCCTCGAGTGTGCACCATTGCGAAAGTTCGTCGTGTTGAGACACCACGTGATGATCGGGTGTGATAGACTCTACGTTCACATACAACGAGTGCAAGCCAGTGTTGCATGTGTAGAACACTCGGGTCAAACTTGACGAGCCTAGCATGTTCAGACATGACCTCGGAACACAAGAGACCGAAAGGTCGAACATGAGTCATATAGTAGATATGATCCACATAATGATGTTCACCATTGAAGTCACCTCAACTCACGTGATGATCGGACTTGAGTTGGTGAATTTGGATCATGTGACACTCAGATGACCTGAGGGATGTCAATTTGAGTGGGAGCTTTAGTAATTTGATTAACTATACTCATTATCTTGAACAATCGTCTAAGTAAACTTTGCATATTTAAGTTGTAGATCAATGGCTCACGCAGTAGCATCCCTGAATTTCGATGCGTTCACTCAGATGACCTGAGGGATGTCAATTTGAGTGGGAGCTTTAGTAATTTGATTAACTAAACTCATTATCATGAAAAATAGTCTAAGTAAACTTTGCATATTTATGTTGTAGATCAATGGCTCGCGTAGTAGCATCCCTTAATTTTAATGCGTTCCTAGAGAAAGCTAAGTTGAAAGATGATGGAAGTAACTTTGTTGACTGGGCCCGTAATCTGAGAATTATCCTCACGGCTTCCCAGAAATCATATGTCCTTGATGCACTGCTTGGTGACCAACCAGAAGACATGACCTCCGAAGACGTTAAGAACGCTTGGGAGGCACGTACTGGAGATTACTCAATAGTTCAGTGTGCAATATTGTATGGCTTAGAACCGGGACTTCAAGGATGTTTTGAATGTCATGGAGCATATGAGATGTTCCAGGAGTTGAAGTTTACCTTTCAGAAGAATGCCCGGATCGAGAGGTATGAGACCTCTGATAAGTTCTATGCTGGCAAGATGGAGGAGAACGGGTCTATCAGTGAACATATACTCAGAATGTCTGGGTATTCGACTTGTCTAGCGGAGTTGGGAATTGCCCTTCTGCCAGAGGCGATCACTGAAAGAGTTTTTCAATCACTGCCACCTAGTTACAAGAGATTTGTGATGACTATAACATGCACGGGATGAACAAGTCAGTCGCCGAGCTGTTTGCGATGCTAAAATTCGCTGAGTCTGAAATCCTGAAAGAACATCAAGTGTTGATGGTCAATAAAACCACTAGTTTCAAGAAAAATGGCAAGGTCAAGGGCAAGGGCAAGAAGGGTAAAACCAAGAAGGATGGCAAAGCAGTTGCTACTCCTGTAAAGAAGCCCAAGCATGGACCCAAACCCGAAACTGAGTGCTTTCATTGCAAGGGAACTGGTCACGGGAAGCGGAACTGCCCCAAGTACCTGGCTGACAAGAAGGCGGCCAACGACAAACAAGGTATATATGATATACATGTTATTGATGTGTACCTTACTAGCTCTCGTAGTAGTGCCTGGGTATTTGATACCAGTTCGGTTGCTCACATTTGCAACTCAAAAACAGGAACTACAGAATAGACGAAGGCTGGCAAAGGATGAAGTGACGATGCGCGTGGGAAATGGTTCCAAGGTTGATGTGATCACCGTCAGCACACTCTCTCGTAGTAGTGATGAACCTGAATAATTGTTATTTAGTGCCTGCGTTAAGCTTGAATATTATATCTGGATCTGGTTTATTGTGAGACGGTTACTCATTTAAATCAGAGAATAAAGGTTGTTCTATTTATATGAGTAATATCTTTTATGGTCATGCACCCAATGTGAGGGGTTTAGTCATATTGAATCTTGATAGTGATGACACACATGTTCATAACATTGATGCCAAAAGATGTAGAGTTGATAATGATAGTACCACTTTCTTGTGGCACTGCCGTTTAGGTCATATTGGTGTAAAATGCAATAGGAAGCTCCATGCTGATGGACTTTTGGAGTCACTTGATTTTGAATCACTTGACACATGTGAACCATGCCTCATGGGTAAGATGACTAAAACACCTTTCTCTGGAACAATGGAACGGGCGAGTGACTTATTGGAAATCATACCTACTGATGTGTTCGGTCCAATGAATGTTACAGCGCGTGGTGGATATCGTTATTTTCTCAGCTTCACTGATAACTTATGTAGACATGGGTATATTTACATAATGAAACACAAGTCTGAAACGTTTGAAAAGTTCAAGCAATTTCATAGTGAAGTTGAGAATCATCGTAACAAGAAGATTAAATTCCTGCGATCTGATCGAGGAGGTGAATATCTAAGTTATGAGTTTGGCAGTCACTTAAGACAGTGTGGAATTGTTTCACAGTTGACACCGCCCGGAACACCACAGCCATAATGGTGTGTCCGAACGTCGTAATCGAACCTTATTAGATATGGTGCATTCTATGATGTCTCTTGCTGATTTGCCACTATTGTTTTGGGGTTATGCATTAGAGACATCTGCATTCACTTTAAATAGGGCACCATCCAAATTCGTTGAGACGACGCCATATGAACTATGGGTTGGCAAGAGGTTGAAGTTGTCATTTCTTAAAGTTTGGGGATGTGATGCTTATGTCAAAAAGCTTCAGCCTGAAAAGCTGGAACCCAAAGCGGAGAAATGCGTCTTCATAGGATACCCGAAAGAGACAGTCGGGTATACCTTCTATCTCATATCCGAAGGCAAAGTGTTTGTCACTAAGAACGGAACATTTCTTGAGAAAGAGTTTCTCTTGAAAGAATTGAGTGGGAGGAAAATAGAGCTTGATGAGGTTATTGAACCTTTACTTCAACCAGAAAGTAGCGCAACGCAGAAAGATGTTTCTGTGAAACCTACAATGGTAGAAGAGGAAGTTAATGATGACGATCATGAAGCTTTGGATCAAGCTACTATTGAACCTCGTAGGTCAACAAGGCCGTGTACTACTCCTGAGTGGTACGGCAACCCTGTCTTGGAGGTCATGTTGTTGGACAACAATGAACCTACGAGTTATGGAAGAGCAGTGATGGGCTTGGATTCCGAGAAATGGTTAGAGGCCATGAAATCCAAGATGGGATCCATGTATGAAAACAAAGTATGGACTTTGGAAGTATTACCTAAAGGGCGAAAGGCCATTCAGAACAAATGGATCTTTAAGAAGAAGATAGACGCGGACGATAATGTCACCGTCTATAAAGCTCGACTTGTGGGAAAGGGTTTTTCACAAGTTCAAGGAGTTGACTACGATGAGACCTTCTCACCCATAGCAATGCTTAAGTCCGTCAGAATCATGTTAGCAATAGCTTCATATTTCGACTATGAAATTTGGCAGATGGATGTCAAAACAGCGTTCCTCAACGGTTTCCTTGAGGAAGAGTTTTATATGATGCAACCGGAAGGTTTTGTCAATCCAGAGAATGCTGACAAAGTTTGCAAACTCCAGCGATCCATTTATGTGCTGGTGCAAGCATCTCGGAGTTGGAATAAGCGCTTTGATCAGGTGATCAAAGTGTTTGGGTTTATACAAGTTTATGGAGAAGCTTGTATTTACAAGAAAGTGAGTGGGAGCTCTATAGCGTTTCTAATACTATATGTGGATGACATATTGCTGATTGAAAACAATATAGAAATGCTGGAAAGCGTGAAGGAATATTTGAACAAGAGTTTTTCAATGAAGGACCTAGGAGAAGCTGATTTCATATTAGGCATTAAGATCTATAGAGATAGATCGAGACGCTTGATAGCACTTTCACAGAGCACATACCTTGATAAAGTTTTGAAAAAGTTTGAAATGGATCAGTCCAAGAAGGGGTTCTTGCCTGTGTTACAAGGTGTGAAGTTGAGTAAGACTCAATGCCCAGTGACTGCAGAAGATAGAGAAAAGATGAGTGTCATCCCCTATGCTTCAGCCATAGGCTCTATCATGTACGCAATGCTGTGCACAAGACCGGATGTCAGCCTTGCCATAAGTATGGCCGGAAGGTTTCAATGTGATGCTGGAATGGAACACTCGGTAACGGTCAAGAATATATATAAGTACCTGAAAATGACTAACGAAATGTTTCTCGTTTATGGAGGTGATGAAGAGCTTGTCGTAAAGGGTTACGTCGATGCAAGCTTTGACACTGATCCGGATGACTCTAAGTAACAAACCGGATACGTATTCATTCTCAACGGGGGAGTGGTAAGCTAGTGCAGTTCCAAGCAAAGCGTGGTAGCCGATTCTACATGCGAAGCGGAGTACATCGCAGCCTCGGAGGCAGCGAAGGAAGGTGTCTGGATGAAGCAGTTCATGACAGATCTTGGAGTTGTGCCCAGTGCACTGAATCCAATGAACCTGTTATGTGACAACACCGGTGCCATTGCTCTGGCCAAGGAACCGAGGTCTCACAAGAGGACCAGACAGATAAAGCGACACTTCAACTCCATCCGCGATTACATAGAGGAAAAGGACATAAATATTTGCAAAGTGCACACGGATTTGAATGTTGCAAACCGGTTGACTAAACCTCTTCCAAAGGCTAAACATGATCAACACCAGAACTGCATGGGTGTTCGATTCATTACAATGTAAATCGCATAGTGATGTGAGCTAGATTATTGACTCTAGTGCAAGTGGGAGACTGTTGGAAATATGCCCTAGAGGCAATAAATAAAAGTTTATTATTATATTTCCTTGTTCATGATAATTGTTTATTATCCATGCTATAAGTGTATTGATTCGAAACACATTACATGTGTGGGTAAATGGACAACACTTTGTCCCTAGTATGCCTCTAGTGAACTAGCTCGTTGAACAAAGATGGTCAAGGTTTCCTAGCCATTGACATGTGATGTCATTTGATAACGGAATCACATCATTAGGAGAATGATGTGATGGACAAGACCCAAACTACAAATGTAGCATATGATTGTGTCAGTTTATTGCTACTGTTTTCTGCATGTCAAGTATATGTTCCTATGACCATGAGATCAGGCAACTCACGGACATCGGAGGAGTACCTTGTGTGTATCAAACGTCGCAACGTAACTGGGTGACTATAAAGGTGCTCTACAGGTATCTCCAAGGGTGTCTGTTGAATTGGCATGCATCAAGACTGGGATTTGTTATTCCGTGTGACGGAGAGGTATCTCAGGGCCCACTCGGTAATACAACATCACAGTAAGCCTTGCAAGCAATGTGACTAATGTGGGAAATATGACCTAGAGGCAATAATAAATTAGTTATTATCATATTTCCTTGTTCATGATAATCGTTTATTATCCATGCTATAATTGTATTGATCGGAGACTAAAATGCATGTGTGGATACATAGACAAAACCATGTCCCTAGTATGCCTCTAATGGACTAGCTCGTTGATCAAAGGATGGTTAAGGTTTCCTAGCCATGGACATGAGATATCATTTGATAACGGGATCACATCATTAGGAGAATGATGTGATGGATAAGACCCAAACTACAAACATAGCATATGATCGTGTCAGTTTATTGCTACTGTTTTCTGCATGTCAAGTATATGTTCCTATGACCATGAGATCATGCAACTCACGGATATTGGAGGAGTTCCTTGTGTGTATCAAACGTCGCAACGTAACTGGGTGACTATAAAGGTGCTCTACAGGTATCTCCGATGGTGTCTGTTGAGTTGTCAATGGATCGAGACTGGGATTTGTTACTCCGTGTAACGGAGAGGTATCTCGGGGCCCACTCGGTAATGCAACATCACAATAAGCCTTGTAAGCAATGTGACTAATTGTTAGTTGCGGGATCTTGTATTACGGAACGAGTAAAGAGACTTGCCGGTAACGAGGTTGAACTAGGTATGGAGATACCGACGATCGAATCTCGGGCAAGTAACATACCGAAGAACAAAGGGAACGCTATACGGGATTAACTGAATCCTTGACATAGAGGTTCGACCGATAAAGATCTTCGTAGAATATGTAGGAACCAATGTGGACGTCCAGGTCCCGCCATTGGTTATTGACCGTAGAGGTGTCTCGGTCATGTCTACATAGTTCTCGAACCCGCAGGGTCTGCACACTTAAGGTTCGGTGACGTTTCGGTAGTGTAGAGTTATGTATGGTGGTGACCGAAGGTTGTTCGGAGTCCCGAATGAGATCCCGGACGTCACGAGGAGCTCCGGAATGGTCCGGAGGTAAAGATTCATATATAGGAAGTCCCAGTTTGGTTTCCGGAAAAGTTTTGGGCTCATCGGTAGTGTACCGGGAGTATCGGTATTGTACCGGGAGTGCCGGTAGGGTACCGGAGGACCTCCGGGAGGGGTATTTCGACCCCAAGAGGTCCATGGGCTGTGGGAGAATAATAACCAGCCCTTATTGGGCTGGGAAAACAGCCACAAAAGCCCATGCCGCAGGAGAGAAAGTCCTAAAGCAAAAACTGGAAAATCAGCCAATAGGAGGCAATCCTACTCCAACTAGGATTGGAGGTGAAGTAGGATTGCTCCCACCTCCTATTTCGGCCGACCCAAAGGCCTTGGATGCCTCTCCTCTCCTCTCCTCCTATATATACTAGTGGATTGGGTGGTTTTTGGACAGAATTTCCGGCCACGTGCTACCCGTTCCACCGGTGCATAGTTTCTCCTCTAGATCGTAGTTCCGCAGCGCTTAGGCGAAGCCCTACTGGAATTGCTCCACCACCATCACCGGAGCGGCGTCACGCTGCCGGTGAACTCTCTGTCCTCTCCACCTCCTCTCGCTGGATAGAGACGGTGGAGATCGTCATCAAGCTGCACGTGTGCTGAACGCGGAGGTGCCGTCCGTTCGGCGCTAGATCGGAAGGACCGTGATCGAGATCGCGAGACAGTTCGTGATGTGATCACGGAACGGATCATGATGAGTTCGCGGGACAGATCGTGATCAAGATCGTGAGACGGATCGTGATGAGTTTGCGGGACAAATCGTGATCAAGATCGCGGGAAGGATCGTGATGAGTTCACGGGACGGATCGTGATTGGATCGCGGGACGGATCGTGATGAGATCGCGGGACGCTCGGCGATTTGGATCGCGAAGATGTTCGACTACACCAACCGCGTTTCTTAACGCTTCCCGCTTAGAGATCTACAAGGGTATGTAGATCCACTCTCCCTCTCGTAGATGCTCATCACCATGGATAGGTTTGCGTGTGCGTAGGAAATTTTTTGTTTCCCATGCGACGTTCCCCAACAACTAAAGTGTTAGTCACGCGATCTTGTATTACGGAATGAGTAAAGAGACTTGCCGGTAACGAGGTTGAACTAGGTATGGAGATACCGACGATCGAATCTTGGGCAAGTAACATACCGAAGAACAAAGGGAACATCATACGGGATTAACTAAATCCTTGACATAGAGGTTCGACCGACAAGATCTTCGTAGAATATGTAGGAACCGATATGGGCATCCAGGTCCCACTATTGGTTATTGACCATAGAGGTGTCTCGGTCATGTCTACATAGTTCTCGAACCCGCATGGTCTGCACACTTAAGGTTCAGTGACGTTTCGGTAGTATAGAGTTATGTATGGTGGTGACCGAAGGTTGTTCAGAGTCCCGGATGAGATCTCGGACGTCACGAGGATCTCTGGAATGGTCCGGAGGTAAACATTGATATATAGGAAGTCCTATTTTGGTCGCCGGAAAAGTTTCGGGCTAATCGGTAATGTACCGGGAGTGCCGGTAGTGTATCGGGAGACCACCGGGAGGGGTATTTCGACCCAAGAGGCTTCATGGTCTGTGGGAGAATAATTAACAGACTTTTGGGGGCTGGTGGAAGTCTCACACAAAGCCCATGAGTCTAGGGAAAGAAAGCCCAAAGAGAAAAAGTGGAAAAAGGCAAAAATAGGATGAATCGTAGTCCTACTAGGACTGGAGGTGGATTCCACCTCTCCCACCTGGTTCGGCCGACTCCTTGGAGAATTGTCCCTTGAGCATGCCTCCTCCTCTCTTCCTCCTATATATACTGGTGGTTTTAGGGTTTTTGCAAAGAATTTTAGCCACGTGTTGCCCGTTCCTCCAAGGCATAGTTTCTCCTCTAGATCGGATTTCTGCAGTGCTTAGGCGAGGCCCTGCCAGAATAGCTCCACCACCATCGCCGGAGCACCGTCATGCTGCCGGAGAACTCTTCTTCCTCTCCACTCCCTCATGCTGGATCAAGACGGCGGAGGTCGTCATCAAGCCATACGTTTGCTGAACGCGGAGGTGCCATCCGTTCGGCGCTAGATCGGAAGAACCGTGATCAAATTCACGGGACGGATCGTTATTGGATTGCGTTATGCTCGACGATTTGGATCGCGAAGACGTTTGACCACACCAACCGCGTTTCTTAACGCTTCCCGCTTAGCGATCTACAAGGGTACGTAGATCCACTCTCCCTCTCGTAGATGCTCATCACCATGGATAGGTCTTGCGTGAATGTAGGAAAAAATTTGTTTCCCATGCGACGTTCCCCAACTCTTAGCCATCTCATTAGCTCGTGGCCAGTAAAAACCAGCTCGGTATGCTTTAGCGACGATTGCCCTCGAAGACTTATGGTGGACACAAGTTCCTGAGTGAATTTCGTCTAGAATCATCCGACCTTCCTCGGGGGAAATGCAGCGCTGGGTGACACCAGTCACACTCTCTCGAAATAGCTGATCTCCCATCACAGTGAAAGCCTTGGACCTGCGCACAATCTGTCGAGCCTCTACTTCATCTTCAGGGAGCTCTTGATTGAGGATATAGGCAACGTATGGCACAGTCCAGTTGGGAATGATAACCATGACTAGGTCAAGTACAGCAGGAACATCGACTTCAGTCGAGTCGGAGGAGCTCAAAGCTTGTGGGGGTTCTTCGGTGAAGGGATCCTCTTGAACCAAATGAGTGTGCAAGTGCTCCAGGAACACACCGCTGGGGACATGCCGTCGAGTGGAACCAATCTTGGACAGCTCATCGGCCGCTTGATTTTTCAGCCGGGGAACATGATGAAGTTCCAAGCCTTCAAATTTCTTCTCCAACTTCTGAACCGCATTGCAGTATCCAGTCATAGTAGGGCTTCTAACATCTCACTCTTTCATCAAATGATTCACTACCAAATCTGAGTCGCCATAAACCATCAGGCGCTTGACGCCGAGTGAGATAGCCATGCGCAACCCATATAAAAGTGCTTCATACTTTGCCTCATTGTTGGAGGAATTTAAGTGAATTTGCAAGACATAGCTGAGCTTGTCGCCTCTGGGGGATATGAAGACAACACCAGCACCGGACCCATTCAACATTTTGGAGCCATCGAAGAACATTGTCCAATGCGCCGAGTGAACCTGGTTGGGCTATTGCTGTTCAGTGCACTCGGCCATGAAATCTGCCAATGCTTGGGACTTGATTGCTTTCTTGTCCTCGAATCTGATGTCAAAGTGTCCAAGCTGAATTGCCCATTTAGCCACTCGACCTGATGCGTCGTGATTATTAAAAATCTCGGATAAAGGAGCATCACTGACGACTGAGATCGAATGGTCTTGGAAATAATGCGCCACCTTCTTTGCTGACAGGTAAATACCATACACCAGCTTCTGATAGTGTGGATATCTTTGCTTTGAGGGGGACAATATTTCCGAGACGTAATCAACTGGCCGCTGGACTTCATTGGTTCTACCCTCCTCTTCTCGCTCGACAGTCAGCACTGTACCGACGACCTGATTTGTGGCCGTGATGTATAGGAGCAAGGACTCTTTGCTGGCAGAAGCAGCAAGCACCGGCTGGGTGGAGAGCAGGTCTTTGAGCTCAACAAACGCTGCTTCGGCTTTGGGAGTCCAGTCAAACGTGTCGGACTTCTTCATCAACTGATATAAGGGCAGAGCCTTCTCACCAGACGAGAAATGAATTGACTCAATGCTGCCAAGCAACCTGTGAGCTTCTGAATGCCGTGTACTCGCACGGGAGTCTTCATACGGGTAATGGCACTGATCTTCTCAGGATTGACATAAATTCCTCGCTCAAAAATGAGAAAACCGAGCAACTTGCCGCTAGGGAGATCGAAGGTACATTTGGCCGAATTCAGCTTTATGTCGAATTGGCTCAGATTGGCGAATGTCTCGGCCAAGTCAGCCAGCAGGTCGGAACCTTTGTGGGACTTGACCACTATATTGTCCATGTACGCCTCGACATTCCAAGGGATCTGGTCAAGTAAACATTTCTGAATCATGCGCATAAAAGTAGCGCCGGCATTCTTAAGACCAAAAGGCATGGTGATGTAGCAAAAGCACCCGAATGGGATGACGAAGGCTGTCTTTATTTCGTCCAGGACATACAGACGGATATGATGGTACCGAGAATAAGTGTCCAAAAACGATAAACGCTCGCACCATGCAGTCGAGTCAACATTTTGATCTATGCGAGGGAGCGGAAAATGGTCTTTTGGGCACACCTTATTGAGATGTTTGAAGTCAATGCACATGCGCAACAATTTATCATTCTTTGGCACCATCACAACATTCGAGAGCCTCTCGGAGTGGTAAATCTCCCGAATGAACTTGGCATGCAAGAGACGGGCCACTTCTTCTCCAATTGCCTTGCGCTTCTCCGCCGCTGATCGACGCAAATGCTCCCTAACGGGCTTGGCTTTCGGATCCATTCGCAGAAGGTGCTTAGCCAGCTCCCTGGGAATCCCCAGCATGTCAGAAGGTTTCCATGCAAAGATATCCCAGTTCTCACGGAGGAACTGGATGAGCTCGGCTTCATATTGACTATCGAGTATTGTTGAGATATTCGTCGAGGCAACAGTTGGATCCGTCGGGTGGATGTGCACCTTCTTCACTTCCCCTTTCGACTGAAATGATGACTCGGAAGCCGGCTTCTTTGCACGGAGCAAATCAGTAGGGTCAGCGGTTTTCTTGTACTCCTCAAGCTCGACCGTGACCATCTGTTGATCAGCGATCTTGGAGCCTTGCTGGAGGCACTCTTCGGCCCGCTGTCGATTGCCAGTGACCGTGATCCCGCCCTTAGGGCCTGGCTTTTCATCTTGAGATACACGTAACATGGTCGGGCCATGAAACGTGCATAAGAAGGTCGACCCAAGATGGCGTGGTAAGCACTCTTGAAATCCACGACTTCAAATGTAAAATTTTCTTTTCGGAAATTTTTGTCATCTCTGAATGTCACATCCAATGCTATCTGGCCGAGTGAGTTGGCTTTCTTTCCTGGGATGACCCCATGAAACTGCATGCTGCCCTCGCTCAGACGGGACATCGGAATGCCCATTCCTTTCAGGGTATCCGCATAAAGAATGTTTAGGCCGCTGCCGCCGTCCATGAGGACCTTTCTGAGTCGAGTCTCCTGCACCACCGGATCAACTACCAGAGCCTGTTGACCAGGAGTGGACACACAAGAAGGATGGTTTGTCTGGTCGAATGTGATAGCATATTGGGACCATTTGAGGTAGGTGGGGGTGTCTGGCACAGCCATGTTGATTTCTCTATTAATGACTTTCAGACGGCTCTTGCTCTCGACATCAGCAAAGATCACCAGTGTAGCAGTGGCATCCGGGAATGTTTCCTTTTCCTCATCTTCATCTCCCTTTTCAAGAGATTTCTCACTCGACTGTTCTCCCTTGAATTGCTCGATAAGGGTTTGACACTGTCGAGTGGTGTGCTTGGGCAATATCAGGTTGCCTTCTGCGTCTTTCCTCGTGTGAATCACACACGGCTGATCCATGATATCAGTTCCTGACTGACCTTTCCACTTCTTGGGGGCATACTTAGCCTTGGCTTTGCCCTTGTTCTTCGACTCAGTCGCCATTGCCACTGCCTCTGCCGGAGCTGGGTCTTCAGCCTTCCGCTTCTATTTCCGATTGTTGCCGCTGCAAGACTCGTTGGTGACTGTTTTTCCTTTGCTGCTACGGAGGCGATCTTCTTCTTCGCCATTGGCGTACCAGGCGGCAATTTCCATCATCTTGCCGAGTGAAATATCACCAGTGCGCCCGAACTTCAGGTACAGCTGCCTGTACCTCACACCGGCCTTTAAAGCACAAACAACCTGGTGTTCCGACACATTCTCCACCGTATGATGCAGGGTGGACCATCGCAGAATATAATCCCTTAAGGTTTCGTCGGGCTTCTGGACGCAGTGCTGTAAGTCGACAAGACCTGCCGGGCGCTTGCATGTGCCCTCAAAGGTCTGGACAAACACTGTTCCCAACAATGTATGCTGGAAGGAGCCAAACGATTCAACCAAGTTCGAGCTGAACCGTCCAACATGAGGGGCAGGTGCTTCATTGCAACATTGTCATTTCCGCCGCCAATCTGCACAACCACTCGGTAATCATCTAACCAAGTCTCTGGCTTTGTTTCACCAGAAAACTTTCCGATCCCCGCCAACATTCTGAAGTTGGGGGGAATCTCTACAGAACGTATAGCTTTCTTAAACCACTCAGGACCAGACATCACAGCTGAGCTTCCACTCGGAAAATTCTCTATCGAGTCCTTCTCTGTAGGCTTTGCTCTTGTCGATCCGCTTCTAAACAAGATAGGTGCGAGCGTCAAAGTCCGCGTCCCGCTCATCACCGAAGGAGCGCCCGTCGTCCTGGCGCCGGGGCGCGTACGGACCACTCCGCGGAGGAGTGGGCACTCGATTATTGTGTTCGCGGTGATGCTGATCTTTGTCTTGCCCTTCACAAAAACCGCCGCCTCGACGACGCAAGGGCGATCCAGGGCTGTGTGTCGACTGAACGGTCTCCGCCTTGGGTGAATTGTTGTATATCCTATTACGGGACTGAGAAACTGCTGAATTGTGATGTTGCGCTGCATCCAATAACGCTCTAATATGCAACAACCCTCTACCAGCCTCTGATCGGGATAGCTGAATGGAATCCGCTATCATAGCAGGAGCAGCAAATTTTAGCACAGGAGTTCGGTATACCTCAACGTCGTCGTGAGATCCAGTCGGAAAAAGTTGTCGATGATGTCAACTGGGGCGTGGCGGATGCTGGCGAGCGTGCTCGTCAATCTTTGCCTGGAGCTCTTCCAGACAAACGCGCGCGGCCTCCAAATCTTGGGCCTCGGCAGTCGCGCCAATGATGGGAGTATGAAGAACCTCCTCGTCGCGACGCGGGTGCTCTTTCGACGGACCTCCAGCCTCGCGCTTGCCACGGCCAAAGCCAGGCAGTGAACTCTGATGAGAGCCCGCCATCAGGACCTCTGCTGCAGGATCGCAGCTTTCGCACTCGGAAGGCATCTCGGACGGATCGGAATCCGACTCGAACACGCCGTGAAGGGACTCGGCGGGCTCGAGCGCTGCAATCTGCGGAGAAGTTTGGCACACTGCTGCGTGTTCAACCCAACGCTGAAGTCGTGGGCGGCCGGACCGCTTGCGACTGCGAACAATGAAAGAGGCCGACGAGTAAGGAGTTGACGACTGGCGTAGCAACACGCCATAGGGACTTGCATGGAAGTGCGCGGCCCCGCGGACCGGGAGCGCCTCAACATCAAGAGGCGCCTCCTGGAGCCATGCCGAATCGTCGGCGATGAAGGTGAGCGCTTCGAAACGGATCTCGTGGACCAGAGAGAAAACACCGCAGGAAGACATGTCGAAGGATGAAAACTGTAACCTCGCCGGAAGTCGTTTAGACGCCTGCCCCACGGTGGGCGCCAACTGTCATGGGAACGAGCCTGGCAGTAGATGGTAGGGGTACGAAGGGAGAGGGCAGAGTCCTAGCTACGGCGAGGGTGCACACACGGATGTATGAGTTCAGGCCCCTCTCGTGGAGGTAATAGCCCTACGTCTCAGTGCTCGGGAGCTTATGTCGTGTGGAATATTGAGATTACAATGGTTGCGAACCCTTGTGCAAGAGGGGAGGGGCGGCTTGTATAGAGTTCGCTGCCCCTCAAAATTGTCCCGCATCTATGGGCCTGGTCATGGGGTTTAAAGTCTGCCGTTACAGGTAATGTACATAATAAAAGCTACTAATGACCATTGAACTAGCGTCTGCCCATTGGGCTCTTGATGATGGCTCCTGGTCTTCTGGCGTCAAGTGAAAGCGAGGTCTTCCAAGTGACACGCGGCTGCCGAGTGAGAGCGGGAGTCTCCGTGTGGATTACTGCTGAGTGACTTTGAATGTCTCCAGGGATCTACTCGGAAGTTCATGCTTGATCTTCAAGTCCTTCCATGCGGTGTCCTTAGGTAGGGTATGTGGGCCTTGCCTAGGACCCTACCCTAGGTAGATATCCTCGTCAATAGTGCTCATTGATGCATCAACAAGATGGTCCAATGTGTGTTTACTATCAACAAGGAACCATGCTTTTGCAAAGATGATCGCTCAAATCATTAAACCGAGGGAAAATCATCTTGAACACAAGATAAAATCCATATGAATGGATAATGCGGCTGAATTTAGTTCACGAGCATTCAGTGATTAGTGCCTAGCTTTAGGCATAATTGTGGAGCATTCTGTACCATATTTACACACACAAAATGGTATTGCAAAATCACTTATGAAGAGGATCAAGTTGATAGCAAGACCGCTCCTACAGAACTGTAATTTTCCAACATCTTGTTGGTGACATGCGGTATTACATGTGGCGGAATTGATACAAATTCAACCAACTGCACAACATACGGCCCCCCGTTGCATTTAGCACATGGAAATCAACCAAGTATTTCCCATCATTAAAGATTCGGTTGCTCTGTGTACGTATCGATATCACCACCTCAACGTACATCGATGGGTCCACATAGAAAAATGGGTATCTATGTGGGGTACAATTCTTCGTAGATTATAAAGTACCTGGAGCCTCTAACAGGGGAGCTATTTACAGCCCGCTATGTTGGGGAACGTTTCATGGGAAACAAAAAATTTCCTACGCTTCACCAAGATCAATCTAGGAGATGAGCATCTACGAGAGGGGAGAGTGGATCCACATACCCTTGTAGATCACTAAGCGGGAAGCGTTAAGAAACGCGGTTGATGTAGTCGAACGTCTTCGTGATCCAAATCGCCGAGTGTCCCGCGATCCAATCATGATCCGTCTCGATCTAGCGCCAAACGGATGGCACCTCCGCGTGCAACACATGTACGTCTTGATGAAGATCTCCGCCTTCTTGATCCAGCAAGAGGGAGCCGAGAGGTAGGCGAGTTCTCCAGCAATGCAATGGCATTGCGGCGATGGTGTTGGAGTTACTCCAGCAGGGCTTTGCCTAAGCACCGTTGAAAAGCAATCTAGAGGAGAAACTACTATCTAGAGGAGAGGTAGCACGTGGCTGTTTTCTGTGTACAAAAAAACCCTCAAACCTCTAGTCTATATAGGAGGAGGGGAGGATGAGTCTTGTCCCCCAAGGGGCCAGCTCCTAGCTTCAGCTGAAGTAGGAGGGAGGAGTCCTCTTCCTCCAGTCCTAGTAGGATTACGACTCCTTCCTTATTTCCCACTTTTGCCTTCTTTCCACCTTGGGTTTTCTTCCCTAGCCACATGGGCTTCCTGTGGGCCTTCGGCCAGCCCACTAAGGGCTGGTATTCCTTCTCCCATAGCCCATGTATCCTATTGAGTCTACATACCCCTCCTGATGGTCCCCCGGTACCCTCCCGGCACTCCCGGTACACCTCCAATGAGCCCGAAACTTTTCTGGTGACCAAAACAGGACTTCGTATATATCAATCTTTACATATGGACCATTCCGGAGCTCCTCATGACATCTGGGATCTCATCCGGGACTCTGAACAACCTTTGGTCACCACCATACATAACTCTATACTACCGAAACATCACCAAACCTTAAGTGTGCAGACCCCGCGGGTTCAAGAACTATGTAGACATGACCGAGACACCTCTACGGTCAATAATAGATAGCGGGACCTGGATGCCCATATTGATTCCTACATATTCTATGAAGATCTTTATCGGTCGAACCTCTATGTCAAGGATTCAATTAATCCCGTATGATGTTCCCTTTGTTCTTCGGTATGTTACTTGCCCAAGATTCGATCGTCGTTATCTCCATACCTAGTTCAACCTCGTTAACGGCAAGTCTCTTTACTCATTTCTGTAATACAAGATCCAGTGGTGAACACTTAGTCATATTGCTTGCAAGGCTTATTGTGATGTTGTATTACCGAGTGGGCCCTGAGATACCTCTCCATCACACGGAGTAGCAAATCACAGTGTTGATCCGTGCCACCCCAACAGACACCCTCGGAGATACCTGTAGAGCACCTTTATAATCACCCAGTTACGTTGCGACGTTTGATACACACACGGAACTCCTCCGGTGTCCGTGAGTTGCATGATCTCATGGTCATAGGAACATATACTTGACATGCAAAAAACTGTAGCAATAAACTGACACGATCATATTCTACGTTTATAGTTTGGGTCTTGTCCATCACGTCATTCTCCTAATGATGCCATCCCATTATCAAATGACATCTTATTTCAATGTCTAGGAAACCTTGACCATCTTTGATCAACAAGCTAGTTTACTAGAGGCACACTAGGGACAAAGTGTTGTCTATATATCCACACATGCAATGTGTTTCCAATCAATACAATCATAACATGGATAATAAAAAATTATCATGAAAAGGAAATATAATAATAAACACTTTATTTATTTCCTCTAGGGCATATTTCCAACAGTATCCCACTTGCACTAGAGTCAATAATGTAGTTCACATCACTATGTGGTTTACATTGTAATGAATCGAACACCCATGCAGTTCTGGTTTTGATCATGTTTAGCCCTTGGAAGAGGTTTAGTCAACGGGTCTACAACATTCAAATCCATGTGCACTTTGCAAATATTTATGCCCTTCTCCTCGATGTAATCTCGGATGGAATTGAAGCGTTGCTTTATGTGTATGGTCCTCTTGTGAAACCTTGGTTCCTTGGCCAGAGCAATGGCACCAGTTTTGTCACAGAAAGGAGTCATTGGATTTAGTGCACTGGGCACTACTCCAAGATCTTCATGAACTGCTTCATCCAGACATCTTCCTTTGCTGCCTCCGAGGCTGTGATGTACTTCCCTTTACATGTAGAATTGGCTACCACTCTTTGGTTGGAACTGGACCAGCTTACCGCTCCCTCGTTGAGAATAAATACGTATCTGGTTTGCGACTTAGAGTCATCCGGATCAATGTCAAAGCTTGCATCAATATAACCCTTTACGACGAGCTCTTGATCACCTCCATAAGAGAGAAACATTTCCTTAGTCCTTTTCAAGTACTTAAGGATAGTTTTAACCGACGTCCAGAGCTCCATTCCAGGATCACTTTGAAACCTTCCGGCC
The DNA here is from genome assembly GCA_022496015.1 of Hordeum marinum. NCBI lineage: Eukaryota > Viridiplantae > Streptophyta > Magnoliopsida > Poales > Poaceae > Hordeum > Hordeum marinum. Next base: position 537,176,341 of record CM039673.1, read on the forward strand.
ATACTTATGGCAAGGCTGACATCATGTCTTGTGCACAGCATTGCATACATGATAGAGCCTACGGCTGAAGCATAGGGGATGATGCTCATGTTCTCTTTATCTTATGCAGTCACTGGGCATTGAGTCTTACTCAACTTCGCACCTTGTAACACAAGCAACAATACCTTCTTGGACTAATCCATTTTGAACTTCTTCAAAAATTTATCAAGGTATGTGCTTTGTGAAAGTGCTATCAAGCGTCTCGATCTATCTCTATAGATCTTCATGCCTAATACGAAAGCAGCTTCACCCAGGTCCTTCATTGAAAAACTCTTGTTCAAATATTCCTTCACGCTTTTTAGCATTTCTATATTGTTTCCAATCAGCAATATGGCATCCACATATAATACTAGAAAAGCTATAGAGCTCCCACTCACTTTCTTGTAAACACAAGCTTCTCCATAAACTTGTATAAACCCCAAACGCTTTGATCACCTCATCAAAGCACTTATTCCAACTCCGAGATGCTTGCACCAGTCCATAAATGGATCGCCGGAGTTTGCAAACTTTGTCAGCATTCTCTGGATTGACAAAACCTTTTGGTTGCATCATATACAACTCTTCCTTAAGGAAACCATTGAGGAACGATGTTTTGATATCCATCTACCAAATTTCATAGTCGAAATATGCAGCTATTGCTAACATGATTATGATGGACTTAAGCATCGCTACGGGTGAAAAGGTCTCGTCGTAGTCAACTCCTTGAACTTGTGAAAAACTCTTTTCCACAAGTCGAGCTTTATAGATGGTGATATTACCGTCCGTGTCCTTCCTCTTCTTAAAGTTCCATTTGTTCTGAATGGCATTTCGCCCTTCAGGTAATACTTCCCAAGTTCATACTTTGTTTTCATATATGGATCCCATCTCGGATTTCATGGCCTCTTTTCTCTGAATCCGAACCAATCATCGCTCCTCCATAGCTCGCAGGTTCATTGTTGTCCAACAACATGACCTCCAAGACAGGGTTGCCGTACCACTCAGGAGCAGTACACGCCCTTGTCGACCTACGAGGTTCAATAGTAAATTGATCCGAAGCTTCATGATCATCATCATTAACTTCCTCTTCAACTTTCGTAGGCTCCATAGAAACATCTTTCTGCACAGCGCTACTCTCTGGTTGAAGTGAAGGTTCAATAACCTCATCAAGCTCTATTTTCCTCCCACTCAATTCTTTTGAGAGAAACTCTTTCTCAAGAAATGTTCCGTTCTTAGCGACAAACACTTTTCCTTCCGATCTGAGATAGAAGGCATACCCAACTATCTCTTTTGTGTATCCTATGAAGACGAATTTCTTTGCTTTGGGTTCCAGCTTGTTAGGCTGAAGCTTTTTGACATAAGCATCGCATCCCTAAACTTTAAGAAACGAAAACTTTGGCTTCTTACCAAACCACAGTTCATATGGCGTCATCTCAACGGATTTCGATGGTTTGCTATTTAAAGTGAATGCAACTGTCTCTAATGCATAACCCCAGAACAATAGTGGCAAATCGGCAAGAGACATCATATAATGCACCATATCCAATAAGGTTCGATTATGACGTTCGGACACACCATTACATTGTGGTGTTCCAGGCGGTGTCAATTGTGAAGCAATTCCACAATGTCTTAAGTGATTGCCAAACTCATCACTCAGATATTCTGCTCCTCAATCAGATCTCAGGAATTTAATCTTCTTGTTACGATGATTCTCAACTTCACTCTGAAATTGCTTGAACTTTTCAAACGTTTTAGACTTGTGTTTCATTAAGTAAATATACCCATATCTACTTCAATCATCAGTGCAGGTGAGAAAATAACGATATGCACCACGCGCTGCAACATTCATTGGACTGCACACACCAGTATGTATGATTTCCAACAAGTCACTTGCCCGTTCCATTGTTCCAGAGAACGGCGTTTTAGTCATATTGCCCATGAGGCATGGTTCACATGTGTCAAGTTATTCAAAATCAAGTGACTCCAAAATTCCATCAGCATGGATCTTCTTCATGCGTTTTACACCAGTATGACCTAAAAGGCAGTGCCACAAGAAAGTGGTATTATCACTATCAACTCTACATCTTTTGGCATCAATGTTATTAATATGTGTATCATCACTATCAAGATTCTATATGAATAAACCCCTCACATTGGGTGCATGACCATAAAAGATATTACTCATGTAAATAGAACAACCATTATTCTCTGATTTAAATGAGTAACCGTCTCGCAATAAAGAAGATCCAGATATAATGTTTATGCTTAACGCATGCACTAGATAACAATTATTCAGGTTCATCACTAATCCCGATGGTAATCAAAGAGAGAGCATGCCGACGGCGATCACATCAACCTTGGAACCATTTCCCACACGCATCGTCACTTCATCCTTTGCCAGCCTTCGCCTGTTCTGTAGTTCCTATTTTGAGTTGCAAATGTGAGCAACCGAACCGGTATCAAATACCCAGGCACTACAACGAGAGCTAGTAAGGTACACATAAATAACATGTATATCATATATACCTTGTTTGTTGTTGGCCATCTTCTTGTTAGCCAGATACTTGGGGCAGTTCTGCTTCGAGTGACCAGTTCCCTTGCAATGAAAGCACTTGGTTTGTGGCTTGGGTCCAGCCTTGGGTTTCTTCACGGGAGGAGCAACTGCTTTGCCACCCTTCTTGGAGTTACCCTTCTTGCCCTTGCCATTCTTGTTGAAACTAGTGGTTTT